>OW387139.1:34516834-34636166 GCA_936440205.1 Lepidonotus clava
ACGCAGTATTAAATCAAACACTAACAATAGTTCACATTGATAGACCTTTGAATATCTTTGATTAAAGGGAAATTGAGGAAATCTGAAAGGAAATCCAAGGAAACCCCAGGGAAATCAAGCTATTTATGAACGCAACCTGTGCGGTCTTAAGGGCATTGTGTGCATGCTGCATGCTGCATAACATGTACGTGGATTGGGGTTTGCAGGCAGTACGACCAGAAGATCGATACAACCCCCCATAATTTATTTATGCCATTTAAGAGGTTCTAATAATTGCTGATATCTTTGTGCTATGTTCTACCAACTGGAAACGTTAAACATTATAATATTCCATACAGACAATAAACTTTCAAGGACATAATTCAGAATCACAATTATTTTGGGAAACTTTGAAAAGTATTGACTGACATTCCCCTAACATGTTTAACATGGTTTTTTTTGTTTACCAACTACAAAAGTCAAAGGGTATAATATTCTCAACATGCTTGTAGAAGCAGACCCTCCAGTGCAAAATACATCGGTCACGCAGGGCTTTCATGAATAACAGTTATTTTGGTAAATTTACAAAAGTATGGATAAACATTGCGCTCACATGCTTAACCTTTTTTTTGTTTACCTACTACTACAAAAGTCAAAGAGTATAACATTCTCAACATGATTGTTGTAGCACAGGCTCAAGTACAAAATACAGAACACTTCTAATTACAGAATAAAACATTAAAAAAATTGGACATCCTGTAATAAATGATCACAAAACTGTCCTGTTATTTCAGGATGGGCTGCTTTCTTAGCATGTTTTTTGTAAGTTTGAACAAGAAAATGGGGCGATTGGCCCGGAAAATTTTTAATCACCCCAAATATTTGCATGAGGGGGGGGAAGGCATAAAAAAATGTAATTATCTGCATTCGTCAGTCCAACTTCCTGGCAAAAAAACAGGACATTTTCAACCCCAAACAGACTAAGATACTGGACTGTTTCCATATTCTGGCCTGAAACTGAAAGAACTGGATGCTGCAAGAAGAATGGACTGTATCGTGAAATGCAGGACAATTGGCAGCCCTGCATTTTCTTCAATTTAATAACCCTGTTGCGTGTTTCCAGAAGCCCCTGTTCCTCAAGACTACAGAGAAATAATAGTAAAAGAGTATGAAAATATATCTAAATAATTACTATATAGCCAAAATCATTACAATGTTGCAACTGACTGGATGTTGCTAGGTACCCGGTGTTGTCATAGTAACTTCACATTGAAACATCATGAATTATAAACTTGCCGGAATTTGTTGTTGCTGAGATTCGGGACCTTGTTTTGTAGCATGAAAATACAATAAATCCATGATAGAATACAAATACTTTTGTAATTCATGATCAAAAACATTATTTACTGTAATATATTACACAGAAGTAACCATGTAAGAAAACCATCAAATATTTATCAATTTTCTTTAGCTGAGACCAATACAGCTATCGTAATCAACTATGAAAACTGGCTACGGCATAACCACCCCAGCACCATGCCCTGATGAGCAAGGAGGCCGCTGCACGGCGGATATTGGAAAATCAATAGAAAAATTGCAACAATATAATGTGAAAATGCAATGATCATTTTGATGCAAATAATCTTTTATTATATATCATTTTTGAATTTAGCGAACTCCTGATTTTCTGTACATTTTTATGTATGTACTGAGCATTTTCATGTATGTATGTGTTTTATGTATTAATTGTGAAATTCTTATTAAATTTTATGAAATTGTCAAAATGGAAAATGCTTTGTAATGCATGTTAAATGCAGAATTTTATAATTTTGGTATTTTGCATATGTAGAAGTTTTATATCCTGTGTATCTTGTAAATCATTCATGTATAATTTCATCTACAATTGTTAAAAAATAGGGTAAAACAGGGTTGTATTGTGCACAGTGGCATATCACACATTTTTTGTTTATTGCCCTTAGATACAGAAAAATACATAAAATGACAAAATATGATTGATATTGCACAAAGGTAGAAATTAACTCATTCACTTTGCGCATATCAATTGAAATAGTGTAAAGGTCACCAGTTGAACACAAGGGGATAATCAGAATTCTTCCAAATTATATATCTTATGATGTTACACAGTATAAATATGGCATGTGCCGCTGGTAGGTGTAAATATACCTGATGGACGGTGTTCAGCAGGGTACACCTCCCAGCAGGCATCGATGCTCGGGTAAAATCAATACCAGACTGCTATATGAAGTAAGAGCGCGATGTAAGGGCAGAGAGAGAACCATTAACGTTTGGACAATACGGATCGAGAGATTCGAGGGGTTTGGATAGCTACACAAGCAACAGGGACATCTGGTGACCTACATGAGAATTACTGCACTACTGTTGGATGTGAGACTAGGCAGACTCCTAGGAGAAAGCTTACTCTTCACTGGATTAGAGTTGTGACACTTAGAAGACTTATCATCTCTTCACTGGCAAATGTAAGCATCATCGTATCCACAAATAAACTTGACCTACTGCCAAGCGTTGTTCATGAAATGGATTGAGCGCCCATCTCGTGAACTCACTTACCACTTGACTAGCACCCATTAGGAATAACAATACCGATAACAGCGAATATCCTGAATAATTCCCCAATAAGTACGATTAACCATAACAATACACTAGCGTTCAATATCTCATGAAATTTGCCACAATGTCTGAAGTGTGTATAAAATCTTGTTCATTGGAATCGAACATATATGGAGAAATCAACGTTCAAAAAATAAAAGTAAAAAAATCAAACTTTATTTAATGAAACTTTTGTTTCTAATTAGTTTCTAAGTTAATCTATATCAATGGATAGAGAAAAATCAGACCTTTTCTTTGATGTATAGCACGTTAGGATCAGAGCATTGGTAAGAGAGCTATTGATGTTTTCCTGAATTGGCCTTCAATCACTGGTGTCTATCCTTAAAATAATAATGTATAATACCTTTGAGTCCCTAAAAACAATACTTTTTGTGAGATTTGTATTTTTACCTTCAATTACTTCTGATTCTGTGATAAATGCGCAATATTAGGTATTATAAATACCCGTATTAGCCTGACATGCACGATATAAGCCTTAAGGTATATATATTGTTTTATGTGTACCTAATCAATAAGAGTCAAGCCTATTTAAATTATCGTTTCATTCATGCAATCTGAGGCATTCTGAGGTACTTATGTGACCTTAAGGGATGACAGTTTTTTTCCCTAATATTTTTAATTTGCATATGAATTTTGCCAGAGAATGATAGTAATATGTGGGAGTGTATATGTTGCAAAGGAGGGTATAGGAGGGATTTCCTCTCCCATTTTTTTTTGGGGGGGGGGGGGGTGGGGGTGGAGGGGGGGTGGGGTGTGGGAGGCCACCCCCAGAAAAAAATGGAAAAGTTAACCTCTCATTCATGCAAGCTGAGGCAGTGTGGAGTACTTATGTGACTTTAAGGGGGAGGATGCACAGGCTAGGAAAAGGAAGCAAAAGGTTGGAAGGGGAAGCAAAGGGTTTGGAGGGAAACCAAGGGGCAGGAGGGGAAGCACTGGGCCAGTAGGGGAAGCACAGGGCCAGGAGGGGAAGTACAGGGCCAGGAGGTGAAGCACAGGGCTGAGAGGGGAAGCACTGGGCTGGGAGGGAAAGCACTGTGTATGGAGGGGAAAGAAAGTGCTTGGAATTAAAAGAGAGGTCTGGGAGGCACATCTTTCTCTTTCCTTCTGTTCTCTTCCCTCCCTTCCTTCCTTCCTTTCTCCTTTTTCCATAGGGCCAGCATGGGAAAGAAAGGGCCAGTAGGGGAAGGAAAGGGACTGCAGGAGAAAGAAGGGGCCGGGAGGGGAAAGAAAGGGCCAGGATGTAAAAGAAAGGAATGGGAGGGAAAAGAAAGGGGCGGGAGGGAGAAGTAAGGGCTGGGAGGGGAAAGAAAGGGCTGGGAGGGGAAAGAAAGGGCCGGGATCAGGAGGGCTGTGGTGGTCAGTGGAGGGCCGGGGTGGTCAGTGGAGGGCCGTGATGGTCAGTGGTGGGCCGAGGTGGTCAGTGGAGGGCCGTTGTGGTCAGTGGAGGGCCATGGTGGTCAGTGGAGGGCAGTAGTGGTCAGTGGGGGGCTGTGGTGGTCAGTGGAGGGCCGTGGTGGTCAGTGCAGGGCCTGGGTGGTCAGTGCAGGGCAGTGATGGTCAGTGGGGGGTCGTGGTGGTCAGTGCAGGGCAGTAGTGGTCAGTGGGGGTTGTGGTGGTCAGTGGAGGGCCGTGGTGGTCAGTGGAGGACCGGGGTGGTCAGTGGATGGCTGTGGTGGTCAGTGGAGGGCCATGGGGGTCCGTGGAGGGTTGTGGTGGTCAGTGGAGGGCCGGGGTGGTCAGTGGAGGGCCGGGGTGGTCAGTGGAGGGTTGTGGTGGTCCGTGCAGGGCTGTGGTGGTCAGTGCAGGGCCATGGTGAACAGATTAACTCCTGGCAACACTCATCTCCCCCTGGTCAACCCTCAATTAACCCTGCCAGCCCTCATCCTCCCCCTGTCGACCCTCTTTTACCCCTGTCATCCCTCATCTCACCCTGAAGGCCCTCATCTTCTCCCCGTTGACCCTCATTTAACCCTCTCAGCCCTCATCTCACCCTGTCGGCCCTCATCTTCACCCTGTTGGCTCTCATCTTCCCCTATCAGCCCTCATTTACCCCTGTCAGCCCTCAAATACCCCTGTCAGCCCTCATCTTCCCATTCCAGCCCTCATCTCCCCCTGACAGCCCTCATATCTCCCTGTCAACCCTTATCTTCCCCTGTCATCTCCCTTTCCCAGCCATCATCTTTCCCTGTCGATCCCATATCAAGGGTGGGAGAGGTAGGGAGGTACATGGTTGGTCACAGGTTGGAACAAGTAGGGAGGTACATGGTTGGTCACATGGTGGTAGAAGTAAGGAGGTACACAGTTGGTCACAGGATGGGAGAAAGAGGGAGGTAGAGTAGGGTCATTGATAGTACAAAGGAAAGATTAATGACTGGATTAGGTTTTTCGTGACGTCTTTAGGGGCGCCCCCTACGAGAGTCCATGCAACCCGTTACAAAACGGCTGCCCTTATTACCGTTTTCGTGACGTCATTGACAGTTTGTAACGTAAACAAACGGCAATGATGTCACGAAAACGTAGGCGACAGCAGCGCTTTGTGTAGCTGTATTATTTTTGGTAGGGTTGCCAGTTTTCGCACACTAAGGCCTAGAAATTACATTTCAACAAAATATTTGGAGAAAAAAATGAATTTATTTAATGTTTTTCACTTACTTGTACTGGAATAACCTCTCTACACATAATGTCAATAAAAAAATTTTTTAAATGAAAATATTTTTGTACCAATGTTGTGTTTGAGAGGTTAATTCTTCAGTTTTCGCGCAGTTGGTGCCTATTTTCGCGCATTTTGTAGTCAGTATTCGCGTCAGGATACTTTTTGGGCGGTTTAAGCAAGGAAAATCTCTGAAAATTTGGAAATTTCAGAAAAATATAGGGAAAAATGTGCAAAAACTGGCAACTGCCTCAATTTTTGTCATTTGTTTTCACGCAGGGGTCTATTTTCATAATTGTACATATAGATTTTAGTATTTTATGTGTAAATAACGTCATATCACTTAAACTCTAAAACCTATTCTTGCTTTTAAAATGCATAATTCTGAATCAATCATCAAGGAAATTTCACATTTACTTCATCATAATGCCCTCGTAAAAATAGGAATACATATATATATTACTAAGGCATGAATCTGGAAAATGCATTCATAAAAATGGGTAAAATGCGGGAAAATAAGCAATGCGCGAAAACTGGCAACCCTACTCTACGTGGTTGGTCACAGGTTGGGAGAAGTAGGAAGGTACATGGTTGGTCACAGGTTGGGACAAGTAGGGAAGTACATGGTTGGTCACAGGTTGGGAGAAGAAGGGAGGTACATGGTTGGTCACAGGTTGGGACAAGTAGGGAGAAACATGGTTGGTTACAGGTTGGGAGAAGTAGGAAGGTACATGGTTGGTCAGAGGGTGGGAGAAGTAGGTAGGTACAATATGGTTGGTCACAGGTTGGGACAAGTAGGGAGGTACATGGTTGGTCAGAGGGTGGGAGAAGTAGGGAGTTACATGGTTGGTGACAGGTTGGGACAAGTAGGGAGAAACATGGTTGGTTACAGGGTAGGAGAAGTATGGAGGTACATGGTTGGTCACATCTCAGCTCACATCTCTCCCTGTTGACCCTTATCTCCCCCGTCAGCCATCATTTACCCCTATCAGCCCTTATCTTCACCGTGTCAGCCCTCATGTACTTCTGTTTACCCTCAGCTCTTTGTGTCATCATCCATCTCCCTTTATTGGACTTAATCTTCCCCTGACAGTCCTCATCTCTCTTGGTCAGCCATCATCTTTCCCTGTTGGTCCCATACCAATCCCTGATCGTGCTCATATCTCCTTGTCAGAAATCAAATCTCCCTTTTAATCCTTATCTCCCCTATCAGCCCTCATCTTCCCCTATCAGCCATCATTTACCCCTGTCGGCCCTCATCTTCCCCCTGTCAACCCTCATCTCTCCATGCCAGCCCTCATCTCACCTTGACAGCCCTCATATCTCCACTTCTGCCATCATCTTGCCCTGATGGCCCTCATCTCTCCCTGTCAACTCTAATCTTCCCCTGTCCGCCCTCATCTCTCCATGTCAGCCCTCATCTCACCCTGACAGCCCTATTATCTCCCTTTCCACCATCATCTTCCCCTGTCAGCTCTCATTTACCTCTGTCAGCCCTGGGCTACCTTCGTTGGCCCTCAGCTCTTCGTGTCATCTCTCTTTGTTGTTCTTGATCTGACCCTGTTGGCTCTCATCTCCCTTTGTCAGCCCTCATCTTTCCCTGTCGGTCCCATCTCAACCCCTGTCAGTGTTCATTTCTCCTTGTCAGCCCTCACCTCTCCCTACTGACCCTTATCTCCCCCTGTCAGCCGTCATGTTCCCCCTGTTGTCCCTCATCTCCTCCTGTCAGCCCTCATCTCTCCTTGTCAGCTCTCATCTCACCCCATCAGCCCTCATCTCTCCCTGTCAGCCCCATCTCCCCCTGTCAGCCTTCATCTCTCCCTGTCAGCTCTCATCTCACCCCATCAGCCCTCATCTTCCCCCTGTCGTCCCTCTTTATCCCCCTGTTGTCCCTCATCATCCCCCTGTCAGCCCTCATCTTCCCCCTGTCGGCCCTCATCTTCTCGCTATCAGCCCTGATCTCACCCTGACAGCCCTCATATCTCCCTGTTGCCCTTCAGGTGGGCCTATAGGGGGTTAGAAGAGGATCGGGTGAGGGGGAAGGTGGGCACAATGGGGGGTTAGAAGGAGAGCAGATGAGGAGGAATGTAGGTACATAGGGTGTAAGAAGGGGATCAGGTGAGGGGGAAATTGGACATATATAGGGGTTAGAAGGGGATCAGGTGAGGGGTAAGGTGGACAAGAAGGGGGTGAGATGGGGAGCCCATGAGGGGTAAGGTGGACACAAAAGTTGATAGAAGGGGATCAGGTGAGGGGGAAGGTGGACACATAGAGGGTTAAAAGAGGATCAGGTGAGCGGAAAGGTGGACACCTAGGGGGATAGAAGGGGAGAAGAGGGTCAACAAGGGTTGATATGGGACTGACAGGAGAGGGCCAACAGGGTAGATGAGGGCAGATAGGGGGAGATGAGGGTTGACAGGGGGTATATGGGGGTCAACAAGGGTAAAAGAGGGCCAACAAGGGGAGAAAAGGCCAGCAGGGGAAGATGAGGTCCAACAAAGGGAGTTCAATGCTGATAGGAAGAACTGAGGGCCAACAGAGAGATCAGGGCCAATAGAGGTAGACAGGGGGAAATGAGAGCTGACAGGGGGAAATGAGGGCTGACAGGGGGAAGATGAGGGCCGACAAGGAGAGACAAGGGCTGACAGGGGGAAATGAGTGTCAACAGGGGTAAACAAGGGCTTACAGGGGGAAGGCAAAGGCATTCAAAAGTAAATGAGGGCTGACAGGAGGAGATGAGGGCCGACAGGGGCAGGTGAGGGCTGACAGGGGGAAGATGAGGGCTGTAAGGGAAAGGTGAGGGCTGACAAAGGGCGAAGAGGGCTGACAGGTGAAGATGAGGTGCAACAAAAGGAGATGAATACTGAAACGAAGAGCTGTGGAAGATAAGGGCTGACAAGGGTAATTGAGGGTGACGGGGGAAGATGTGGGCTGACAGGGAGAGATGAGGGCTGACAGGGATAAATGACGGCTGACAGGAAGAGATGTGGGCCAACAGGGATAAATGAGGGACAACAGGGGGAAGATGAGGGCTGACGGGGATGATGAGGGATGACAGGGGGATGATGTGGGAAGACAGGGGGAAGATTTTCTTCTTGAGACGCGAGGTCAGTTTCTACCTCGTGTATGCACCATTGGAAAAAAACGACCTCGTGTACTTTGACAGTTGAAGGCCAATTAGCTGCACAAGGTTGATTTCTGACCTCGTGTATGGTGCATAACCTCGTGTATATAGAGCCTTCCATAAACTAGTATAAAGAGAAAGGATTCTGTCCCAGCAAAAGTTGCCACTATATCCGAATGGTCAATATATCCAAAGTATACTGTATTTATAAACATGGAACATGACTGTGTAATGTGTGCAAAGTGTATTTAAGCTTACTAGTTTCATAAATGGATTTATTTCCCCACAGGTATCTTTAGGCTGAAATACAAAGGCATAAAGTACAACCCATGTGTCCAATATACCACAAATGACATTTTGTTTCAGAACTTGCCACCTGATAGCAATTTATGGCTTCAGACTTTGTTTTTCAGTTTAGGATTATTTTCGCCTCTACAGGTAGACCATAATACGACTTCCTTGCTCATATGACATGTTTAGCACACCTGGAATGCTCATCTCTTTGGCTTCGTACCTTTATTATAGCGCTTATATAAGTCTACTTATATGCGACATATTACCAAGAAACGGGCTGATCGCCATAAGGTACCATTTGATAGAACTTCAATCCCCGCCTGTGCCATACCGCCCACCTACACATCCACACATATAGTTGACTCTATGTAAAAAAAAACAGCATTATTTTCCATGACAAAGTTTGCACTGTGAAAAGAAGAGAGCTGAAGACATGCATTGCATTCAAGGAAACAGACAAACTTTTCTTTCTTTCTTTTTCTTTCTTTTTTTTAAATGTTTATTACAACTTCACACAATGACATGATCTTCCAGCTGCGTCACATCGACTATCATGTAAAATGAACGCAACCGCACACCTTGTTAACATTCTTGATCACCGATGCACATTTTAGCCTGGATTTAATTATCTAATAATAGTTTTGTTTTGTTACAGCATCCATAATAAAACAATGATTATACTTTAGACGGAATGCATGGATTTAAAATACCTAAACTTCTGGTTACCTGTTCGCCTAACGCATATTATGCCATCTTCCACATAAGTATCTGCCTATATATAGGCCTAAGCTGTCTACACAATGGTCTCATACATATTGGTAGTCGGCATAACTCAAACTAGTGTAGACGAGCAGTCAGCTGCAGACTAGTTAAACTCTACAAGTACCTAGGTATTTACCTAGATCAGAACCTAAATTTTAAGTACCAGCTAAATGAAACTTATAAACTGGCATCACATAAATTACTTATGTTGAAAAGAGTCAGACCATCAATAACAGAATTTACTGCACTTACTATTGTTAAGACTATGTTGTTACCATACCTGGACATGGGTAACTCTTACTTTTCGGCCTTACCCAAGCTGGAAACAAATAAATTGGAAATATTATTGAATGTAGCACTAAGAGTAACCTATAATGTCCAACGACCAAGGGATGTCCACTGCCTGGAATTATATAACCAGGCTAATTTATTACCAGTTACTTATAGAAGAAAGTACTTTCTCATAAACTTAATGTTTAGACTTATTGTGTCAGATAGCATTGAATTGAAGAGAGTAGATCGAACTACTAGACAGAATGTCACCTGTTTTTGAGGCAAAACATTTATGGAATGGGCTTCCTGCAAATATTAGGTCAATAACTTGTTATTCTGCCTTTAAAAGTGAAATAAGGAAACTTTTGTATAACGAGTATGTCGCTTGTGAGTTGAGAAGGATTACAGCCGGATTATTTGTATGATCACATCAATTCGGTAACAGTATACTACTTCATTATACCCCATCTCATCATCATTAATTTGATATCATTCACTTGAAAGCATATGATAATCTAAGCAAGTTGTTATATTTGTAACTCTTACTAGAATATTCTTAATTATGATACTATCACTGAAAGCTTGTAATAGTTAAGTTGTGGCTGGTAAGTGAGGGAAGACTGGAGTAATCCAACTCACCACCAGGATAAATAAAATCTGATTTAAAAAAAACAAAAAAACTACCATACTGGAGACTACGGCCATCCAAAGACATGTGCACTAGGCCTACTGGCCGGAAGTCAAAGGACTAATTTTCCCATGCTATTTTTTGTGCTGCCCCTTCACTAAGTCTGATTCACTGAGTTCTCTCAGTTCCGTTGTGATCAGCCCCGTGTAATATCACCACAAAAGTGCCCCAACGTGGAGGGAGACTAGAGAACAGAGAAAAGACGAGTAACATTCTCCGCATATCAGATCAGACAAAGCTTCCACTCTTGGCACACCTAATCAGGACGCCGATGCAGAATATCACCGGTCACGATTTGCCACTGGTGCACACATCCAGCCCGTGTCATCTAGTGTATCAGTGGCGGATTTAGAGGGGGCGCCCCCCCCCCCCCCCCCCCACACACACACACAATTTTGGGCCAAATATTAACTTTTTTTATTGTAAAATTCTCTAACCTGGAAGGTCTGGCGGAAATTTTTACAATAGGGCGCCCCCCCCCCTTGATAATCTCTGGATCCGCCCCTGAGTATGATAATTATTCCAAGGCAAAATGTCCATCGTTCTGGTCGTTCTATCTCAATAAATATCAGTTCGGATCCAGCGATTTTCCAAAAGGAGCGGCGCCCCATTGTAAAAATTCCTACTAAAAATAAGGTGTGGGTGTCGGGGGGGGGGGGGTGCACAGCGCGCTTGCTTGCACCCCCCTCCCCTACATTTACATAGTTTTTCTCTTTTTTTCTTTGAGGACATCTTTCGCAATAAACATCAGGATTGCCCCTGGTTTTCAGCTCTTTACATGTATTTGATGATGGAAGGAAATATAATTATAATCATGTAAACAACTATAATAGGCCCGACCTTGCATCTTTTGCCAAACGATATCAGAAAAAGAGACCATTCTAGAAATACAAGTTTTGACAAATGAAAGCTAAGATATATTTATTTCGCACACTAATTAGTTATGATGCAAGTATGAAGAGATGCTTTATGCAATGAACGTAATGTCTAGGTTGTATAACAACCTCATATGCACAGACTCCACAATGGAGCTCCTTCAGAGCTTCCTGCCGCGGGGATTTTGTGTATGTGTCATCCATAATAGGCCGGCTATGAGTGCCTTTGTTAGCATGTAAAATGCCCCCTTCTACTGGTTTCTATAGACGCAAGTGAACATCTAATTGGCGCATGATGTTTATCAGGATATATCCTCCGCCCAGAACGATTTTGCGTGACATTATGCTGCAGACCTTTATGCGTGGGTTAATTGCAAGTGACGAGGGAAATTAAGGATAGACAGCAGGAGGCACAGACTAATAAGAAGTACTTTTCTAGACGTCTCGGGGCATTAGTATTTTCCGACGAGCACTCATGTCAGGGAATGTTTATTGCCTATTAGGCCTCGTTGAATTGTTACGCTGGTAATCCATGCTCATATCCAGCGTCCATTCAAAATACTTCTCATCTCCGTTCTAGTTAATGTAATTTTTCTTTTAATTCCTAATGATAGCTATACCTATAGCCTAGGGCCTAATAACTCGTGATATTGACACAATCATGCATAACACTTATATAGCCTTTACATTTAGAATGAAATATCAAATCTATTTCGTGAAAATTATTTAATGACTCAGAAGAAACCTATAGTTCACCAATCCTCTTACAGTTCATTTATCATGGACTCATGGGCTCTAGTCCACAATACATCGGTTTCAGTGTTTATCTCTTATTTTAAGTGAAAATTCAGGTCAGGTTTAATAATGGTTTATAACATACACAAGAGATTATGCGAAAATAGCAAAATATCCCTTTTCAATGGCTGTCCTTGATGTACCGGTAACGGTAACGCTCAAGTTGTTTGTTTGGTATAGCATCAAACAGGCTGGAAATGAGGTGACAGAATTTGCACAATTCTCTGCATAAGGTTCCCGCAATCATACTAATATGTTCTACCACAATCCAAGGTTAGGTGATCAGTCCTTTGTGCAGACCAAACGAAAAGCAGAACACATAGGCCTACCTGGTTGTTTGGTTAAGGTCATGCACCTGGAGAAGGAGATGATCTATATACGATGTGACCTTCATGGATCATTTTGACCCTTATGGACCAATTGAACCTGTCCTTTCAGAAGAAAAAATCGGTCTGCAGTGTTCGGATAGATAACTGTTAAATCCTTCTCTTACCATACCGACAGATTCGATAAAAATGAGGGAATCGTGTTAATGTTTCAGCAGGGGGTGTTTTAGAATATGAATGATTATAGTGTTTAGAGTACAATATCAATCCATCTTCCACATAAGTATCTGCTGTCTGATGGTAAAGAAAAGACACACCGATTTTAAAACACAGGTTTTCTCTAAATTCATAAACTCAACGACAGATAATTTCACTCTGGAAGCTGCACATGGATTGTACAGTAAGACACCAAACAATTTAGAAATTACTTGAGATAAAGATAAAGAGCGTTTCAAAGATACTCGAGTAGTTAGAATCACGGCCGAGCTTTAATTGGTACCAATCACATTAACATAATTATCATGACTAGTCCTATATTCCTATGCCTCAGAACACTATATATCATACATAGTTTTTAGAATTATAGACCTATGCACAAAGAAATGGTGACTTTTAAAAGATATGGAAAAAGGTATTTTCTTCAAACAACCATAACTTTCTAGGTAAATGAGCTACAGTATTACTTCATATACCATAGGATTCAGAATGAATTGGACAGTCCATCCAGACTTGTTTTGTAAAACATATCATAGAATGAAAACGTTCTATTTAGAATCAAAAGCAGAAAAACGAAAGAAACTTTTACAATTAAGTCATACAATCTGATTTAAGGCTCTATAGAAAGAATGTAATGTTTGTGATATGTGAAAATATATTTATTAGGCATATCTCTCTTTACTTGAAGATTACAATGATGTATAATGTTAGTGGCTGTTATGTATATTCATAATTTTACAGCTAGATCTTCAAAATGGCCAGAAAGGACAAAAATTGATGACTTCAGAGATTCTCTATGGGGATTAACTATAGGATTCGGTTGTACATGTGAAAATTTGTGATATGAAAGGTCTTTTGCTCATCAAATCATCATAAATTGGACTATAACAGGCCCGTAACTAGGGGCAGGGGGTGGTGGGTCATCCCCCCACAAAGGAAGTTTTTCCAAAAGTTCCACCTCCTTTCCAAAATTTAATGTAAACAGGCCCGTAACTATGGGGGGCATCCCCCCACAAAGGAAATTTTTCCAAAAGTTCCACCTCCCTTCCAAAATTTATTGTTAACACCCCTCAAATTAGTAGGAGGTATTGAAAAGTTCCATTTTTTACTGCTGGCCACCCCCCTTTTAAAGGTCAAATTATTGAAAATATATACAACCTACTTCTGGAAACTCACCTACCCCTCACAGCAGACCCTGGGTATGGGCCCGTTATAATGTTGTATAACCACTTAAAGGAAAGACAATAATGAATCTAAAAATCCTATGGTGTGATTTACATGCTTCAGAAATGGCTGTAAAAGGATGAAAAAGTCAACCTTTCTTAGAGCATGGGTCTATAGAAATTGTTTTTTTTAAAATTCTGGTTAGACTAAAAGGACCATGCTTTCCCCAATGTGACAATCAATGACAATATTTGAAGAAAATTGTTACCAAGGCAACCAAAAACTGCTTTATGTCGGAATTTCCTGAAAAGAACATTGGATTGGCATTCCAAGTAAAGTTATTTTCAAAAGAAATAAAAATATTTGTAGTAGACACAAAAGACTGTATATTCAATATTTGAAAAAAAAGATATCTCCTTAAATAGTCCCAGAGCATAGGCTACAACCCTTTCGGAGCATCATTTCCCAATCTCCATAAGCAGGGCTGGAAGCAGCTAGGGCCTCTGGAAGCATCCTAAACCAAAACAATCACCCTTCAGAGCAGATTATTCACGAGCGATCCAGCCTGTTTTACCTGCGATTTCTCAGAAAAAAAAAGATTACCTACAGGTGTTTCGGTTGAACAAAATCGTTGTGCTTCGGCCATATTCAACCTTTGTTTGTTATAGCTGTACTTCAATTTGCAGCATTTTATATCCAACTTGCGCAGTTATAAACAGGTGGAATATAGGAAATTATTTGCTTAGGCATTTTCTTTGATCCATCACGATCAAGGTAAACTAGATGATCATGTATTTATATATTTGGAACCAGGGAATCCATTATATAATTATTTGCTTATGGGTGTTGCACTATATCACATGACGCAGGTAATAAGAACCTATTATACTTATTGTAATGTGCTGGTGATAAACAGGAAACCTGTCATAGTCTGAGTAAAAGGGGTCAGGGCAGGCAAAACATGCATATTGTGAGGCTTATCTGGAGGAACTTCTTTTCACAGGAGAGACTTTCTAACACCTGAGTTAAATACTTAATCAATCAGGCCTGATATTCTGTACCCAATGATCTTACTATAGGATAAGGCTTACCGACCACTCAGCACTCATACCTACTGATACCTAGAAAATACCATTGTTCCTGATCCACACTGTGGTCTAAATCTGTGAACATAATAATCATGGCTTCATTCATTGCGAGTACTGAATCCTCTAGACCATTTTATCGTTAATAGGCCTATATGGATACGATGACTAAAACTGGCAAAGTACCTCTCGGGATGAGTATTCCTTTTTTAGGTGTTGAGCTGATCTGGCAATTCGATTCGTCTATCACCACAGCTACCCCGAAGTACTTTCCATTATTCAGATAACAACTACGAAATAGTAACTGGTGAATATACTACCAACAAAGCTCATGTATAACTTTGGCACGTGTTAAATGAGTGAATACACCTGTACACTTGTCCTGTTTCCTAAGTCAGTAATGAAATGCCCTTTTTTGAAATGACTGAAACCCCTCTCTACCAATGTAGCAAAGGCTTTTGTCTCTGTCCTCCAACCGCCTTTTGCACTGATACCGAATAAAAGAATTGTGACTACTCCCTGAGTCCACCCTCCAACCCTTTGGGATCTACCTACGCTTTTCATAGTCAATTATCCTGCAACACTATGGGATATTTGACGGAAAAAATGTTACATTGGATTATTATTTTTTCACGAGTAAATCCCAGCTGAGACGATGCAACCAAGTCTAATTAGGTAACTTCTATGACTAATCACTCTCCCAAACGACGAAATAATTACCAGCTTAATCCAAAAGGTCAGAATTACTAATCCAAAATAAATCCCGATGGATTCAATTACATAATGTTAACCAGGAGCGTCGTCTTTGTTACTGTTGAAAAGGGAAAACGATGGTTTGTGAGACTGAAACAGCAGACAGTAACGTATGGGGCAGAACACTTGTCCATTAATTGAAAGTTCCTGAGTTTGATACTCGGCCTGGTGTCGGTCCAGAACCATGGAGATATTTGAGGATAAACGAAAATAGTTATTATAAATAAAGTTTTGACATTCTAATTCAATGGAAGACCAGGGTTTAGCCTTAAAGACGATTTTGGAATTAAAAACAAATATATATAAAAGGGTAGTTTTAGAGTTGCTTCCTGGGGCAAATTCAGCATTTACCAGTAGCCTACAACTTTAATGATAAGATCTAAACTTAGAAACTAATCTATAGATTGCAGATATAGAACGAATCACATATAGGAATCAAGATGGGATCTTTATGATAATTCATGCTGCGCGTCACCCCGACGACAGGTGGCAACTACGCTGTGGTTGCCTATACCTGCAATCAGCCGTCGCTACAGTTCAGTCCACACTCCAAGTAACCACCCCACCACACGCGCCCACCAGGTAGATAACAACCCTCCAAAAAGTTGCCTTAACCCTTGACGCCGGGGAAAAACTAATTTAATAAGTATTTTGGACATTTTTGTGTGTAATTGGTTATAATGGATCCGTTCATACGAGGCGTGAACGACTCGAGGATCGGCCCTGAGTACATCAGTCAGAACCCGGGGGTGGCCATCCCCTACCTGGTCATCATCTGTCTGGCCACCATCACCGGCACCGCGGGCAACATCCTCGTCGTCTGTGCCATCTACGTAGAAAAGGTATGCAATTTCCCTCTAACCTCTTCGCAGCCGGTCATTCGTTTTATCAGAGGTTTCCATTTAAGAAGGAATCTATTTACTCGTTTAAGTAATCACATCTTATTTCTGGGTCTTTTTCTTGATGCACTTTATAAATTTCCTTTAACTTTGTATTTCTCTTTTTTCATCATTCCATTCGCGAGGGTGTGTTCTAATTTGTCCCATGTTAGTTTTCAATATGCCATTGATAAAATTAAGGTTGTGTTTTTCTGGGCCGCTGGGAATCAGCCACACGCAATCGGTGTAAAACACCAGGAGGGTGAATCTTAGTACCTGAAATAAGATATTTTTAATTCAAAGTTGATGTTGAATTGTACAAAGATGCTTTTTAAGAATCGATAACATCATGTTATGAAATACCTAGGTAAAATTACTTTCTTACCTGTGTTTTGCCATTGATATAACATTGACCATACTGGGTCTAAGATCAGGTTGTAGGTCTCTTTAATTAATGAACAACGATTTTTTATACAGCCTTTACAAAGAATTCTTTTCTTCTTCTTAAAACCTCTCTTATCTTTAAGAAAATCTTATTACAACAAAGAAAAAGAATCTTTAACTAAGATTTTGTTCTGAAAATGCCTCCAGAAGCTTTCTATGCTTTTGGTTCTTAACGTGGCATATTGTTAACATATTTCTGCTAGCCATCAAACTTCTTATGGATCAATGTTTGTTTCTCTGTGATATTATCTCGTTTACACAAATCACTATTCTCTTCGTACACTTTGGATTTACGAAACGCTTTATTTTGCACTGTGTCTTTCATGATCCTAGAAACTATTCGATATGTGTCCTATAAACCAATAATACAGTAAATGGTAAAAGGTTATTATTTCAAGAGAACGGAAGAAAATTAAGTATTTGCAAACGATAAAGCATCCACACTTTTATCAAGTGTTGTAGCATTTTCTTCGGTTTTCCAGGAACTGCGCACGGTGGGGAACATGTTCATCGTAAACCTGGCCTTTGCAGATCTGTGCGTCACTGCCCTCGTCGATCCGTTCAGTATAGTAGGTGGGTAGAGTTTCGAATTCTTTGCTAAATACTGTCTCCGTTTCCGCTGTCTTCTAACTAGGCACGGGTAGGGCCTACTGGGTTCCCTTAATACTCTGTAACGGTAACTTAAGACTGTGGTGGAAAGGTGCACACCATTAAGCAGATCTAGGAATACGGGAAGGGGAGGGTCAGCATATCCACCACTATTAAGGACGGGTCACTTCCTAACGATTTCTAAACCAATTTCCCCCTGTTATTTTTATTGAGGATACAGGTCAAATTGGGAAGAACCTTTTACGATTATCGGAAGAAATAAGACCAAATTTTAAACATGTCAGAAAATTTTAACAGTGTATCCAAAGCACTGTCTATACGCGGGACGTTGCGTCAACAAGCTCACCTATCGACGTGACAAATTATATTGGTGTAAGTAGTATACAGAAATGAGAATTTGAAGCACGTCGCGCATATTGTTCATCTTTAATGCCCGACCTCGCCTTAACAAGCTTTACTATGTACACGCTCCCTACCGACTACTAGTCGGAACAACCTAAATCATAAAGCCTGGTTCCCATCTAACGACTACAGCAAAACGACCATGGACAACGGCCGACGATACTAGTATTCTTTGGTGGTTGTTATCCTATTCGTTTTGTGGAAACATCATATCGGGGGATTAGATGATTGTAAAGACTGCAAACTAAAGTAGAAATATTTTTGAAGGACTAAAGCCAACAGTTTTTCCCAAACCCAATTCAAAGTAATTAGGCCTATTCCTATTGTTTTCATGGCTATTGTCCAGTAGCTCTCGGAGTCATCTGTATGTACCGTTATTTCAGTCGTTCAGTGGGATAACAAATTGTCTTTAATTTGCGGACGACTAAACGGTCAGACAACTCTGGGACGATCATATTTATTCTTTATTGTTTTGCAGTCGTTAGTAATAAATATCCAAAATCGTTCTGTGTGAACTAGGATTTAGATAGATTAAGGGCATAGACATAAATATAGGCCACATCAACCCGACCCAACAGTTGAGTTGAATTGATTTAAGTTGGTGTATGTGTCAAGGGATTCTGACTGGTTTGTTGGCAATTTGATTGACTCGCCTGTCGAGTTATTCATCATGTAATCTTGAAGATGAAATGTCGGGTACATGGAAGTTACTGCTTCAAATACATGTTGAACTTAACATGAGCATAATAGATAAAACAAGATTTTATGTAGTACATATTCATATTATTAGTATCGTCATTGATTCTATAAATGAATTATTCAAACCTTTTTACAAAAGAAACAAACATGATTTCTATATCAAAATCTAAAAAGTAGGCTATCCGATATCCAAAGTAGGCCTATAGCAGAAAAAGAAATTGCACTCTACGAAGTAATTTCCGGTAAAGGCCGAGGGAGACTTCAGGAGGAGATGAGATGACTGGGGTAAATGGGGCTTTAGTCCACTTATACCAAATTATGGTGGGGATCAAGTTACAAGGGAGAAACTGCAACGCGCTACCGAGCGACGAGACAGGTTTATACGCTTTATAGACTAGGCCTCTTGATACGTATTGGGCCTGTAGTTAATGCTGTGGCAATTGTGTTTTTGGCTATTTCTGCCTATATAATTATATCATGCCAGCTGGATCAACTGGGGACCATTTAATCAGTTTGTTTGAAAAAATCAAAATCGGGAGTTTATCATGACCTTATCGCCAAATATGTTCTGCGAAGCGAAAATATTTGTGCAAAATTAATTATATTCATGGTACTGGGGGACGCAGAAGGCTTAGTAAACAAAACGGCTTATAAATGTTTTATGTGGGTGTTTGCTTTGTTCTAATTTATGAATACTGACCAACATTCTCTATTTCTTCCCCCACCAAACTTGAGCAAGGCCTAATGGTGAAATGCAAACCTTTATCTAAAAAAATCAACAATGGTGCAATGAGACCTTCGGCGGCCTTCTCACTTTTTCTTACAAACAAACCAATGCTTCCAGTACCGGACCCAAGTTTCTGAACGGGAGACGAGCGCTAATGGATTTCTATTGTTAACATTCTGGTTTTGGAGATGTGGAGTATACTCCAGAGGTGCCCGTCCGCGTGTCACCCTAGACGTTAAGATGTTGTGCGGATGGCGTCACATCTTACATGACATCGTTTTTTCAAAATGTTATTTATAACATTTTGTTTTTCCATGCTTTAAGGCCAATTTTGTAACCGGCTTTCAATTGTCTTTTTGTAATTGTTTGAAAGTAAGTGGAAAGAGCTGGATATAGGATTTATGAAACGGGGTTCAGCAAGCATATAGCTAAGAACTAAAACGCCCACGGCAATGCTGTTAGACCGTAAATTGTAATCTTATACCTAAAATGTAAATGAACGTAAAATGTAAATGGAATCAATGTAAAATGTAAATTCAAAATAAATGTAAATAATTTTACCCAAAATGTAAAGATGAACAAACGTAAAATGTAACAAATCAACCTAAAATGTAAATGAAATAGATCAAAGCAAAATGGTACAATAATAATGTTAGGGATAAGGAAATAGCTAAAACTTTAAATGAAGCTGCATTTATTTGTTGATTACATTATTAATTAGTATTCTCAGATTGTACTTCTCGAACTCAATATTCGTGTACTTCTTTAAAAAAATGGTATGTAGCTGAGAAGATCGGTAAGTATACACTGTATAGATCAGGTTTAGAAACATCCATTTAGATAGGCCTTATTAAACACATAATTGTTTAATGAACCTCAATGGCCCCATTTACAAAATTAAAGGTATAAAAATGTCTACTTTCGCACAGTGCTTGCGGGGTTTACACCATCCGATTTATTTTTATGAACATGAGCAAGATATCACGAGGAGAGAATTGTGAAAAAAAGATAGACTGCAAAGTCTTGCTAGGAAAAAGGTAACTGATTTCACCATGTATTTTATTTTAGAAAATCAAATATGTTACCTCAAGTGTCTGAATAAAATCTTGATAGAGATTCTGTTCTGGTACGTTTAAAATGATATCGTATTCCTTGTCTTACCTGAAAACAGTCGTAAGATGTGAACCCCTTCTTCACGTTACTTTAGTTTGGTGATTGTGATTATTTTCTCGATTACTGATGCATGTGCTAAACATGAAGCTGATAAACTAGAAAATGACAGTACAAGGCCCGACATATTGTGCATATCCGAGCGACCCTGGTAGACTCGAACTTGTCAAGCAAGAGCAATCTCATGTGTGCATACAAACACAGGGGCATGTGGCTGAAGGAACAGTTTCATGTGAAGAAGCTCAAAGCAGAAGAAGGCCATTTTATAGAGGAGTGCAGTCATGGTTAGAACTGTCGACTAGCCTAAGAAAAATAGGTAATACGTATACTTTTAGACTGCCTTGTTAGAGATGTATTTGTGCGATATTTATCATTTTTATTTCATTTGATTTCATATAGCAATTACTGGTATTTATCTGTATATATATCCAATGATGTATTACCTAATATCTTGCGACATGGTTATTTTCCTTGCTGGTAACAGTGAATAATCTGTGGTTGTCTGTTTCTTCGGCTACACCATTATTAGGCCTTACTCTCTAAATATCACACTTGGATTGCTCTTTTGAAACATGCGTAAAGTAAACCCCATAGTTCAATGCATCCAAACTTGTTGTCATTCATGCAAGACTGATAATGTCAAAACTTGTAGGTGCATTGTAGTACACTCACCCCTCACTCACTCACTCACTCACTCACTCACTCACTCACTCACTCACTCACGCACTCACGCACTCACTCACTCACTCAGTCACTCAGTCATCTCCTCCACTTAAGAGGCCATATTTGGCCACAAAGTGGGTGTGATCCAAAAGCCCATTTCCATGGTTATTTTGATAGCAAGAAATGTTTTTGGACCAACACTTTATAGAGACATACCATAACTTTCCTGAAGTTCTATATTTTCTGTACCTAGTGGAAGGTCATTAGGTCCCCATAGTTACACTCAATAGAACATAAATTGGCTATGTCATAGTATTATCCTTTACAAATCCACTCTCTATAAACGGTTCACTTAAGTTGGAATAAAACATGAAAACATTGGGAATGTTCATATTACGATATCTCAATGTCCAAAAATAATATTTGATTTTTTTTGCATCATCTAAAGGCTATGATTGCCTATTTTCCAACGATTCGTGTATGTTTTGTTCTCAGACAATGAGGGTCCAATAGGATGTATACGCTTATTCGAGAGATAAAGCTAGCATATACATTTAACATGAACTTATATATAAGTTATGTAAGAAGTTGTAAGAGGTTATGCGGCCTTGGAAGCTACATAGCATTGTATAAGAAGCCAAGTCGACCCTAACGCAAATACAGAAATTATTAGCAAGAATTACTATAATCTACAGGTTGAATAAAAGAAATTTAGCAATTTATGATGATGCATTAGCCATAGCCCGCCCGATCGAAATGGTTATATACATGACGTCGTATATGCCAAGTCATTTATACTGTAGACAGTGTATGCACAACGTCGCCTGTATAAGAGAAACAATATACGGAATAAGCATTCCCATTTTTATGCTCATGTAATCCTAAATTGTCGTGTACGCGATGGATCATGCAAACAATGCTACCATCTGTAAATTCCTATTTCTATATACTACTAACATGTCGCGTGTATTATAGAAGCAATACAACCGACAATACCGCGTAAAATTTAATTATGAAGTGAATCAAGGTGACATAAATCATTAATTGCCTAACAAATCAAGTTAATGCACTATATAATTGTCACGTGAATATTGAATTCAGTGAGACGTCTCGCATATAGGCAGTACCCATTATGGTAGATAGTAGTGTCATGTAAACAGCACATAGTGGAGCTTATTGAAGCGACGTCGCACGTTATGTGCAGCGCCCGTTCGGACGCAACGCTTGGCTGTGGTTTAGATAGTCAGTAGATATGGACGGTGGGAATCTCATGATAGGGGAATGTAGTGTGCCGCGCACAGAAGTGCAAGGTTCTAGTGCTTAGCTTTATTGCTGACATACACACCCTTTTTCAAATCCTCGATACGCTCCCAGTAGCGTTTTCTGTTTTCGTCAGTTTGTGAAAAGCCATAGCGTAAAACTTAGTAGTACGCGCAGTAGTAGGAAAAGTCCTTATGGGATGAGGAATGTATATATATATGTAAGCCTTGGTTAAGGGTAGACACAATGCCATGGTTACGATTATCCGCTAAGTATTCTGATACCCACAGGCATGAGTCATGTTATAAGTGAATAAGTCCAGGTTTTTGTTAAATGATTTTTTGTTAAAAGACAAAGTTTACCGTTTTTCTGTCACAAAACTAAGACCAACACAGAAAATCTGAGACACAATTCTCTCTGCACGAAACGCCCAAAAACTATTGAACTATTGAATAAAGGGCCGTTTCCTTGTTAAAAAAGTAATTAGGCTCTGTCTTTATTCCATGTTATTGGAAAGCAAAAATAAGGCCTTATATCTTATATGGCAAAATGCTATACCAAACATACATCTGGAGAGAGATACCAATAACGCAAATCACGCACTGCCTCCTGTCGTCTATCCTCAATTGAAATAAGAGGCATGGAGTGATGAATTT
The DNA here is from genome assembly GCA_936440205.1 of Lepidonotus clava. NCBI lineage: Eukaryota > Metazoa > Annelida > Polychaeta > Phyllodocida > Polynoidae > Lepidonotus > Lepidonotus clava. The sequence goes on from OW387139.1 coordinate 34,539,976, forward strand.
TATATGGGACTTACAGACAATAATAGACAGACTGTCAACATAGATATGCCTACTATTCTAGAAGGGGCGATACATGAACAAGACACTACCAAGACAGGTAAAACTACGGCTAAATATTATTTAAAGTAAGAGCACTGTCCGCAAAAAGAAACGCAGTAATGTAAGCTGAGGTCAAAGCATGGCCAAATCATTAAAGTGACCAGGGTATTGGACCTCACAAATTAGACCTATTATATTGACAGGTGGGTTTATTAGGGGTGTTAGGCTATGCATCCATTCAAATAGGGCCGTTTCCCTTTTCAGAATCCTCAAACCGTCACGGTTATGTAATTGTTTTGCTCCAATTACCCTTTCTCTGATGAGGTATTGAATGGCGAGATCTTGTTCAAAGACAAGTCGGTGCTGTCTCCCTTTTTGGAATCCTAGAACCACCACTGTCATAATTGTTTTGCTCTAATTTGCCGTTTTTCTGCAGGGATCATGTATAGTGAGATTTTGTTCACAGACAAGCCAGTGCTGCCTCCCTTTTCAGAATCCTAGAACCATCACTGGCATTATTGTTTTGCTCAAGTTGCAATTTCTCTGCAGGGATCATGTATAGGAAGAACTGGTTTGAAGACACGCCCATGCTGCCTCCCTCTTCAGAATCCTAGAACCGTTTTCTTTTAATTTTCGAGGATTTCAGAATCCTAAAACCCTCACTGTCATAATAGTTTTGCTCTAATTGCCCTTTCTCTGCGGGGATTGTGTATGGCAAGATCTATTTTGAAGACAAGCCAGCACTGCCTCCTTTTTCAGGATCATAAAACCGTCACTATTATAATCATGTTTGGTAAGATCTGGTTCGAGAACAAGCTGGTGCTGCCTCCCTTTTCAGAATAATGAAACTGTCACTATCATAATCATTTTGCTCAAATTGTCCTTTCTCTACAGGGACTGTGTATGGCAAGATAATGGTTCAAAGACAATCTGGTGCTACCTCTCTTCAGAATACTAAAACAGTCACTGTCATAATCGTTTTGCTCTAACTGCTCTTTCTCTGCAGGGATTGTGTATGGCAAGATCTGGTTTGAAGACAAGCCAGCACTGCCTCCTTTTTCAGAATCCTAGAACCGTCACTGTCATAATTGTTTTGCTCTAATTTGCCGTGTCACTGCAGGTATCATATATGGTGAGATTTTGTTAGAAGACAAGCCAGTGCTGTCTCCCTTTTCAGATTCCTAGAACCATCACTGCCATAATCGTTTTCCTCTCATTGCCTTTCTTTTCTCTGTAAGGGAATATGTGCGATGAGATCTGGTTTATGGAGGACAAGCCAGTGCTACCTCCTTTTCAGAATCCGTAACCCATCAATGTCATAATACTTCCCTCTCATTGCTTTCTCTCTGCAGGGATAGTGTACGGGGAGATCTGGTTCGAGGACAAGCCGGTGCTGTGTGAGTTCATCGCCTCCCTCTGTCTGACGGCCTGCTTCTGTTCGCTCCTGTCCATCGGGGCCATCTCCCTGAACCGCTACATCCACATCTGTAAGCACCACCTCTACAACAAGGTCTACACCGTGCGCAACACCCTGGCCATGTGCCTCGGCCTCTGGACCATCAGTTTCCTCGCCGAGTCGCCCAACTTCCTGGGTTGGGGCGACCACGTGTACGACCGGAAGACGCTGTCCTGCGTCTGGGACCGCACGGCGGCGCTGTCCTACAGCGTCTTCTTCTCCACCGTCGGCGTGGCCTTCCCCGTGTTCCTCATCAGCATCTGCTACGTCATGATCTTCAAGCACGTCATGGACAGCCGTCGGAAAGTGAAGGCGATGAACGGAGCTGGCCAGGCGGCGGCCAGCGACAAGACCAGCGAGAGTGAGAAGCAATCCAAGCAGCTGGCGAGGACCCTCTTCATCATCTTCATCGTGTTCGCCCTCTGCTGGTCGCCCTACGCCTTCGTCGTGGCCCTCGACTACGACGACACCTATCCGCAGGAGCTGCACATCTTCTGCATCCTGATTGCTCACACCAACTCGAGCCTCAACAGCGTGCTTTACGGCATCTCCAACAAGAACTTTCGCCACGCCTACCTGCGCCTGATGGGCCTCAGCCGCTACATCCCCTCCGGGAACGCCAAGGGCACGGCCAATGGCAAGTCGACGGTCAATACCGTTAGTGTGGCCGTCACCTCCACAGTAAAACCCGAGTAAATTGGGCAAGCGGTTAGAAATCAAAATTTTAAGCGAGAAAGATTATCAAGGTTTTAATGAAAAGAAACAACCTTTTGCCCCTACTTATGATGATATGGTAAAGTGCAAACGGACTATTCTTGACGGTATATGCCCGATGATATAGTCCTAGCATGCAATACCAACATCCATTCAAAAACAATAACATCCTAATTTCGAGGAAAGACTATCATGGGCCTTAGCTACTTAGATTACAAAATGTGTGAAGACTATTTTCCGTTATGACTGGGACCTCCCGTACCAATGAAGACAAAAAGAGGGAGTGGGTAGGACTAGGAGCGGAGACTTGACACGTTCAAGTACAGTAGAACCAAACCCTGATAGTTGTTGGACAGGGGGACATAATGAAATAACGTAGATGAATATATCTTAATCTGACAGCGATACAGATTTTAGATGGGTTTTAGTGATATGACATTCTCACCTCTCCGTCCAAGGATGATGATCGGCCTTTTGGTGTTGAGACACATGCTTATTATCCTTTATCATATTATATCAGTGATATTGTATCTATATATTGACGCTAAGATGGCCATTGTATCAAACGTTTATGACATGCTAAAAGATACTTTATCATATGTGTTAATATGGATTAGCTTTTGATGACTACAAGGTGTTTAAGTGCATCAATGACTAGATGAAAAGATAGTTCATGAGAATTCAAGGTAGTTATGAATAATTATTGTAATAATGATAGTTTTTGAGTTCGCTTATGTCACCGGCTTATCGGTCATCAATTGTGGGATAGCCTTCCCCTGTGAAAATGCCTACAAGATTGTTAAAACATGCGCTAGTTTTAGAGAAAGTTGGAGAGTATTAATCGAACGTATATAAAGTCAATTGATAACCATGTGAATTATAGCATAACAATGTTCAGCAAAATATTACCTGTTGACGTAGGCTATGCTTATCTATTTATGTAATCATCATATTATCTATATGACTTATTTCATATTCGTTCCGATCTGTATACCTTAATTGTTATGTATCGTCCGCGAGACCAGCGATTACCCCGAGGATGTTTCTTTTTTGATAAAAGGAGGGAATAACGTAAAACATGGCCAAGTACCAGCCGGATCTATAGCAATAACCTTTCCCATTCCTTTGGGACAACGGTTAGAATTAATGACGGTTAGTACATGTAAGAACGTTGATTTTGCGCTAAAATGAATCGGTTATTTCATGTTATTGACCATAGGGACCTATAATTACCATACGTATCGACGTTAATGATGTATTAAACAAACATTATAATACTATGTAAACATTTTGTCCGTTTTCGTTCTGGTGAGTTGTTGTACGTTTGCTCCATGTGCTTCAGACGTATTGTAGACAAAACAAAAACAAAAAGCATGAAGAAATAACAGCAAACGCAGTAGTTATCTTGAAAAAAGTATTTCATAGCTTAAAAAAGCATGTATATGGACAGGACAGACAAGCCGAGGAAGTGTATTACGTGCAGAAACAGATCAGAGGGAGTTATAAGTCCCTTTTCCTTATCATCTGACATCCCCCTATCAATGCTATACGTGTGTCTGTCACGACAACGCCAGACTTGACGGCCTCATCTATCAGCTAGTATGATGGTTCTTACAGTTACAAAGGTCATGTAACCAAGAGTCCAGAAACTTGTCCAGAGACTTGAATCCAGAAACACTTAAGCTTGTTACCTCAATCATTATGCCATGTGTCTAAGGGGACAACCCGTATACCCAAGGTCTGCATGAAGGTGTCTGGAGCCCCCCAGAAAGAGAACGAATAAAGAAGTGGAAGAGATGACATGAACGCAGGATAAGCCATATTGGAATGGTCTGTGAAATGATTGTCAAACATGAGTTGATATAGTTGTTAAGTCTTCTTGTTCGTTAAAGTACATTCAGTGCTACAAACTTTTATATTGTAACGTCACTTCTACCAAATATATATGCATACAATAATCTTGTAAATTGAATAAAAACTGTTATTTCACCAGCATATCCCAATGATTTATAGTTTTATAATTCTACCTTTAACTGTAGAAAGGCTAGGAGAAGAATAAACTAGTACTTTTATCATCAAGTGAAATATTCTTGAAAGCTACTTTTTAAGATTTCAGTCTGATTTCACACGTTGCCACCTCAGCCTCCGAAGTGATAATGCAAAACAATATTCATAATTTTCAATTTAGCATTGATTTAGGAGGATAAAAGATAAAATCAAAGATGATAAAGATTTTTTTTTGGTTCAAAATCCCCCTTAATTAATGCCCTTGAACTATGTATGTGACATGAATCCCTGAGAAATGTAATAGACTGCTGTCGTCACAGAAGGGGATTCAGAGACTTGAACTATAGTAGGTTAATTATCCGTTAATGTTAGGTTCACTTTATCAGTTGATTTAGTTATGGATAATAACTAGCTCCTATTGCAGTCTCCGCCTCATTCGACTGCTGTCGTCCAATACATAATAATAGTTCCGTATTATGTAAGACATAACACTTGCGTAAAAGGATGTTCTTTATTTCTCCGGGATCGTCCTCTATCCCTTCGGGATCGGTACTTCCCGGAGAATATAGATCATATTTTTAGGCCTGGAACCAGCACTTTCGCTGGTAGTGTTAGTACACACACTCTCCAAGCACCAGCGGTCAAATTTCAGCTAACGGCAGCTTTTTTATGGCTCTGCTTGGAGATCGTGAGTCTATAACACTGTCTTCTATGGGGTTTCTGAATGTAGGTCACCCGTAACATCTGTTCGGAGATTGAAATCTTTCCAAATATGGTCATGTATAGTGTTTCCCTCATAAGTTATACTATTTTTGAAAAGTTGAGCATGTTTGTGTCTGTTGTTTGATCCTAAGGGTCAACATTTATTGGCGAAAGTATAGATTGGATATTGGAAGGACTGAGTAATGATACGCCTGTTAACCATGAGCATCAAAAGGTTGAAGAGGGCAAAGGAGGATGTCGTGGCAATGTCATGGGGATGTCATGGCTAGTCCTGGTATGCCCATCCCTGAACCTGGTATGCCAATAATGGTACCTGGTATGCCAATGCCGGTACCTGGTATGCCAATGCCGGTACCTGGTATGCCAATGCCGGTACCTGGTATGCCAATGCCGGTACCTGGTATGCCAATGCCGGTACCTGGTATGCCCATCACCATCCCCATCCATCCCAGTGAAAATATTTTTGAAAAGTTGAGCATGTTTGTGTCTGTTATTTGATCCTAAGGGTCAACATTCATTTGTGAAAGTATAGATTGGGTATTGGAAGCAAGGAATAAGTAATGATAGGCCTGTTCATCATGAGAATCAAAAGGTTGAAGAGGGCAAAGGTGGATGTCGTGGCATTGCCATGGGGATGTCATGGCATTGCCATGGGGATGTCATGGCATTGTCATGTAGATGTCATGGCATTCACATGGGGATGTCATGGCATTGTCATGGGGATGTCATGGCATTGTCATGGGGCTGGCATAGCATTATCATGGGGATGGCATGGCATTGTCATGGGGATGGCATGGCATTGTCATGGGGATGGCATGGCATTGTCATGGAGATGGCATGGCATTGTCATGGGGATGGCATGGCATTGTCATGGGGATGGCATGGCATTATCATGATGATATCATAGCAGCGTCATGGGGATGTCATGGCATCGTCATGGGAATTTTACTGATATTTCCTAACCACATCTCTAGTATATCTATATAATGTCGAATACCCAGAGCTCTTTGGTTTTCTAAACCACTATCGAATTGATAATTCGTTTGGGTACTTGTTCATTCCTGTGTTATTGTACTTCCATGACAAGATCTCAATTGACAATGAACAGGTCCAAGGATGGAATCCACTCAATCACACTCAGTCAACGCTCCCGCCAACTAAACAGTCTATTAGCTTCTATTCCAATTCCAGGACTGAGCTTCTAGAACTCAACCATTCCAAAATGTTTACTCACAACAACGTTCAGCTAACTCTGACTGAGCACCGGCAATGAAAGCCCTTATGTTCGGTGATATTATGTATGCCATAACCTAGACTCCTCCTTACTCCAAGACATTTGATAAGGAGTTATAGCTAAGGCGTGCACTGGTATATGTATTTTCCGATTGGATGAAGTCGAAAAAGTTGCACTAAGAAGTACCGTCAAGCTTCTGATTCCCTTGGTGGTGACTCTCCGGAAAGATCCATGCTGGCTTCCTCCCCCAGGAATAACTGAAAGCCGTGTAAAGCTTTGAAAGAATTAAATAGCAAGGCTAATTATAGAATAAACAACCATCTTCGAATATCTAAAGTATTTTGTAAGTTTCAGTCGCATCCCTACCTATCTAGGGTACTTATAGGAGTAATACAAAGACAAGAGCTTATAGTAACATGAACAGTAAATGTGTCAATATTTACGCAGTTTTCAATATTGAAATATCGTATTGTTTATTTTGCCTTGAATTAGTCAACGTTGAATAGCAGGAAAAACAGTTAACATCTGTACCTATAGATATCGTTTTAAAAATACTTTATATGTCTATTGCCCACATAAATTATGGGCGAAGCATTCAAGACTTTACATATAGATTAGAGCAGGATGATTGTTTCGACTTGGGAGAAACACAGTTTGGGACTTTACGTTGAATGGGCAACGAAGAAAACGCATTGACTATAAAGTCACTTTTTCAGGAGCCATTCACCAGGTCACCGCTGGCTATTTTAAATGACCAAAGGGTCTAGATTTGTTCATCAATGCCTATGTCTACTTTTATTCACCCTATTATTACTATTAGATACTATAGGGTGAGTGTGTACACGAGGTCCCTAAAGTAAGATGAACTCTGACATATGACATGAACAAAAGCGGTGTTTTCATATACTACTCAGCCTATAATATGCACATGACATGTCGCTTGTATTATAATACTACGCATGCGACAAACACAAGTTGTCGCGCACACAATAAAGCAAATTAAAGCGCCACCGATTGGTCATTAGCGAAGCCTGGTTATGCGTCATCAAGCATGAGCATTACCATATTAGCAATATCGCATGCATTGGACTCACAGTGTCCTAGGCTCTAAATTCCCATTTCTTTATGCTACTTACAAAATCAAAGATTGTCGCCTATACATCTCTAGAGGTCAGTTCACATGGTATTGTCGTGTTCATAGTGATACGAATTGAGGGCACGGCGTATATATACACCTTTCCCATAAACATGCACAGTAGACCCTACCATGCATAGAGACCTTGTTCCCAACGATTTAAGTCTGGTCCCATAGGAACCCATATCCCAACCATTTGATTCAGGCAATCCCGCTAGCAGGGCGCCACACTATTGAAAAGGTATATATAGGCGGCGCCCATGGAAGGCAATGGCGGTAACAACTTTATAAGATAGTTGTAGAACTTTACCGTATTGTTGCTCCTTCCTCACTTCAGATGGCGCCATGTCATGCAGCTAACATCGAGTTTGGATTATGCTGCGCCCAAAGGCCACCTGCTGCAGTTCATCATCAACGGTTGTAAATGGCTGAAGTGAACAACAAGTTATAGGCCTACTGGACTTCCGTAAGAGCCACTCGCTAGCACACAGGGCTACCATCTGTCGTTTATCTTTTAAAATCAATTGTATTTATATGAATTAAGCCTATATTATGGGATTATATGTATAGAATACGTGTGCCGGTTAATTAAATCTTAATCACATGGAATTCTGAAAGAGATTTGGAGGGGGGTCACTCCAAGTATTTTCCTTTCTTAAAATTTGATAGGAAGTTACATCCTTATGAAAATGAAACTATCATTTATTTCAGTCAGATTTGATTACTCACAATGATTCAAATTGCAAAGTCGATTATTCAAATTTTACTATGCATGGGTACGGGATGAATTTGCAGTAACCTTTAACATTATGCATACACTGCTGCGTTTATTGCCTTCGTTATTGTTAATAAGAAACGTAACCGCACCCGGCTTCAGCCGAAGATCTTGGTCATATAGCCTAACTATCAACATAGGGATGGGATCACACGATAGAAACTACTATCTGAAAGTAATGATTAAGGCTTTCCTTAAGGATTAAGGATTAAGGATCAAGGATTTCCTTAAGGATTAAGGATTAAGGATTAAGGATTAAGAATCCTTAAGAATCCTTAAGGATTAAGGATTAATGATTAATGATAAGCATAAATAACAATCCTTACTTTAAATATGAAGGACACTTGATAACAAGAATATCAAATAGATATAGTATAATTATTATTTTGATCTATCTGAAATCAGATTAATATTAAACCCAAATGCAAATCCTAAAATCACCGGCTGGTGATGTTAGCATAAAAACGGTCCTTTCAAGTAGATCTGATTGATTAATTGTCGGCAATTGTATTTACTCGTGTCTTTCAGTTCATAGTAGCCTTGCCTGGGAAGGTAATGATCTTCGACGTCACATCACATTTTAATCAATGTGGTGTCTAGACATTATGTGGCGGGTTTTACACGCATGTCTTAAGAAAGATTGGAAATGATGGAGCCTCCTGCCAAGAATGATCGATTGAACCAACTTGGATTTTGGTGAAGATAGTATTTTTTCCTGGACTAATGCAGCTGAGGATATCAGCAACTGCTACAGTTTTTCCCGTAAGTGCCGGAGACTGCGCCACTGAATCAGTGTCCGGATTAGAAAGTTCACACGCTAGGCGGCGGCACGAGCGGCCGTTGAGAGGTGAGTTACTCCTGGCGCCCCGCAGTCGGCCAAGTCAGAGCTCGAGAGATGGCGGGAAAGAGGGACTGAGAGAACGTGCGGCCAGGACAGAACGTCAGAGTGGACCGTTAGGGGTTGATCATCCCGTCTGCTGATAAAAGTCAAACAGTTAACCCCCGGACCGCGCAGGCCAGCATGGCCAACCCTTGTAGCGCTTTGACCAACTCCAGCCTCTCCTCGTACGGCGGGGGTGGCGGCTTCCACCCTTGGCCCAGCATTGCCAACACCTCCACAGAGGAGTTTGTGGGCGGCCGTGGTAAAGGTGGCCTTGCCTTCGACCTGCCGGCCGACCCCGTGGACTTCCTGTTGCCGGCCGGGATGACGGTGTCTCCGGGGGAGGGGCCCGGGGCGGCGGGCTGTGCCCCCGGCCGAGGTTGGGCCCCGACGACCGCCGAGGGCCCCCCGGCCGAGCTGCTCATCCCGCGCGAGTTGACCTTCACGGACGACGCGCTCATCTCGGTCATCACCTACTCGGCCCTGTTCGTGGTCGCCGCCTCGGGCAACCTCACCGTCTTCGTCATCCTGTTCCGGAACCGCCGGCGCCGGTCGCGGGTCAACCTCTTCATCATGCACCTCTCAGTGGCCGACATGATCGTGACCTTCGTTATGCTGCCCATAGAGATCGGCTGGCATGTCACCGTCTCTTGGCAGGCTGGCGACACGGCCTGTCGCATGCTCATGTTCTTCAGGGTCTTTGGGTTCTACCTCTCTTCTTTCATCCTCATTACAATCTCCCTGGACAGGTACTTTGCCATCACGCACCCGTTGAGTCTCAACGACGCCGACCGCAGAGGTCGCCTCATGCTGGCCCTAGCCTGGGTGGTGTCTGCTGTCGCCAGTATTCCACAGGTAAGTTAAGATTGGTTTCACCATAGATCTCACACAAATTGCGCCATGGAGCATTTAACCCAATTACACCGACAGACTGGTTTTTATGACTTAACTACGTATACTTTTATAGAGGTACATAAAAACTTTCATAGCAAGTTATGATGACTGTGAAAAACCCTTCACGAATGCAAAATGCAGGTTGAATTAAACCGCAAAAAATGCCAAACAGATGTTTTCCTAATGGCCACCTCTCAGATAGGGACTTTAACCAATTACAGGTGGACTCCCATTGACTGTATTTTTTGTGATGCCGTATCAAAATGTGCCCATTTAAGGATAGGTGCGGGATTTACAGAAACTGTGCTTACGATCTTTATGAAGGTATTTAAATCCAGTTCGAAAAGGCCCCATAACATAACCAAATCCATTTTATCCAAAACAATATTAGCTTTCCTGGTGATATAAAGCAAATACACGTACGCTGAATATTTACTGAAATATAGCTAAAGACACTAATACAAAATCGGCAGGGAAAAATTGCCAACATGTTGGTAAATTTCATCGGCAATGCTGCCGATTGCAAATCGGCAACGCACTTTCGGTATGTGGAATACGGCCTTTAAGGCTGGTTCTCACCTTACGATTTTTCCAGATACGACAAAGCTTGTGGCAGGATCGGTATTGAAATGTAACAAAATCGGTAAAGAACCCTTGCAAAATCGTGTGAACAGCATAGATAAATCTATAGTGTCAGAAAAGCAATCGTAAGTGTCGGGAACAAATCTTAACAAAATTTCTTTTCCGATTTTGTCACGATCCTGTCGTAAGCCAGATCTTAAATGCAAGAGTCGTAAGGTGTGAACGGGCCCTTAGTGAAATAAGCCTAGTGGGTCATGAAAGCAATGATATGAATAAATATTCTGAATCACGCTTCTCTCGACAACACTATTAAGAAAGCCCTTCAAGAACGTGATACTCCCAGTTTAATTGTTCTGAGGATACATGATTGAATACAATGCAATGCACCGAGAACCATCACTATCCTTAAGGCCATCATAAATTCGGCGAGATGAAGTAATCACTGGTAATAACTTCAGCAATTACTCCGGAAAAAAATCCTTCAAAAAAGATCACTTTACCAGTTAAAAATGAGCTTGGTTTAAAATTGCAAAAGGGACAATATTAAAGAAGGAAACCCCATACTTAAGACCCGTTCGGCAAATACCTCGAGCAGTTATGAATGTAAAAGTGCCTTTCATTTGAATTTAATTTGAGAGAGAACAGCTTATCTTTAGCTATCACCAATGGCGTTTATTAACAAAAATAACGAAACATGTTAGTTATTAACACCTATGTGCGCTCTTCTAAAAACGAATGGTACATTGATGTTCCCCTCTAGTTATGCCTTGTTTATAGTGGGGTCTGTTAACAACATTTTCGTTACGCGGCGGATAAAAGCACCAAATTTTGCATGAGGCACCTCTGAGGCATAACTATTGAATCTAGAAGGGGAGCCATCTTGAAATACCAAAATGAAATTTTGACAAATTTTGTATGTTTTTAGCATTTGAAATTTAAGGTATTTAACCAAAACTTTTGGCTAGCTTCGATAAGACCTATTGTATAGATTTGAAAGGTAAATAATTGAATTCCCTGTCCTATAATCTACCAATTTGGACAGTAGCAATGTGTTTCTAGGCATTTCAGAAGCTGAGATATGAGATTATTTCAATAAAAGTCAGCCATATTGGATTTTTGGCCCTCGTCTGGGTTATATCCATATTTCAAGGTGGCTCCCCTTTTAAATTCAATGAAGGGATCCCAGGGGATCATCATACCAAATGAAATCAAGAAATCTTGTGTCAAAAGGGTAAAGTCTATATCCTTTCTTTTGCATTATTTTGGAATCCAGCGGTCATTATCAAAGGTATCATGCTAATGAATTCAGCCATTTTGAAATTTATGGCATTGTATTGGATGAATATCATATTTATTGAGCCCTCTAGGCTATTAACAACTGTATTGGAACCATTTCCCCTAGCCTTATGCCTTAGTAGCTAAAAATCATGATATTTCTCAAAATTGGTCAGCCATCTTGGATTTTGGATTTCCGCATTGACTTGAAACATAATTAATTGAATTCCCTGACCCATAATCCCTCAATTTTGACACCAACCATGTCTCTTTAGTCTTTTTAGAAGCTGAGATATAAGAATTTTTATAGTAAAAGTCGGCCACATTGGTTTTTGGGCCCCCACATCCGTCCTATTGATATTTCAACGTGGCTCCCCTTCCAGATTTGATAGTTATGCCTCAGAGGTGCCTCATACCAAATTTGGTGCTTTTATCCACCGCGTAACGATTTCTCAAAAAAATGACCTTAACAGACCCCACTATTACCCCCCACCATGAAATTACATTTTTAGAAATCAAATCCTGATACTAGTAAAAAGGGAAGAACGTAACATTGCCAACGTCATTTTATACAGCGCTTGTCCCTGAGATTTTTTACTGCGACATGGCAGAAATTCGACATACAACAGAATTTTCTGACATGGTTGACACAAACGACGTATTTTCATTAGCCTTTTCTTAAACCATCGACATCAAGCTCAGACCTCTGTTCCTGGGGGCCACACGCGAATTGAGAAATGAAATGTCAGGGAGCATGTATGCATTTAGTGAAATTCGCGCGTCCGCCTCTTCTCCCCTTTCCTACTAACAATCACACTAGTCCTTTGGGGTAACCTTCCGCGACAGCTAACAGAGGTGGTAATACAAGTGATCTCAGTATAGGATATGTACGTGATGTTTTCTCTTTAAGGAAGGTTATATTCCATGTGATAAGTTGAAAGTTTCTCTCCCCCCCCCCTGCTGACTGAGATTTCAGCTCGCCCTGTGTTGGACAAATTCCATGTGCTACTCGCGACGTTTGTTCACAATTGTTCACAGACTTACATGTACACAGCATAATTATTATAAGTATATATTATTCTGTCGTTTTTGCGTGCGAAGTCATCGCACAGAACCTTTCAGGGCTAAGTCAAGAATTGAGTCACCGTGAAGGTGACACGTTACAGTGTCCCCTTTTAATGGACTGAATATCTATCCGATACGTACCAATCTCCTTGAGGGACAGACTTCATCCACTTAAGTGTGATTTGGATTGAGTTCCTTCATTCCCTAAACTTGTATGCTTGATATTATAGAATATAAGCCTTCAAATGTATGAGGTTAATCTTTTTTCTATCCACCAATGTAGCGAAGTTGAAGAATGCTATTTAGAAGATGAAATTAGGAAAACCTTCTTTCACCTTTATTTCTCAAACATGGACATCCCAATTGATACTTAGTATATATATGCCATTAACACTGGTACTTTGCCAGACAATCAAAATCATTCATTTGAAGTGAATACGTCTGAGGATCTTTTAATTGTTGACTTTTAATTGTTACATTTTTACGTCATTTTTCTTTTCTTTTATTTATTACAATAAAACCTAGGTAAATATTAACGTATCACTCGCGTTTCAATCTACGTACATGTATTCATTTTTTAAACTTTAATTATATCAATACTTAAGGACATATTTTCAGATACAAGTGCGTCAGTGATGTAGAAAAAGAGTAAACTATCAGTTTTTCCCTTTCCTTATCAGACGGACAGTCGCCCTTTTTTGATATACCAAAATCAATAACAAAATACTTCTTAATTGCCAATCTATGTAGAAATTCTAGACACTAATGAACATGAAATCAGACAAATGACACAAGTAATTGAACAGATTTAATTTTGTGCCTCACGAGCGTCAACCCTCCTTTCTGTATACTACTCACACCCTGTACAGTCGCCTATTTATCTCCAATCAATGTCGAAGGGCGAATCCATAAGGTCAATAGGGTCCTGACGCCCCTTCCCTACCCTTTCCTTTAAATTATTTATGTGCTGCAGCCTAATAAAGCAGATATAGAGACCTTATACATAAGCATTCCCGTTGTATACAAAGCTTGAAAGGCTAGCCCGACGTCAACGCGGGTGAAGAGAATAACATTCGCGCAATTTGTCGCGTATATTTTAAGCCTTCCAGCGACATCACGGTAACAGACAACTCTGCTATTCAAACAGTTCGAATGGAGATAAGTTCTCTTGTTATTAGAAATCTTATAGCAACAATCCAGTGTCCTGTAGGCGCTTAATTGAAATATGAGCCCCGAGAAAGTTTTCATTGACTAATTGTAAAAAGAACCATTATTGCTATGAGGTACATAATTGTGTATGTATACGGAGTTTCCTCGCTTAATGCACTCACTTCCTCCAGCCAGAATCCTAAATATTCATAGCTTTATATACTTTCATATCATAACGGATCCAAAAACGCTTTCTCAGTCACCTCAGGATTACATCTTAGCCGTTTTATAATCCTTTATGTAAATTAATACGCAAGAGCGGTCCAAATAAACATCCTCGTGCTTCCAATGGTGAAATTACAGAGACTCCATCGACGTACATTATTCCTTTTTGTCAAGAGGGGTCGAATTCCCAAACATTAATATAAGTTCTATCCTGGAGGACTGAAAGGACTTATTGGATCGTATCATATATTCTGATAATCATATATCAAAATTTACTTTGAGAAAAGGCATTTCAGAGATGGTACAGTGATGTCCTGCGGTGCACACAGTTCTAAGTGCACTTAAACTCTTTGTGACTTTAAACCCTATAGAGTTGTGGGTAAAGCCAACAAAGCAGAACTGTTTGTTGTAGCCAAGAGGAAGGTGATATGTGCACCAGGCGTGTATTTGAAACTCTATATCAGACCCAATCAGAACAATATGCCTGAAGCTGTCACTGGTACAATCACGCAGGAAATATCAATGATACAGACCGCTATCAAGCAGAACGTTTCACAATGGATTTTGTGACGGTTGTCTGCATGAATTCCAGAATTAATGATGGTCTAGTGAAGCCACTGCCACGATATGAGATAAGAAATGCAAATGGATGCACTATAGCGGGCGCCTGTCAATATTAGGAATTATTGGGAGGTGTTGAAAAGTGGGGAGCTGTAAGCCATATCTGCCGGTATTTTACCCCCTGAAAGCAGTATCTCCGCCTCGCCATTATTGCAGCAAATTGCATGTCATCGCCACCGGCGCCTGGCTTACCTCACAGACGTGACTTGGAGATTTTTTTTTTACAGCTAAAGATGGCTTCTGCTGCATGGTTTGATAGCATCAGATCTTTCATGGGAACTGTAGAGAAAAGAGGCGGCCGCCTTTAGGGCCACATCAAAGTAAAAAGACGGACGCTTCTTTTTGATGGAGGAAAGGGACGGGTGCCATAAGAACACCTCTTTGGCCACAGTCTGATTTCTGATAAGCAGGGGTATAATCTTTTTCTACAGAGATATGCTATTGAGGAATGGGACAATGAGGCAGCTTTGATAAAAGTAGAATCAGCTTCTGTCACTGAAAAACGACGCCAATCAAGGAAGAAAGTATTTTTCTTTGAACTTCAGAAAAAAAAACCCCACCTTTAACTGTATATTCAAAGCCTTATGTCTTATGGATAGTATACTTTTTTTCTCATGTAACTCTTTGCGACTAACTAAACATGTGCACTAAACGTATGACTAAATGTATGACGCATTTAGAGCCATGTGTATTATTTCCAAAACTAAATGTCCTAAAACCAAGTTCTAGCTCCCTCTAAACTCACCTCCCTTATAGCCGAGACATTGCACAAAGAAAACGAAACTAACAGGCGAAATCGAATAGCAGTGAACTGAGAAGAAACACTTGGTGGCGAGATAATTTGATTCGGTCCTAACTGATGTGGTCCAGTTCACGTCTTTTCTTCGTGTTTTTCCGTGGGTAGGATATTTAGCAGTGTGGATATATTTGGAAATGTAGTCTTAACACGCCTCGACCTGATTGCACTCGGAGGATAATCTCTTTCAATTGAAGCCAGAACGAGCATACATATAACATTTGACATTCAATGAAAAATCCATTTTTATTGTCATAGAACATGGATAACCTTTATCATTCGTGCTAGTGAAATTTGACATCTTCGCTAAATCTTCCGATGGAACCTTAGTAATTGGTACTCAAAAATCGGTCGCTACATAGAACGTTTTTTTCCCTTATATTCTCCTAGGTAGACAGTAGCGAACACTTCAGGCCATATGATTTTCTTTATTTATGGCCAAAGGTTTTACCTTGAGGTATAAATTATGAAGAAGAACATGCTCTAGGTAATGTATCAACAAGATGAAACACAAACTAGGCGTTACCAAAACCCGAACCGTATTATCAATAAGGGAAAATTGCTCCGGAAATAAACGGGGAACATGACTCATGTAGGCACGGAAGGCACGGATGTAATCAAACCAGTGGCGTGAAAAACCAACCGACGACAGGGAAGGTGGTATGATTAATTGATAAGCAATAAAAGAAGTACGACTACCATCTTGTAGTGGCAACTCCAGGTAAGGAAATGCCTTGATAGGATATTTTTAAACAATGTTCCAACTGCGCAGCTATGAGATTTAACCCATACGTGGGTTCATCATACGAAGTATCATCTGTTATGGAATAATGTAATATTTTGGGGCGCGAGACCTAAAAATTGTTAATTCCGCAAAGTGGCTGATGATGTAACCGTTCCATAACCGTGGTTACGTAGATTTGGTGACATGTGACTTTATAAACTCGTTCACTAACGGTTACATTCAGTTGCTCCAACACCACTGAACTATAGAAGTGCTATTTATGCTTCGCTTATGTTCCTATATTAACTAGCTCCAATGGCAGTCTAACTCCGTTTAGACTGCAAGTCCAATCTATAACATCATGACTCATTATGGAGGCCATAACACTCGCATGAAAATAATAAGTTTATTAAGTCCAATGTGCAATGCCAGTCGCAAGAACTCCCATTGGTAATGAACAATCCAAAGGGTAGTGTCCACTCAACCACACCCAGCCAACACTCCTGCCTATCTACCAGTCTATCTGCTTCAATTCCATGACAGAACCTAGCTTCCAGTACCAATATTTACAGGGTGTTTAACAATTGACAGTGAGTAGTGCTCTGGTGAGCACTGCAGCTTACATGTGCTTACATATATACCTTGACGCTGCCCCCTTACACTCTTCACCTTTAGTAAGAAGAGTTACACTCTTAGCCCCGATGTTTGGTTCTACACAAGAACAGCTAAGCTTAACTCGGACTGACCATCCGTATCAGTACACCACCACGCTGTACACATCGTCACAGTTTTAAACTTGAGTGTTGTTGTATAGGAGTATTTAATAAAACTTAATATTTCCCATATTTATCTATGTCCAAACTTAACCACTTGTTATTTGTTATTTCCTATCTATCACTAAATTAATTAATCCCGATTAACGCAACGGTAAATACCATGTTTGTGGCCAACACTTGGTATAGTAATAGGATTCAAGCATAGCTATAGTAAAATGAATATTTTTTGTGTCTGTAAAGATTTATTTTTCCGCAAGTGTCATTTTTCCTTTTTCCTTTTTGTTCGTTTATATATGTTTGTTGTATATCTAGAGACGAATCTGTTCTTCCAGACACTACAAACGATTACAAGTCATGGTGGCATTTAGAGGATATTTGAAACTCAGAGTAGGTGATGGCGTGAATAATGAAACAATTATAAAAGAATATTTCAATAACTACAAGCCTATCATAACAGATTTGGCAAATACAAGAAAAACAACAGGCGAACATAATTACAAAACAGGGTGAAGTGATCGGAAGGACTAGTGCCAGTTAAATTGGATTCAGTTCTCAATGATGTGGTCATGTTCGAAGAAAATTGAAAAGGTTTTTATTATCTTGTGTCAATTCAAGAACATTACAAACGGGAAGGAAACATGGTAACCTATGTTTGCTTTAATCAGTAATTTTAGACATAATTGTTACTTTTTAAATTATTTCTTCTCAAAGTCACAAACCGCTCTGAATTTCCGTTTATATTCTTACATCATAAAAGATAATTTGCGTTTTTAAATGTCTTGGATATTAACGCAACATTTTGTTACATACAAAAACAACGATTTACCAACAATTACGCGACATCCACTGACCAATCAATATCAGCATTTACAACTTTAACAAGATGGTCGATTATCAGTGCTCAGTGCTCAGTGTCGGAGTGCAGCGAGTGCACGCCTGGCTGTTGACCGGCCATCTCTCGCACACTACGCGATTTCGCCGCTTGCGATTCAGTACCTTGTCATGGTTTTACTCGCAGGCATTGATTGGAATGTGGGAGGGGTTATCTGGTCATCACCAATACTCCTCTGCGATGCTCATATAACATAATCGCATAGATGTTTCAATTCGATATATATCGAGAAGCTATCGTTTGAAAAAATCGCATAGTGTGCGATAGGCTGATAATAAACCGCACTGTACCCAGGTACGGCCCTGCCCGGGGGAGATAGCCGTGGTCGTGTGAAGATTACAGCGGACGACCGCTGTCATACCACACACAGCCCGCCCCCCCTGCTGGCCCCCCGCCAGCAGGCGCTGTAGTAGGGCTGCTCTGTGAGCTCTAAGCCCTCCTTGACGAGCTGCTCACCCTGCCAGGTGTTCGGCCTTCCCATGCATAGAGCAGCTCATGGTATTCAGGTCGGTGGCCGACCGAACCACCTTCCCGCGCTCCCACGTTGAAAGGCTTCGTGAGGACGGCCTTTTTTGGGGGGCCTCTGCCAGTCGGACTTATTTTGGTGGTACATACTGCATTTATTTTCGTCTGGTCTTTTATTTCCAGGATGGTCAATTTCGGGTTATTGGTGTCTGAATTATGTATGACAGCATTGTAGAATATATTGCGCGATAGCATAAAGGTTTGTGGATTCTAAATCGTAGTCGTTCGCCATAAAATGACAACATTGGCATAGAGATGGATTATCATGTAAACATATCGGATGTCAAGTGGGGGGCAATTTCTACCTGGAGAGTTGCACGTCCGCTAAATGTCAGTGTCTAATCATGGCTTACCAGCTTACTGAAGCCGCAGGTCGTACCGAAGCCACAGCTCCTCTTTGATACCGCTTGTAGTCCTAATCTGTGTTCTACACGATGCCTGTCACGTCTATAGACTTAGAGGCCATATTGTATGACAGGTTGTGAAAGCCTATGCTACATTTGACTAAAAGTGATCGATCGACGATCAGCAATATATGCAAAGATGTTCAGTACCTAAAAGAATGGTCTTCATAGGAGATGAAGTATTATGTAGGCAGCCACAATGACAGTTGGTTAGAAATTGCGTGAGTGAAAGATTTTTTGATGTTTAACAAACCCTTTAATCTCTAATCTAAGCTGTACTATTATTTAAGTCGAGTTTTGTTGAATCTACCAGAAAAGGTACTTAGAGTTGAAAGATGGTTTAGAATAGTATTACACATTATCCAGGCTCAATTGCTACACTATGATGTGAAACAGGAAAAAACAGATGTACATCCACTAAAATATTGACAACTCATAATCTATACAACAATCAACTTTTATAGAAAATGTTGTTAGCATCGCCCCACGCACTTCCTATTAATATTTGGGATCAGAACTGGAACACTTTTTATTGATATTACATGTAATTCAATTTAATTGAAATAAACGATAGGCTTATTACTGTCACGCCACGGAAATCAAAGAGGCAACATGATTAATCTCTAACTGACAGCGGACTAAAACAAAACTTCCTACAAACTTTCCCCTGCGTTTCGGAACATTAATCAATAACTTTCAACTAACATGACCAATACTAAAAAGTTCAGCTCTGGTATAATATTACTTCTATGAAGGTCCGTGTGGATTTTCTTCATATATAATTGCATTTTAGTTTCTGCAATATATTTACACCAGGGACAACGTTATTTGGCGTCGTCGATGAAAATTCAACTTCTGCCAGCAGTAACTTCAATCTTCTCCCAAGACGATATACAATGTAGGCTCTTTGCTCTACGGCTGCGTCCCCTCATGGGTAGTGATCGGTGGTGGTTTCTGTCGCCACACATCCGACGGATCGATGACTCTGTAAAGGCAAGGGTAGATACGCCGGGATGGTGATGCGGAAGTGAACGTGAGAACCTTATTGCATTATGGCTCGGCCCCAAAAGCCATTGCTGCAGCACGGGACTCCACCAATGGGTGGGTGTGGGGAAACGGGAGAAGGGCGTTGGCCATACAGCTACAGGAGGAGTGGGGTCTCCTGGGTCAGAAGAAACGTGAGCAGTGAGAGGGTGAGGTGGGGAACACCAATGGGGATAGACGAGGCACACCAGAGAGTGGTGGTACTATAATGCACAAGTCGCTTCTCAGACGCCGTCCCTCGAGTCCGCAACTACGTATTTTGTTGACGGTGAAAGAGACAGGATTAAAAAGAAATAGTCAAGTCATGCGCATTTTTCTTCGGCGTTGTTCTTTTCTTAAAGGTCATTTCCATTGTTCTTTCCACCATAGACTGAGAGGCTAAATGGGGATTTCAGGATGGATGAGCACACTGGGATTAGGTGATCTCTATTAGTTTTCTTTCCTATTAATAAAAGTCGTTTTTAACACTATCGTGGTTTTAATCAATAGGCCTTGGCATACGTTTTTCACAGTTGATTGCCACAGTTCTGTGCCGCCGTATTTGCACTCAGTCCTCCCTATCGGCGCATCAATAAAATGTATTTTGCAATTTGAGCAACCCAACAATTTAGCCACGTAGAATCGACTCCTAAATCCTTTCTGTAGTATGCCGCATTGGCTCTCGGTGTACCTTTAGGAGTTGTTGTTGGAACTTTCAGCTTGACCCCAAGCCCCAGAGTAGACCTTTCTGGCCCTTTCTGGTGAGCAGAGATGACTAGATGAGCAGGCTGAGTGGGCTCCCTCCACTCGAGGGAGATTGGCATGTAAACGGTGGGCTGGCCACACTGCCAGCTCCATTTACCTTACACAGACGGTAAGCAGCCGTAAGCGCCCATCCCGATTCCAGCCACGAACCCCAACCATTGATCGACATCTCGATCTTTTTCATTTTTGTTTACTTATTTTTTGCTGCTACCCTTCTTCGTTACATGACGTGGAATACCAATATAGATGGATTTGGTGATAGAAGGTTGTTTGGTCTTCGTGACCTGCCTGTAATTCATATATACATATTAGGCCTATACTAGATGCTGTCTATACACTAAGTGTGTAGGTTTTTGAAAACAAATAATTAGGCCTATAGTAAAAAATGAAATAAATTTTATGTTTTTCCGCTCATAATTGCTGGTGGGGATTCGTCATTATATTTTATTCTTTTTTTTACACCTAACAAAAAGAGATGCTAGCTGGCACCCTGACTCAGACCGACTCACAGGTACAGAGACACCGGGTCTCGGTCGGTAACGACCCTCCCTGGCCCTTGTTACGTGCTTGTCATGCTCTAGACTCCTTATTGGGGCTGTTTCCCCACCGTTAACCAGTCGTTATAAGGCTGGACGGCCCCCAGAGAGTTGGCCTGAACAGTAGGAGGCGGCGGGCTGCCTCCCAAACATGGCCGCTAGCCCTAGACAGGGATGACCTTAAAGGTGTCGGCTCGCCTTCTACCGAGGTATTTGTTATATAGGCCCTATATATACAGGAGCATTTAGAATGACAAACAGAAATATGTGTTCCCACACTCCCATACTGTTATTTCTGGATTGCTACTAATTGCTTTAAATCACCTTGCAAGTCTACAGGGGGGCCAGGACATGAAAGCAAAGCAAAACGAAATTTGTAGAAATGTGTAAGCTCAAACAAAAATAATTAGAGCCAGTCTCGATATACAGTTAATTTCTTTGTGTGCGATATCATCGATATGCAACAAACTTTCTAACAAAAGTATATAATGTGTTTCGCTTGGATTCAACCCTCAGATATTTATAAATAGCATTCACTTTGCACACACGTACACCATACAGCGTAATACAAATTGCTTCAATTCACATTCTATGGTATATTCTAAAAGGAGTACATATATATACCCCGATCCTTTCCCTGAATGTGCCTGGAAAATGGATGTCTATAAGCCTCAGTAACAGAATAGTGTGGTATAAAACCCAAAGTGACATTCAAATTAGCTCACCCCTTTACTTCCGAAAGGGGCAATATTGTTGTTTAGACTTATAGGTTTCCTGTGGGCAATTACTGCTCGGTGCAACGGAAGCGCCCCCTAGAGACCGCGGCGTTAATAGGGTGAAGTAAAAGATTGGACCTTTCCGACTTCCGTCTACCGAACAGCTAACGGCGGAGACACGCCGAAAAATATGGGGAACGATTAGTCACATGAAGAACGTCCCTATTTCTGTACATGTATTTTGTAAAGGTTGTTCAGTGAACAGCCAAAGTGTATTGCAATAGAAAAAAGACTTGCTAACTTGCTGAACAGTTTTTTTTTGTGGTTGAAAAGTTAGTCTATTGAAAGTTTTACATTGTCCGCAGAAGTTCAGATGTGATATGAGTTTAAAGAAATCTGATCTTTCTCGTTCAATGGACCTGGGATGAACAGTAAAAGAAGAAGATACATGTAATCATATAGGCCGATTTCTTGTCTTGGTATCAACATTGTTATTAAAGCGGATAGGCTATTGAGGTATTTGCAGTATATAGGCCTAATTTACGTATTTATGAATCAAATCAATAAGCACACGACAGGATGTTTTTTTTATCACTCATTATCAATGATTTATTCCCTGTCCTGGAAAAAAGTATGTTTTTCACAAAGGGGGGACACATTATAGATTTAGTGGTCTAAAATATTTGTAAATACCTGCAGCTGCTTGTTTATGCACATCTAACCGGTTTATGAACCAATCGAATGCATAAACATCATGATTATATTATTATGAGCAAACAGTTCTGTGTCTAATTATTATTAATCTGTTTACTCAATGTGATCAAGTAGGCCTTTTAGTATGTTCTTTTTTATCCATTGCAGGTACGTACAAAATGGTCCAACTTTTACAACTTACAAAGAGGTAGGTTGAAATAATGTACTACCAGACAGCTTACAAAAAGACACAATATAGGCACATACATGTATGATATGGATTCAATCTTCCTGACCTACTGTCTGTTGTGCTCTGCCTGAAATGAACAGTTCACTATAATTTTGAATCCGTGCTTGCTTTAAAGATGCCGTTCACGGTATAATAGTTTGGCAAAGGTCAAAATGAATAAAACATGATATACAGCACATGTGACCTTTTGGCTGATAAAAGGAATCGCTGTCAATGCAGACGCTGCCTTAGGTCGGGGGCACATAGTCAGAGGGGGGTTGACTCCAGGGTGGGGCTTGACTCCAAGGTGGGGGGTTGACGTGGAAGTGGCGCCACTCCAGGGCAGTCCACCACAGACCCCAACGTAGTGGAGGCGAATCACGACTGGCCCCTGTGTCAAGCCAAATCAGACATCCCCTAGATCAAAAGGCCCCGCGTCCGGCGGCGGGGGCCAATAAGGGATATACCAGACACATTGCCAGTGAGTAGGATTGACGTTTTCGATGTGATCGCCGAGGACAGTGGCAGCTGAGGCCCACCGAGCATAGAACGGAATGTGCTCCTCACCCACGCAGACCCTGCCTTAGATTATACAGCGGTATGCTTGGTTGCCGTGCACCTCGTGTATTCATAGAATATATATAATTGGATAGTCAGACATAGACAGCGCTAGGGGGAAAACAGAGAAGCTACAGTTGCATTTTGTCTAGTTTAGATAAAAAGTATCTGTGTTCTAGGCACAGAGTTTTGTCGGTCTGAATAGTGTCTTCAAAGGGTAAACGAGCGCATATATATATATGGCCTTTGTCCTTATACATAGGGATCAATAGAAATGTATGTTCTCTTATGCCCTGTTTCCACCAACCGATTTTTCCACCAACGATTCCAAAAATACCCTAAAAATCGTCCCGATTTCTAAATCGTCCAAGAAATCATTTGGTGGAAACAGAAAATCGCTTGAACAACAGATTTCAACAGACGACTTTTGACTTTGTCAGCTGAGAAAAGTACTCCAGGGACGACAGACAAATTATTTGACATGTTAAATAATTCTGGACGATTTTGGCCTGTTGGACGATTTTCCTAGACAAATCTTGTATTTATCTTTTGGTGGAAACAGGATATCTTTGGACGATTCAGTAAATAACAAATATATAATCAAATAAAATAAATATTCGATGAAAAATAAAAAATGTAGATGATATCTTAATCCATTAAACCATATTTGTTAAATAAAAATAATATTTAATTAAATAGTTGGTAAAATCGTTGGTAAAATCGTCTGTCAAATCGTTTTCTGGTCTTTTGGTGGAAACAGAAAATCGTCCAAAAAATCGTTACTAATAGACGATTTTTTTAAACAAGAAAGTCGTCTGTATTTGGCTGTTGAAGAAATCGTTCAATTTTGATTCAGTCTTTTTGGTGGAAACATGGCATAATGCCCTGTTTCCACCAAAAGATTTTTCTTCAAACGATTCCAAAAAATCCATAAAAATCGTCCAGATTTATCAATCCTGACAGATCTATCAAGTAATCTGTTGGTGGAAACAAAGAAATCGTTCAAACGAACGATTTCAATGGACGATTTTGGACCGTGTCTGCTGACAAAACTGCCCCAAGAACAACAGACAAATTATTTGACATGTTAAATAATTTTGGACGATTTGGGCTTGTTGGACGATTTTTCTACACAAATTTTGCATTTGTCTTTTGGTGGAAACAGGATATCTCTGGACGATTCAATAAATAACAAGTATATGATAAAATAAAATAAATGTCAGACAAATGATAAAAATCGTAGATGCTATCATGATAGATTAAAGCATAATTATTAAATGCAAATGATAATAACTTAAATCGTTGGTAAAAATCGTTGTGGAAATCGTTGGTGAAATCGTCTGTCAAATCGTTTTAGGGTTTTTTGGTGGAAACAGAAAATAGTCCAAAAAATCGTTGCTGATGAACGATTTTTTCACACAATAAAATCGTCTATAATTGTCTGTTGAAAAAATCGTTCAATTTTGATCTTGTCTTTTTGGTGGAAACAGGGCATAAGTTGACTTTTCCTCTACTGTATTTTATCAATTTTCGCTGTTTATTGGTTTCCTTCTTATATTGGTATTCTAGCATGCATCTCCTTTTCCATCATCTTGAAAGCGTATTATTAATGTTACATTACAGTAAACACCCCTCCAGCAGTTTGAATTTACGTTTGGCTGATACTTTAGGAAGTTATCTTATAGCCGAGAGTGAATAGGTTGGGAAGTCGAGGAAATGATCAGCTTCCTCTTGGGCTCGGTCTAGACATTAGATAGCCACAGCCGGGGGGACGAAATTTGCTTTAGAAAGTAGAATGTGTTGTACTGTCCTCTTCTCCAAAAGCTAGTTGATGTAGCACAAGTTTGACTTTGGATGAGGCTATACAGGGAATTCCTCCTCCCTCCCCCCCACACCACTTGTACCTTCCTGAAGTCTCTGCCTTCCTCGTTTTTCACCGAGCATAGTATCTTCATTTGGCTTTAAATTCATTGTGCAAATTAAAACGAGATATGTTGGGAAATCTGAGTGATCAGACCCATATCAAGTCCTCCTTACATGGTATCCAGACATAGGAATAGTTCGTGCAACGTGTTTTCATGCTAATTTCCATAAATAGTTAAATTACCTAACCCTTACGCGGGTTGCAGTCCCCTTGAGACACATCGGAGAAGTAATTGAGGGCCCACATTGCGCCGCCCCGGGCACATTACCCTTACAGTGCGATGTGAATGTCCAATTAGTCTCAGGGAAGCAGCTGAACTAGCTGTCGGCCCCGAGAGCCCGTAAACGGTCTGAGCATCTCGGCTGCTCCTGGCACGTCGGGGGACATTTCTTGAGTGCACATTTTCAGAAAAGATGTTGGTGGCTTTAGCTTGAATTTAATCAGGGTAATGGCGTCCCATAGGTGGATCTGCATGTGTACAGCCAAATTGCAAAATAACAGAAATGTTCTGTTACCATACCTTTTTAGTCAGTTTGTTACTTACTAAGATGGGACTTAACAATTATGTTATTGATGGTGAGGTTGAAACCTCATCAAATCAGAATGTTGTTATAACATTATTCTTTGGTGAGGTTAGGACGAAACCAAAACAGAATGTTATAAGAACATTCTGTTTAGGTTGAAGAACAAAACCAGATCATTATAATAATGTTGCACTACAACGTCACAGCAGTATGTTGCAGCAATGACGTAACAAGAACCAAACCAGAACGTTGCTGCAACGTTATAATGTCACATGTTTGGCTGGGTGGGTATTGATACACATGTATATTAATGTATGTACGGATATATGATTATGCATATTAATATTTTTCATAGATACTTCATCAGGACTTAATGTTTAACTAATCAACAGTTTTTCCACGTTGTCGTGATGTAATACTTCCGGCGATTGCTGATATGAGAAAACCGTAGGCTATACCCAGGATTGCCAACTGCACTTATCCGTAAAGGAATCTGGGTTTTTCAATTTGTTCATAGGGGACACAAAAAGCTACTCCCAAACCATATATAACATGTCATAATCCATGACCATGGTGTGAAACAGGCCGTGGGCTAAGTATCAAACCTGGAGCATTTGTATGAGCGGACCAGTGCTGTACAATAGAGCTAACAGTTAACTCTTTCCCTCATATGGATAAATGTATATATCTTCTATTTTATACAAATTATAAATTTATGGGCGCGCCTCAAGCACGACATCGGACTTGTTTGTAAAGCACAGTATATATGCCAGCGCAAAACTCCCAAAGTCTATGCTACTTTAAAAAAAGAGAGAGAAATTGAGCACCATCGCCCACACGTATTCACGTGTACAATGTATAAAACCTATGACACGAGAGGCTCCACCCTTTGGATGGACCGAAAGTTGCTGATCATAGAATATCAATGAAAGTTACAAATTTGAAATAAGATACGGATAAGCCATGTCTGTGCTTATTGCAACTCATATCTGCTGCATGAAATGGGATGCATCTTTCTAGAAATGGTAGATCTGCAAGTTCAAAAAACTTATTAAGTCAATACATTTTTAGACTGAGCTATACTTTGAATTGGAGGTCGACGACATCTCATCTCATCTCATACCATCACATGCTCATAACCTGATAACTGTGTTGTTTGATACGTATAATGTTGGCTGGAAATTGAACATGTATCTATGTGAAGCCTTGAAACCGAATAAAAAAAATTAAAAAAAGATTTACATAAGGCTGTAAGAAATATTTAATGTTTTGCAATCATCATCATAATAACGCTGCTTTTGTTATTAAATCTGTATATTTCGTGGTTAAATTCAAATGAACAGATAGTATTGTGTTGGGTTTCGCGAGTAGTTCTTCGACGGCTGATTAAAGGTGAAGTTAAGAGTACTGCTTGTTGATAGAAAATTGGCATCCAATATATCCAGCAGAGTAGACTGGCCAAATGATAGGAATACAATATAGTCCAGGACTGGGGAATTCTAAAATAGATTATACCGTAGTTTACTGTGATCGCCCTATTTTGTAAAGTATGTAACAGCTGCATGTATTTAATCCATACTCTTCATTCAAGTTTATCGACACATTAAAGTGAACTTCCATCATTAGGTATTTAATCAAAGAATAAATAAAGCAATAATGCAAATTCGTTCAATTTAATATGCATATTGATTAGGAAGGACGTGACCAGGAGATGATTAATCCATTCTTTAAACCATTGATCTAGGATGTTGTTCGCGTTTGAAGGTGTAGATTGTACATCTTATCGCTATAGCCTACCGACGCATCCATTAATCAGTGAACCATGCATGTACTCATTAGGAACGCATTTTTTTACTGAAATTAATAGATAATTGCGCCCCATGCATCTTTAAACTGCCATTTAATTACACCTATACAGTCAGCTCATATACCAAAGCTTGGAAATGAGCTGGCCCCATGAATCTAAAAATTTCTATGGAGAGATGTACCATGCTGAACTAGTCTATGGGAATCGCTAAGCCATGTTAAGGGTTCTGTACCTTGCCAAAATAAAGTAGCAGAAATTTAAAAATCCCATAGCAGTGGCGGATTTATTAGGTGGGGCGATGCCGCCGCTGCATAAAACATTATGTCAGTATAACTTTGGAAAAAAATCCACTGTTTGACATGAGCTCCAGGGATTATAACTGTTATGAGCGCCTCGTCATCTTTCCCTTCCTCCTACTTGATTGTCGGGAGTATGCAAGTTCTCTAGAAATACCTGTCCGGAAGCTACAGCGTTCTAGACATCTTTTAGGGGTATCGATTTTGTGCTCCACTAAGCTATACGTTATCCGAACAGGATGAAGCAGCTGTGTACTTTTTTCCAATTTACTAGGAAGTATATGTTTTACACTGTTGGCCTCGGTAATTATTGTTTTGGAGATTACTTTAGTTATAAAGGGCAAGGCCCTAATGCTACTGTTTTTCACACAGAGACATTGTGTGCATACACAGTCATACTCATTGTCAGTCACACAGAATGATGCACATATGAATATTCGACTGGAATTTCAGTTGATTTAATATACTCATTTCATTCATTATTCGCGGACAGGTTTTGAGTTACTCGTAATATACTTAATGGAATGTGTATGTCTACATTTGCTACTTGCGTCCGGAATTCCCTCTTCCACCAACTTCTCAGAGTATATAGGCCTATCGTTTCCTATCGAGATAGGCAGTGGCTCATATAATTTAAAGAGTGGACTTTGGCTGGAGGCAACGTTCCCAGAAAAGGCACTGAGACGTCCATTAACACTCGGAGAGGAAGGTAGTATGGGATTGGAAAGTTCTCCCAAAGGTAGACCAACGTGTAGAATACTGACAGGGTGGAAAGAATTATAACGCATGAAGGGATTTTAATCTGGAAATCCTAATTGAATTGCAATTTCCCATCAGTAATGATTTGCGACAACTGTGTTTTGGTCACACTGCATTTCTATACAAAAACTAAAGCATACCGCTAAAGAAATCCCCATGACCTTTAGAAAATTGAGGTACTGAAGGTCAGAGACATTTTCCAATGTATTTAGGATTCTGCAATTCTGCAACGACAATATATCATTCTTCCCATTGCTCAATGCTCCGATTTTAAAAAAAAGATGTAGTTTAATGTCAATTTAAACACGATTTTATCATTAACTTTTCATCAGAAATCATACACTGCCCACTCTGGTAGTTTTATGAAATATTGAGTCTGACAGCACCAAACAATCTGTTCCATCTCCAAACAAAACATGGCTGACCTTTTAAGACTCCATTAAAGGTGAACCGCAAAGGAGAAAATGAAAATCCTAACTATAGTACAAACTTCTTAATTGATGTATATCTTAAGCTGCATTAGACTTATATAAGCATAAATGAATAAAACAATAAGCTAATCAAGCTTTTATTAGGTATGTGAAGACACTCTCACAGCTTATCTCACAGGGCTGTGATGTCATCTAAGCTACCAGTCACAGGTGAAAGTGTGTGCAGTCAACCATAGCAGGAGCCTTAACACCTAGCCCAGCTTATCTATAAGAGCCTAGATGACGTCACATGCACTCAGTAGAAGCCACTACACAATTTTATTTTCAAACATACATTTCTTCAGCATTAATGCTATATTAGCAGTGATTTTTTCAGATATATCTAAAGAAATACATTTTCAATGTGATATTAAAAATAAAATTGCCTTTGCGGTTCTCCTTTAAGATCAATCGCCAGTCACTCATATGCAGTTACACAAACAAAATGTTTTCAAGTGAGAGTTAATTCCTTTTCTGTCCAATCTCTTTCGATAGAAGCATCAATAATGCGAAAAATTCTGCACCGTTTTGGTTACCGTGGTCACACAATGCGTTAGAATCAACCCGCACTATCAATCCTTATCACAAGCATTTTTATTTTCACATTTTTTACCAAATCACTGGTGTCTAATTAGAGGCATGATAGATGTTTACCTCCTTAGACAATCTCCCCCTAATGATGGGGGAGCGGGTCTTTGTAGAAGGAGTTACGGTTAGTCGCCGACCCACATGACTCAGCATTGTCGGGATTAGGGCCGCAGGTGATGCCGACATTACTCTGGTCTATTGTCGGGAGAGCAGCTCAGGAGCAGCTCAGGTGCTACTGGTGAGATTTGGTGATGGTTAGCTGTAAACATTACACCCAAAACCAGAAGCCATTTAAGCGATATATTCAGCAGTTAAGTCTTACTTTTTAAACCCCTGCATTATAGCTTAACGCTAATGATTCTAATATTTACTGGAACATAATTACCAGCTTTTGTCTCGTACGTTCTCCGGAGTCAGTTTTTCCTCAAATTTGGTTTTTCCTTGTGATTTGACAATTTTCATCTTCATCGACCAAATTGAAACTTTCTTTCACCAATTTATTGTTGGGTTTACCTTTTTATTTCGAAACCGACAAACAAATTAAAGGAACCTGATTGTACTGATATAGATTCAATCAAATATGTCATTAAAAGTTTAGATTTGTTTAATAAAATACTAAATTCTAGTTTAGATTTTCAGTGGCAATGTGTTTTCGAAATTAAGTACGCGGGTAGACACCTTATAGATTGCAGCCCACGTGTGCTAAATTCAGTTACCAGTGCTAACATTATAGGCCTACTGAGAATCGACTCTGTGTTGGTGGTGTATACTGTTTGACAAAGGAAGCCATGCAACCCTGAATGATGAATGACCACTGGGTAAAAGTAACGAAGTAAAAGTACCCAGATGTTTCACCAAAGTCCCACATGGTGTCTGGACGGACGGCAGAACCGAAAGAAGTATACGGTATTCCAAATACACAACCTGACTCTTTTATAGAATTAAAATAGCCGCTGTAGAGGAGGCCATAGAATTACTACGTAGACGTGAATCCGGTTGCTTATCTTGCCAGGGTTAGAATTATAATTGCAACTGTACATTTACGTGTTTTATACAGCTTATGTTATAATTGGTAGCACAGGCATGCAGTCTAAGGGCGGCAGGTGCACTCATTATTGCTCCCTGGTGAAAGGTCCTAACATTACTTACCCAAACTTCCCATCAACCACCTCACCAATACAAACCCCTTACCCACAATTCCCTATGACTTCCTCCTTCTCCACCAAATCCACCATCACACACCTCAACCCTAACTTCCTCAATTTTCCACCCACCCTACATATCAACATTTCTTTCATACATATCATCACTTATTAAAATGTATCTAAAATTTTATATCTTTCACCCATTTTCTATTATATAAATATCATGTTACTAGTATATCAATCTTATAACAACTTTATTCAACATTACAAAATACAATTTTTATTCCGCACATCTGTGCCATCGTTATCTTTTCCAAGGTTATGCAGTAATGATCTGCTGTTTATTCATTCACCTGCATTGAGGAACATTCGAGAATAAAGTCATGACGTCAGATAAAGCTGTTTTAGAGCCAAAGCTCGAACAATCAACCCATTTCATTTTAGTTTGCTTTTGGCTCTTGATTCTCACCAGTCGATACCAATAACATGAACTCAATCTTCTGTGGTACTTTTTAATCAAAGGGACAACAAAAATACATCTGCCGATTCCCAAAAGTCGAAACGGAGAGTAAAATCACTTAACAGACTCAGCCAAATAAGAATCCCAATGAAGGAGGTCCCAAGTTTGTACAAAAACAGTTGTTCGTTTAATTGACGTTAATGTGGTGTTCCCTCAAGAAACTTCTGATTCCATTAGGGTGGGTTCAATTTCCTCTCCTAGTTTATTTTTTATATCTAAATTAATAAGCAACCTTACACATTGCGGTTTACCACAGTTCAACGCTTATTAATGTTAATTAAACATCTTTAAATACGTTATGAGGGCAGAATAAAATGATAAGCAAATAATTAATATGAAGCGATCTGACAAAAGTAATAATTATTTATTATACGATTAAATCGCTCCAATAACTCCCATCATAATGGTTTCTTTTCCAATTTGAATCTCTCTCTCTCTATATATATATGGTTCTCGGTGTAATTGACTTCTAATTCCCTCATCATGAGTCTGATACTATCACGTAGCGGAGATTGGTTTGTATCAGAACGCTTAGGGCCGCTAAGATAGGAAATATCTATGCTTGTGAATACTCGCTGATTGCTTGCGCAGAAGGGCTTCAGGCAGAGTAGAGCAGATTAATCCTATTGAATATTGAAGCAAGTTTAGGGTTGAAATAATTACAATACCATTCTTATTGGGCTTCCCATTTCTTGAGAATAGCTACTTCACCCTATGGGCTTTCCATATTTGCACCATCTTCATATTTGCTATCCTAGGAGGAGCGCACCCACGACAGTTGAGTTCCTCCTGGGGGTTCTAGAAACAATCAAACCGAACATCCCTCATAATTACTCAGTTCTGCTGGAAATAGAAAAAAGGTTATTCTCTCTAATTTGGCTGCGCAGGGACACTTAACAAGCCAAGGGACCGCGTCTCTTTTAATGGCCTATAGACGTGAAAAGGGCTGTATGGACGCCATATTGATGACTAGTGGGAATTTATATACAATTAGATGTAGGGGATAATAATAACGGATTTTCGCGGTTATATCATCGCCATGAATTGGTATGGTATTTAGTTAAGAACTTTTTCTTTTTTACAAAACTATTATATTTATACCAGGATTAGTGGAGGTTTTGTCACCATAGACAGACATAATTTGCTTGTTACCGAAAACTGGCCAGGCACAGGACCTCACCTGCACAAGCTCTATAATATGCAATTACCTTCTTGTGTTGACAGAAGCTCATTATACAGATAGCTGCATTGCGGCGAGCTGGTGGGGAGAGGGCTTCTGAGGCCATGCTAGGAGACCAGTCCCAGGCCCTGACCTGCCCGTCCACCGGTCACCAGGGCGACACCTGTCGGACGCACAAGTTGTATTCTTAAGGCCATGATCCACGTTGCGATTTTGGGCGGACCGATTTTCTACTCATGCATTTTTCACATATTTTGAATCAATTTTCCTGATGAAAATACAATTTTTCTGATATGTATTATTCTAAGCTCTTTGGAAAAGTGTATGTTGTATAAGTAAAATGATTATTTAAGAAACCGATTTTCAAAATCGGTTCAAAATCACCCCAAAATCGCAACGTGGATCATGGCCTTGAGAGGACAATGTTGATTTAGTTTGACTACGGTGAACTGCTGTTACTGAGCAGTCTGAAGTGACTAGGAATATGGGCATTAAGTTGTTTTCGCGGTATGACAATGGCGTCTCCGCCATCTTTGGATCGGTGGACTAAAGGAATCATTTAAAAACAAATCGAGAGAAAGACAGCATTATTGTGCTAATGTACAGTCCATTACCCACTGTTTGGTCCAATTTGGGAGGCAGAATGTGTACACATCTGAAATGTTGAAGGGTTGAAGACGTAGAGCCTGTGCATCCCTAGAAGCATATACCGGGCCACTATATTTATAAGATGTAGGGACACATACGATTCATTAGAGAGAGAAAATAATATTGTCTTATCATGTGTACTGTGCGAAACTATCTGATTACTTTTATTTTAACCTGGATATGGCATTGTGGCACAGCTTCGTTAATGGGAACAGAATAAACTAACAATCCCCTTATAAGTAAGTTATTCTGTCAATGCATAAGACTCTAACTGTAATGAGCTACCCCTAATTTATAATAAATCAAAAGGTATTCCGTATTGGTGCAATTTTAATAGTTCTGTTTAAAAATTCTAGGAGGGGGCTGCTCCCTTCGTCTAAATTTCCATTTTAGAAAGACCTTATTATTTCCTTAATTCTAAGATCCGGGTTTCCACATCTACAGGTGTACCTTTTGAATGTTAGCTGTCGTAGTGTGTTCCTATTGTTGGCGACCGAGAACGAATTATTATTAATACACGGTGTTCGAAACATAATAATGACCACCATAGATCGTGTCTTGAAATCAGACAAGAAATATGACTCAAATTTGAATTGGAGCTTGCATTGTCTGGGACACCTGATCACCTATACGTTGATTTTCTTTTTACATTAGGCTCCCCTTAGGGCCTACTTATGACGGTAATCCTAGTTCTTAGAAAATATTTGCTCTCTGATAAATACATTTTGGACAATGCACAGGAATATTCTATTGAAATATTAGTTTCAAAAACTTTGAGTTTCATTTTCTTATGACTGGCCCAACAGCTTTTGTAGTATTGAAGGTGGCGTGCGGAAGTTTAGATGCATCAGTGTTCTGTTTTATAATACAAGCTAGAACCACTTTTATCCATTCTGTGTATGTGCATCTTTTTGTCTCCAGGCTTCACTCCGCGGAAACGTTTTGCTACATTATGCAGTCCTTTCTCCAGCATAATAATGGATTGTGATAGAATGTCCTTTGATAAGCAGGCCTAGGCCTATATAAGTATTGTCACACACATGCCCACATATACATAGATAATATATTCTATGAATGAGTGTCAGATCCCCTCGGTGCACAGATGTCGCGATTTTTCTTCATTCGTCAGGAAAATAATTACTTTGAAATCGGTTTTGTAATATCCTGATGGTTCATGGACCTATTGCCAATAACAATATTTTGGAGAGGAATTGTCTGCTCATCAGAATTCAATCTGTTTCCCGTGAATGGTTCCATGTGCTCATTTTGTATGCATGAATTTGCCCTCTTTTGCTTAACCTCACTTATCCTAATCTAATATTTTTATTTTCGATTGGTTTCATATTTCCATCGCCAAAAGTCAGTCCGTTGCTGCAATAGGGAGGGTTCGCAAATGCCACATTCATATATTGCGCTTTTATATTTCTAAAAAGAAAACACGGATTATTCTGTTTACTGATTTCATATTTGTATTAATCACCTGCTAGGATATCTTAACCTTTGATATATTAATAGTTTTAGCTAACTTTTAATAGTTTATCACCTGTTCATTTTCTATGTGTGATTACCTACAGCCCTTTGCATAAATAGATAATAGTACCCTGATTAATTCGGAAGGATTCCAATAATAAACCAGCCAAATTCAACTCACATTTTCTATTTCTGTTGATATTCCATTTTAATACGAATGTATCACGAAAGCTCTAGATGTTTTGAAAAAGGTTGATTAACACAGTCATTTTTCGCTTCTGACTGAACTGGCTTCATTTGAAATAGATCTTTCGTGTTTGCTATAAAGATTATGTTTCGCATTTTTACCGTGCGTCTCACATTTCTTTCCTCATACGTCTTGCTTTCAAGACATTTGATATTATCTTAATTTGATCTCAACCTTCATTCTTTTTTATTGTGCATTGTCTTGATTACAATATCTATTCATAATGGAGACTCGGAAATTTAATTATGCCAGCCTTATTTTCGGAGAGTTTGAGAGTTTGGATAAAACCTTCTTCCCTGCCAGTACGCCTATTTTAGTAGTTCGGATAAAGCTCAAATTTGAGCGTATGAATTCATTCTTTTTGTCGTTATATATATTTATAACCGATTCACAGAAATTCGTGATATTCCAGTAGTTGAAATTAACAGTATGACATGATCGAAAAGCATAAAAATGAATATGCAATGCAATAAGTTTTCCAAACGGAGGATACTTTACAATTTGTGGCACTTTTGTTTACTTTCCGACGTCGACACTAGATCATCCTCGGGTCGGGAGTGTCGGAGCCCATATCAGAATGGATATTGTAGCCTTTGAGCAGACAAGATGTCAGTGATTGGTGTCCGCGTGTCCCGTTTTTCCAGCCCCCGGACACTGGTCATACCTGACCACGTTAAGTCCCGTTCACACAATCAGACTCAATTCAACTGAACAGCTATATTCCACATTCAACAATGGGAATCAAATTAAGATATAGGCCTAGACATGTTATATATCACTAGAAAGGTTTCGCAATTCCTTTACCAATGGTATTTAGGTTATGAGATTCAAACAGGGTTGAATTGACCATAGGTGACAACTATTGAATGGCCTTCAGCATGCAGATAAGGGTGCATTGAGGGGCAGGTTAGCTGGTGGTTGTAGGCCATGGTGTTCTATGAAGAGTCCCTTGCCCATGGCATCATAGTCAGTCTCTATATGTGAAAAGGGCTTCCATGCAGGAGGTGATCAGTTCAGAACTTGACCCCGCTCGTCCCCTTAGGGATCGAGTTCCGCTGTGCAGAAGCAGTGGCCACCACAAAAACGGTAAGTTAAAAGAGGGGTACAGGCCTCCTTCTGTGGTGACCATTGTAATCAGGGACGGCAAGGGACGGAAAGGGGCGCGAGGGACGGACATGAAAGCTCCATCTACCTTGGTGCCGCTGTTCACAGAGTTGGTCTCCTCTCAAAGCAGTCCTAATACCAGTTGGTACTCACAAAATGTAATTAAGCACCTTTTCCGGAAGTGCCCTAAGACCGCGTGGTAATGAGATGTGCACGCAAAGACCTTTTTAATGGCAATTTGGTTAGTTGTCTCAGTTTAGAAGGGTCCACAGGATGGGGGTTATTGGTCCAAAGCACGAGCATGCTACTGGGAATTGTTGGAATCCACACTGCCCACAGCCTACATAGTCAACATCCTCCTTCTTGGGAGAGTAATCGTAACTAGAATGTCCAATCAATCAAGTTGGTACTTTAGTCAAATATTCCCACACGAGAGTCCTTATTACCTGCCCATTACTGAATTCAGTCACGTTGAGAGAGAACACATTCAGGGTTTGGCTAACGTTAGTAAAGCCGAAGACTGTTTTAGTTGAAGGATTTTAGCAAATGTTGAAGTTCCAGTATTCATTTCTAAAACTGATTGTTCGCATTCAACTTTCTGCAGTATTTTAGATATAGTTTGACATTATTATGGGAAATGAGCGTTTGTAAACGCAATTGATTTTTTTAAGTCATGGTATAGCTACACCAATGAAGTTGCTCTTATCTAAAGATAACAAACTCTGACTGCTGATATCCTCCCAATGGTGATGGGAACGCACCCATGCAGAGGGCATCTTTTATGCACGACATACGTGTCAATGCCTATTATCAACATGCCCTTGCCTTTTTCTCCGAACGTCCTTCGATGTGGGTCTCTATATTTGGTGGTGTGACAGAGACAACTCTCGGTAATTTGGTCACGCCGTTGTAATTGCTTTTCCCATCACCTACTCAGTTGAAGCCAGGAAAACTCTGGCCAGGAATTTCTTAATGGATATCTAAGCCAGGAACACGTGCAGGATGTTTGTAATAACGTCCCGGAAATCACCAAACCCAGGTGACACAGCTTTCTCTGAGTGATGAACATCCGTTTCTTATTCTTTGTATGTTTTTGGAACATGGTGGACCAATTAATTATCTATCAGGGATTATGTTGGATTATCATTTAAAATTCTTCCATTTTTTTTAAAGATACGGAAACCAATGCTGGTTAAATAAAAAATATGTGATGATAGGACACAAATGTACTAAATCATTCAGTGTCCTTCTTTACTTCGTTTGCGTGTGATTATTTCTATCAAAAATTGTGTGCATGTTGTAGCACGTCAAAACTAGGGGACTAATTTACCCTTTACAGATTGGCCTCAGAATGCAAACACTTGACCGCTTTAAAGTAGTATAGCAACACATAATTAGGTGTACACAATTAAGTGATGTCAAATTAAGATTT
Organism: Lepidonotus clava; assembly: GCA_936440205.1. Taxonomy (NCBI): domain Eukaryota; kingdom Metazoa; phylum Annelida; class Polychaeta; order Phyllodocida; family Polynoidae; genus Lepidonotus; species Lepidonotus clava. The sequence goes on from OW387139.1 coordinate 34,577,501, forward strand.
TACATAGTGTTTGTTCTTCAAACGAAGATGTTGTTTAAATTCAAAGATATTAACAGACTGTTGTACATCATTTGCTAGGGTTCCATAATTCAACTCTTATAAAATGGTGAACATTCGTAATTTTGTAAAGTTATTTTGATCGTTTATGAAGATCAGAAATTTCATTAAAGTCATTCCAAAGCATAGTTTTGCATTACTTGTAACTCAGTATGTCGTAATTTACTCAATGAATTTAAAATGAAAGCTGCATAATCTAATAACGGCAATATAGTTTGCTTATTTGCTTATATAAATGAATGTCCAACTCGAAGGGTATCACTCGTGCTTCATTGTTCGCCATATTGGAAACACCTTCATCCCTCCATTAGAGAAATATTGTACAGAATTTTCTTTTTCGTATTCATAAGACGATAATTTGAGCGAACTTTTAGGCAAGTTGCAGAAAGTTTAAAGGCTTTTACCTCATTTGTCGATGGGTTATGGACACGGGGTTTTATATTCAATTATGCAAAAGGCAGACTGTCAAACTCCCATGGGGACGTACACTTTGTGCACTCCCACGGTGGGAGGCGTAGCACCTTCAATGCACAGCTACTTCCCATGGTGGGCTAAATAGCAAATTCTGTAAGGATTCACCGTGGGCATATCTATACTGCACTTTTTTATTTTTATCTTATCAGCTGCATCAAGCATATATAAGTTTTCAGAAGTTCATCCTTTAGGATGTTATCATTTGGTGGATGGAAAGAAGGACATAGGTTCGCAAACAGGGCATGTAGGGTTCCCGATGCGTTCCTCTCTTGCGTACTCAACTATGAACTCTTTTTTTTTGTTTCTAAGGAGGGGTTTAATGTAAGATTTGAAATTAGGTCCTCAATAACGACATTGTTTGGAAAATTACACGGATAAAATTATTGCCGTTCATTGGAAATAAGAAAAGGCATTAATGAATGGCAAAAACTGAACCAGGTCGGTCAAGAGCCCATTGATCTCTTATTAGCCTTTAATCGCCCAAAAATGATTGCTAAGCACTTTAGTTTGGTTCTACTCCCGGGTATAAACGGCCTGGATCAGATACCAAACACCGGGCAAGATAACACGCCTCTCTCTGCCTTCTATTTCTGAGCACAGGGATATTTAGAGACGTGAGGTACTCTCACTGAGACTTAAATGTCAAACCTCTACGATTGATGCTGTTCCCGCTAGACTTTAAGAGATTACTAGTTTTTATAGTGAATTAATTGGTTAGAACCAGAGGCAATTGTGAAAATGGAAAATGATAGATAATTTGGTATAAGTGACCTTTTTCCTGGCTCTTTCCTCTATCAAATCCTCGGGAACATTAAATCTGACCTAAATTGGTCGAAGTAACATAATATTATCATTTTCAATCTTCAAATCGTTGTTTCCTAAATGATATTCAGATTGTAGTAAACTCAATAATCACAAAAATGTGAGATGCATTAAGTGCGTTTTGGTTTCATCAAATCCAGTCACAAGATATGCAAGAAACTATGATATTACTTCATATACTCGTCATTACGGTGCCCCTGCAATAAACGGTTGGCCAATGAGCCCATCCCAATTTACCCCAACATTAATGTTTACCATGAAATATTTTCTAAATTGCCTCCATGCTTATTTCCCGAAGACAATTGGATAGTACAAAAATAACCAAAGCAATTTGGTTGACAGATTGCCTCTAACATTTGTAAAATGCAGCTTTATATTTTGGCCATTTCCCCATAGGAATCAATGTTAAAGGATGTCATCCCAACCTATAACCAACAAACAGCCCATTTCCCCTAAAATACAGCATTTTGATTGGCTGGCAAACCTGCAAACCTGTTGATTTATAAAATTTAGGAAATCATAATGTTTAAGCAGTACTTGGAGATATAGACAAATACTATCCTTCCTTATTTCAGTAACACCATCTCTAGGAAACAAGGATGGCGTATATGGTAATTTTGCAATGATACATCTAGTATTGAAATGCAAATTGAGTAGGTGATTGGAAGATTAGGAGACGACCTGAGATTTTGTGTGTACATAAACGTTTTTAATTTCTTTATTTTTTTTTTACATAATTCATGTACGTGTATTTATGTATTTTGACCTAACTGTCATGTGGTTGCAGATAAACAAAACCTGTAATTATGAATAATTATGATTAGAATTCGAATTGAAATAGTACACTGATGATTATTCTTAATTCGTCTAGGCTTATCGAGCAATTGCATGATCGCACCCATCTTATAGACTCTATTAACTGGCTTCACACCCATACGTACCCGTTGTGGAATAAGCCCTCTGTTTTTTGAAAAGAGACATTGCCCCCCTTATTAATCAGGTTGATCTGTTGCATGATTTCGTCAGTTCAATCAGATTTAGTCTACTTGGCTGATCTGGGATCCCTTTAGTTATCTCATTAAGCACACATCATGATGTCACCATGAACAGTTTGCTTTAACTAGGCCTATCTTGAATATCCCCTATATAGCAAAATACGTGCATGAATTATACTTAAACAATAGAGGTCACATGGATGTGACGTCCCGCATAAATCCCTTGTGTTGCTCAGTCACTTACGTAAGAAAACTCTTTAATTCTGAGAAACTAAACGTCAATGGAAACTAAGGCCTACTTGAAACAAAAAACCACTGTAACGATTATAATGGTCTGGAAAGCATGCAACTTGCATTGTTTTCATTCAACTTTCATTTTACCCGGAACCACCTTAAAGTCGGCGGAACTTCCGGCGAATTGCTCCGAACTGCCAGTGTTGATTGTGTGAACTCAATAGGTATAGTCTAGACTGATTTTTATTTATTTATTTATTAATGCAGGATATGACGCTGCTATAGAAACAGTCAATGGGCCAGGTCCGGTATATCCATCCGACCTGTCACAATGATGGATCCGGCCTATTGTGGCCACACACCTGCTACCCGAGTTGGCCTCCCAGCCCCTGACCCTATTCTGGGGGTGTGTTGTTTCCCATCCATTTTTGGCGACACGGAGCCTTACACAACGCAAGGGACCAATGCATAGCATAGGCTATACCTTAGCCTGTGCAAAATGTGGAATAAAAGAGAAACCGCGATGTGACCAAACTGTAAGCAGTAAATGCATTTACGACAATCTAGAATCAAAATACTATTCAACGTCCTCCATTGGTCGAGATGTAACCGAACTCCACAGATAGCGCAAACGCTAAGATGTGCTCCGACATTGATATAATACCTTTTAGGATATCCACATCTCGCGACCTAATAGGTCTAGTTTTGATTATTGTTCCTTTAGATTCTACATGACAATAAAAATGTTGCTCCAATAGAGATTATGACTGTTTTGATGATGGCAAATTGTCCAGGTTTGTAAGGTCCTTTTGGAAACTATACTTCATAAACATCGATTTACTCGTTCATTCTGTTTGGGCCATATTACACAACACTGGAAGTCTGGAGCTATTTTTGGAGGTCGTTTTTTTGGGTACAGAGACACTGCTTCTAATGAAGAAGGTGGGGAGGTCCGGCTCTTTTTAGAACACCTGAGTTGCCAGACGAGATTGATGACACAGCAACAAATCTAAACGTGTCAAACCTTGGCAGCTTGCCGCCATGTTGCGAGGATCCAGGTGGCTCCAGCTTAATTGGACAGCGGCCATCACATGTACAATATCAACCCTGTCCTAGATGCATTTACTACTGACAATAATTTCATCAACGTTGATTTGGCCCCCTTTCTTGACGTTTTGCATGTCAGGGACCAGGATCTTGATTTAAATATTTGACATGCACCCTGGGCGTAGGGACCGTCACGCAATTCAATTTTCCTTTAAAAGAGAGAATGGGGCAGGTCTATAAAAATCCTTCTCGACTCCATCCATGTCAGGAACCTCTCCCCATTAAGTTGGCTTTCGGGGTGAAAGGTGGCGTTTCGTTTAGTATGGGGATCACGTGACAGCCCTGGAGGTCATGTCATACGTGTTCAGGTGATAACGTCCATCCCCAGCCCGGTCCCCCGCAGGCCCAGGGAGTCAGACATGGTCACAGCATTACGCCGCTCTCCTACTGCTCTGGGAATTCTCCCAACCACGCATAACTGATTTACTGGGTTTTTGTCCACCTGCAAATGATAGATAATTTGGTATAAGTGACCTTTTTCCTGGCTCTTTCCTCTATCAAATCCTCGGGAACATTAAATCTGACCTAAATTGGTCGAAGTAACATAATATTATCATTTTCAATCTTCAAATCGTTGTTTCCTAAATGATATTCAGATTGTAGTAAACTCAATAATCACAAAAATGTGAGATGCATTAAGTGCGTTTTGGTTTCATCAAATCCAGTCACAAGATATGCAAGAAACTATGATATTACTTCATATACTCGTCATTACGGTGCCCCTGCAATAAACGGTTGGCCAATGAGCCCATCCCAATTTACCCCAACATTAATGTTTACCATGAAATATTTTCTAAATTGCCTCCATGCTTATTTCCCGAAGACAATTGGATAGTACAAAAATAACCAAAGCAATTTGGTTGACAGATTGCCTCTAACATTTGTAAAATGCAGCTTTATATTTTGGCCATTTCCCCATAGGAATCAATGTTAAAGGATGTCATCCCAACCTATAACCAACAAACAGCCCATTTCCCCTAAAATACAGCATTTTGATTGGCTGGCAAACCTGCAAACCTGTTGATTTATAAAATTTAGGAAATCATAATGTTTAAGCAGTACTTGGAGATATAGACAAATACTATCCTTCCTTATTTCAGTAACACCATCTCTAGGAAACAAGGATGGCGTATATGGTAATTTTGCAATGATACATCTAGTATTGAAATGCAAATTGAGTAGGTGATTGGAAGATTAGGAGACGACCTGAGATTTTGTGTGTACATAAACGTTTTTAATTTCTTTATTTTTTTTTTACATAATTCATGTACGTGTATTTATGTATTTTGACCTAACTGTCATGTGGTTGCAGATAAACAAAACCTGTAATTATGAATAATTATGATTAGAATTCGAATTGAAATAGTACACTGATGATTATTCTTAATTCGTCTAGGCTTATCGAGCAATTGCATGATCGCACCCATCTTATAGACTCTATTAACTGGCTTCACACCCATACGTACCCGTTGTGGAATAAGCCCTCTGTTTTTTGAAAAGAGACATTGCCCCCCTTATTAATCAGGTTGATCTGTTGCATGATTTCGTCAGTTCAATCAGATTTAGTCTACTTGGCTGATCTGGGATCCCTTTAGTTATCTCATTAAGCACACATCATGATGTCACCATGAACAGTTTGCTTTAACTAGGCCTATCTTGAATATCCCCTATATAGCAAAATACGTGCATGAATTATACTTAAACAATAGAGGTCACATGGATGTGACGTCCCGCATAAATCCCTTGTGTTGCTCAGTCACTTACGTAAGAAAACTCTTTAATTCTGAGAAACTAAACGTCAATGGAAACTAAGGCCTACTTGAAACAAAAAACCACTGTAACGATTATAATGGTCTGGAAAGCATGCAACTTGCATTGTTTTCATTCAACTTTCATTTTACCCGGAACCACCTTAAAGTCGGCGGAACTTCCGGCGAATTGCTCCGAACTGCCAGTGTTGATTGTGTGAACTCAATAGGTATAGTCTAGACTGATTTTTATTTATTTATTTATTAATGCAGGATATGACGCTGCTATAGAAACAGTCAATGGGCCAGGTCCGGTATATCCATCCGACCTGTCACAATGATGGATCCGGCCTATTGTGGCCACACACCTGCTACCCGAGTTGGCCTCCCAGCCCCTGACCCTATTCTGGGGGTGTGTTGTTTCCCATCCATTTTTGGCGACACGGAGCCTTACACAACGCAAGGGACCAATGCATAGCATAGGCTATACCTTAGCCTGTGCAAAATGTGGAATAAAAGAGAAACCGCGATGTGACCAAACTGTAAGCAGTAAATGCATTTACGACAATCTAGAATCAAAATACTATTCAACGTCCTCCATTGGTCGAGATGTAACCGAACTCCACAGATAGCGCAAACGCTAAGATGTGCTCCGACATTGATATAATACCTTTTAGGATATCCACATCTCGCGACCTAATAGGTCTAGTTTTGATTATTGTTCCTTTAGATTCTACATGACAATAAAAATGTTGCTCCAATAGAGATTATGACTGTTTTGATGATGGCAAATTGTCCAGGTTTGTAAGGTCCTTTTGGAAACTATACTTCATAAACATCGATTTACTCGTTCATTCTGTTTGGGCCATATTACACAACACTGGAAGTCTGGAGCTATTTTTGGAGGTCGTTTTTTTGGGTACAGAGACACTGCTTCTAATGAAGAAGGTGGGGAGGTCCGGCTCTTTTTAGAACACCTGAGTTGCCAGACGAGATTGATGACACAGCAACAAATCTAAACGTGTCAAACCTTGGCAGCTTGCCGCCATGTTGCGAGGATCCAGGTGGCTCCAGCTTAATTGGACAGCGGCCATCACATGTACTTGTAATATCAACCCTGTCCTAGATGCATTTACTACTGACAATAATTTCATCAACGTTGATTTGGCCCCCTTTCTTGACGTTTTGCATGTCAGGGACCAGGATCTTGATTTAAATATTTGACATGCACCCTGGGCGTAGGGACCGTCACGCAATTCAATTTTCCTTTAAAAGAGAGAATGGGGCAGGTCTATAAAAATCCTTCTCGACTCCATCCATGTCAGGAACCTCTCCCCATTAAGTTGGCTTTCGGGGTGAAAGGTGGCGTTTCGTTTAGTATGGGGATCACGTGACAGCCCTGGAGGTCATGTCATACGTGTTCAGGTGATAACGTCCATCCCCAGCCCGGTCCCCCGCAGGCCCAGGGAGTCAGACATGGTCACAGCATTACGCCGCTCTCCTACTGCTCTGGGAATTCTCCCAACCACGCATAACTGATTTACTGGGTTTTTGTCCACCTGCAGCTGGATTTGGAGTCATTTTGTCAAGAGAAACAAAGGAATAACTAGGGAGAATATATACAAAATGTCTATGTCGATCTGCAATAGGCGTAATTACATTTAAAACCAACTTAAGAAATAATTATGATAAAATTTTCGAAGCTACACCAAACCCGACACAGGAATATTGTTGACTTGGTTTTATTAATCAGACGTGTTAAATGTGGCGAATCGACTAGTTTCGGCTTGTTACTGCCTTCATCAGGATACTTAAGAAATATAAGTATCTGGAAATAGTTGATAGTCGATAATCAATGTTAGTTTTCCATTATGTTTACCCTCAATGATATCATGATTTAAAGAAAATTCACGTGCCTGAGCCTGCATCGTTGACATATTGGCCAAAATGGATCTCAATTTAGGCTAGCCTCAAGGACAGTATAGTAGATTAGGTATCTGTGGCTGGGATAATTCAGGCCCTTAGACATGGTCACAGTCCCGACACAGCATTAGGCTGCTCTCGTACTGCTGTGGGAATTGAGGCCCTGATTACATTAGAACTCACCACGAGGGATTTCACCTTTGCTTCCCACTGGCCTCATGTCAGAGCCTACAGAGGACAATCCTCTCACGGGATGATCAAAAAGAAAGAATTTGAATCATTGTGGCGTCCTCTCCTGATCGATTTTAACGCCTGAGCGGACTGAGAGGAAGAGAGAAAGACAATTTCCGCTGTATATGAAGAGTTATCACAAGTCAGTGAATAAAATGGATGTCTTTTTCTGTCAAGATAGTGAACTGGTAGGGAGGCTGTGTGCCCTTCCCCCACCCCCCCGGTGAGTGGAGAGAGTCCAGGGTGAAGTAAGATTCCACCCTGGAGGATCCAGCGGGTAAAACAGCGGCGTATTGATCCTTGATCAGCCGCTGCTGGGGGACGGGGCCTTGACAAATCGACCCCCAGAGTGCGGGCAACGCGGCAAGGACACCGGTGCCCTCAGTCCCCAAACACAACCATGAACCCCATCCGCATAGTATTTCATACGCTTTGTATAGAGGCTTAAATTGGCACTGGTTCCGATGGGGGGGGGGGGGGCGGTAGCTGATTTGTAAAATGCTAGATTTCCACTTCGTAATGTTTCCAAAAAGGAAATCCAGCACCCGGGGCATACAAATTATGATCATTTTTATTGTTTTTTGACAACGAATTGAGGACGTTCGATCGGAAAACAGTCTGCCAAAAGTTGTGTAATGGCTTGTTTTACCCTGGGCTATGGAAAACACCGGTGCATGGTGAGGCTCCATTAGAAATATAAGAAGTATATTTTGTATAAGACATAACTCATATTATTATGCCAAGAAGAAAGGCTATATCATGTATGTATGAGAACTTGGAGGCCTACTCTAATTGTTTCAACACAATTAACCGTTATTCGGATTGAAATTATAGGAAAGTCTTGCTTACATGTTTTCGGATGAGAGAAGACTCACCCAAATATTTGATAATGGTCCTAGTTTTGGTTTTAAGGAAGATTCTGGTCCCTGACATGCAAAAGAGTGGTAGAAATCTGTGACTATCGCAATAAAAAGTGAGCCTATGTCAATGACTCTGAAAAAGAATATGAGCTTTAATATGATATGCGGTAGGTGTGGATCAAAACGCCAGTTAATGAGGATTTTCTCAAACAGTGATCATCGTACATACAAGAAAAACAATTTGTTGCGAGTAACAATAGAAAAAATGTCTATTCAGATTGGAGAGAAAAAGGTTCTTGAGGGTAGTGACGTTGCAGATCACCTTTGTTTTGAATTAGCAAAGGTCTTTACATATACAAGCAGTGATAGACCTAATTACCAGAGATTTTGATCAAAGTGCGAGCAGAAGGGCGGTATTTTGGTGGTTGATGGTAATGTTAAAGAGTTGCTACCTACTATCTAATTCAAGGCATTGAGGGAAATCTTATATAAAGATGCTTAAGAGTAAAGGGCGTGGCTTTATAATAAATTCCGAGAACTGAATCTGAGTCAATTCTCACAAGAGCGCCAAGAGTAATTGGAATTCTAATATCCTTAGGTCTTTGAGGTTATACTGAAATTCAACTTTTCAGTCTAATATTAATATAATTGTCGTAATTAGAGATGAGGCTAAGATGACGAATTTGTTTCCCAGTTTTAACTGCGCAGTCATAATGCCATATAATCAAACAAAAGTAAAGGACGTACTTGAATAATTCATTTCTTGACATCCACTCCCGTTTGTATACAGACCAAGGCCTTTGTAATATAATATTTTGTGTCCTGGATCACATGAGAAATTAATCTATATATTACTGCCACTGATTATATAATCAGAAGATCCATATTAACCCAGAAGACAATATTCCATTCTGCGCAGAAATAGTAACTGTGTTATCTAATAGTCTACATCTTTACAAAATCGGATTACAATATTTTTCTTGTTTTTTATTCTCTTTCATTGTGGACATATTTTAGGTGGCCAATTCATTTCTTTGTTCAAGATCACAAGATTAAATCACTGATAAATCATCGTGTTTCTTTGCACTTTAGTGCAGGACTCATTCTAGCCAATCTGACCTGGGAGGGATATACCATATCTACACCATCACGCTGTCATTGACGTGGTGCTCCCTGTGTGCGTGTCTGATAAGCTGATTGAGTATTGGGGGTGACTGATTGCCATTCCGTTTGTTCAAGCTGGCAATCTGATTGCCCTCTGTGACCGACCCTGGTCTGATCTGCCAAAGCGGCTTAGTACATCATACCCGAAAAAACGACGAGCACGCTTTTATACTGAAATAGACATGGTATGACAAAACAAAGAAGATGTACCGAGCTGAAATTTCCCCTTGGAATCCATATTCTGATTTTATGAAAGTCTAATGGAATACGTTTGTGGAAGCTTTAGGATTGATCCTCAGTTGTTGATATTATCAAATGAATTCATATTTTGTCCATATAAACTTATCTGCTTATGTGAACATATACCTTATTGTTGGGATGTATTTATCTTATAGGAAAAGAGCAGGAGAAATCGTATAATTTAGCCTAAAATACAAAATATGGAAGGACGGAAAATGAGCACTGATAATTAAAGTCTGGATTTATCAAAATATATTTTCCTAATCCGCTAACTTTATCTTGATATGTGAGAAACACATACTTTGTGACATCCTCGGTAAGATATAACTGCATTTCCTGATTTCCTATGAAAGAATTCAGATTTCGGATTTTCTATGAAAGAATTCAGAATCATATAATCGTCATAGGCAAAGGTCTGCGAAGGGAAGGGATCTCGACACTTTGTCCAAAGGAAGCTCTGACAAATTTCATGGCTCATCTTGAGCCCGAAAAAGAAAATGGCCAAATTTGATTTTCTTTACAGAGTGAAACCTGAAACTTTTGGTCAGCCTTTGCAGAGTGATTGCTTCTGCCTGATTGTCCCCTGAACCAGCGCCATGCTGACAGCTTTCGGCTGGCCTGAACAAAGAAGGTTTTATCAATGGTAACTGAATCGAGCCGCCGCAATGGGCAATTAGAGGACGCGTGGAAGTGCGGGTTGAAAAAGAGATAAACGATCCGTCTTGGATCAAAGTAAAGAAATTGTGGATTTTATGAGAACAAAAAAGAAATGATCATAAAAATATAATGAATGATGTGAAAAATGTTTTAATGTCTAAAATAGAGAGCTTGATTAAAATATACTGACACAGATAAAGAAGAGACCACTTCTTTAAGCTATAGCATGAACCATCGGTCTAATTCATAAACTGTTATTTCATTGCTGAGGTTTATATTGCATAATTAGGGTAGGGATGATGAAGACGTAGCAAGCCCAAAGTATAATGTAATATCTTCTTTTTTACTTTTCTTTTAATATCAAACCACAATTAATGATTATAGTACACCTTCTCACGCGTCTATACAGTGAACCCGCCTGTACTCAACATCTTAACTGGTTAAGCATATAGTTCCACTGAAAGCTATTACACATCTCATTGTTATGCGAAGCGCCACACTAATAGAAAAGGTCTATTGAATTCTTAAATTGATTGTATGAAATCTTTCCTTGTCGTGTCAAGAAAGAGAAAAAACAAAATAATATTGATTTCCGCCTCGAACTGGCAATACACGCAAAGTCGTGTATACGACGTCATTTTTACTAGAGATACGACATCGCCTGAATAAGAAAAACTTTTGGCTACACACGACAACAATCAAACCGTCTATAAATTCCCATTTCCGTATACTACTAACATGTCGCGTGTATAGATTCAATGCAGACGACAATGTCGTGTATTGTTTGATCCTTTTATATATGCTACTGACAAATGCACATGTGGCATGATCATAATATCATATATATGTATGCAATAATCGTTACAGCCTATTAATGTCATGTATGTAAACAGAATGATATTGGATCTTGCTGTACAGAGCAAGCTCTATAAAAGTAATAATTTAACAACCAAAATTCCCATTTTTACATGCTGACATGTCGCATGTACAATGGTATCAATCCATGCGGTGCTGTCCCTTGATTAACAACACAATATGAGCGACGTCGCCAAAATAAGGATGTTCAATATACCCGACATAATTCAAATCCCCTAATTTCTACATACTACTTATACCATTATGAACTGTCGCATATATAAGTCAATTTACGCGATGGTATTAGGCAGTGCCATTATTGCTAGCTATTTTTACCTGTTTACAACTATCTTGGTAGTTTTTCATTACGTTGACGGTGTTGCTAAAAGTCCCTACTGCCGAATGGGCCTTTATGAAATGTTCACAACATAGAAATTCATTTCAAAGGAACCACGGCTCAGATTATTTAAGTATTTATTTCCTAGTTATCTCTCATTTGAAAAACCAGCAGCAAGAACACAGGCTTGTATAGTAAATATTTACACACACCTTGCCTTGCCGTCGTTTCCATGCCCATAGATTCGCTCATTGACCTGTTGTCAAAAACCGGAATTATAGTCTTGATATACCTGAAAAACTCAAACACATCATCATCATCACTCACGTAAAAATCCCCCCTACAGACACAGACACACAAACAAACAGACACACACACCATGCATCCGCGATTTCAATAACATTATGTAGCTATACTCTAGATCCCTGTACTAATGAGGTAGTATGTTTCAGTCACATTATCGACCTCCCGGCTCACCCAGCAGAACATACGGCAAACAACACAGATTAGAGTAGCCCACTTTGCCAGCCTAAGGTATGATAAAGCGGAGAATGCCCTGAGGATAAGAATAATGAGGCCTTCTTGAGGCCACCATTGTCAATTAGATGCGGTATCAGAGCGATGGGTTTCTTTAGAGAGGACCCCATTAGTGGCTAACGTAATAGGTAGGTCTGTTTAGCATCAGAGAGTCTATAGACGTGGAGACCTACACCCCGGATTATTTGGGAATACGGTTAATGAGGCCGTGGAATAATGATAAACGGACTTATCTTTTTGTTATTTAATTTTCAAACAATTTCACATACATCAATAGCGTGTTCTTCCAGCTGTGCGGATATTATTGTAATGAGTTACAACGAGATGTACATGGAGAATAAGTCATTTAATCACGAGATGTACATGGATAATAAGTCATTTAATCAATAATAACAACATGTTTTTACAAGTAAAATAGTCACAAATTCGTAATATTATCAGTTTTAATTTGTACAGGTTATCATTCAATGTAATAGGCTACTTGAATATCTCAACGTTAGTGGAGAGGGAAATTGCTGTAGTATAGGCATAATTGTGGGTCACCTTACAGTTCTGATAACTGCATAGAAAGACTCATTCAATATATCATTGTTCAAACCATGGGGGTCGTTTCTATGATATTATTAGGGACAGATGGATTTGCAATATGGCTAAAATTTTATTTTAGGTACATTGCTTTTGAGTCTAAAGTTGCCAAGTTGGCGTCAATTCCACACTGATCAATGTGACTGGTTCTTTTGGAACGCCCGGTATCTGCTGGTAAATTATGCACGTCCTCTGCCCAGTCATGTCACATGACGACGCTGCCTGTGTCAGCTTATGAATTATTCAGTTTCCGTATTCAAAACCCTGGAAAATGATATTTAGTGATAAAACCAGAGCACATAACTGCGGAGAAAAAACAACATTGCTGAACAAGCATCGTTTACCAAATTTACAAAAATTAAACGTAGGTCAAGAACAATTTGATTTATCATATTAAATTTATCTTCACGTTGGGTAATCTACCAAAGGCATATTTGAACACATATAAAACGACTCCTTATCTCTTTTTTACGATGAGATCCTACCTACGTCATACTCAACCGAATAATGTGACTGATAAATTTAGTGCTAGGCTTAATATATAACAGGGTTCATATAACAGGGTCGGAAAATTTCGGAACTTCCCTTTGAATGGCAATCAGTCTGTTCCAGAGCTGTTTGATATCAAGGGTCGATCCTATAGAGCACCACCTAGGCATAATCTTGATTCTGCAAATACTTTACATTCTAACATACAAAATGGAATTAATGCATGAAATAATTCAGGCATTTTACACAGTGAAAGTTACACCTATATAGGTATCAAAAATGACAAAATAATGATAGGTCACCATGTAAACTTTTCAACTACAGCAGTTTATTTATATGATAATTATTCCAAAAATACTTCAGAAAATGAATTTTGAAATTTTATTTTATTTGCTTACTAGTTATTTTGATAGAACTGGTATGACAATGTTTTTGTTTAATGTGTTCATGTGTACTCAAGTGAGATTGAACGACTTTTGTAAAATTTGATGATGTAATATATATAGTTTTAACAGGAGAATATGCAAAATAAACTATTTCAAAAGTAGAGAAATTATAAAATAAAGTGTCATACAAAACAATTGAACATTGAAAATTGCTCTTAAAGTTAATATGACATGCATATGGATGTAGGCTATCATACCCAGTCAAAAAAACAGGGGGTCACCATGCTTATTTTGCCAGCAGAGATGAACATCCATTAAAAACATAAAAATGGCTTAAAATAGCTATTTATTTGTTTTTCTATAAGTTCACTGAAATGTTTATTTTGACCCTATTCTGTATTTTGACAGTTCCATGTTATTCCTGAGACCCAAACAATAATTTGGATGTATAATATGCCTTTGTACACCCTATATTAAAAGAGTGACGAAGAAAATGTAATCTTTGTTGCAAATTTCATTTTTCAGTATTTGCAAAGTTTTCTTAAAATTGGTCATGTTTCCCCATTTCTCCCTTATAAACTATATATTTGAGCCAATTTTCTATACCATTTTTGAATTCTACATGTATGTTATTGAGTCTTTCTTCAAAATATAAATTAGATTGAGGAACTTTCATTTTTTGGATGTTTGGAAAATGGCGCCATCGTCCTTAAAACAAGAACCAACCTACTCTTTCATTGAATGTCTCTGATACGGTCAAGGACTTAATTCGATGTTCTTGTGTTCACTGTTAGGTTTTCTTTATTCATAAAGAAACGTTTAAGGCTATTTATTGCAGTTTTATGAAAGAGAACCCGGAAAGACTGACATGGGGCAGTATTTTGTTTAAGAAAGGGCTCCAACCAAAAAAGGAGTTTTGAAAGCTGCCATGCCTTTAAGTAAAAAACCCATAAAAACATTAGGTCTACTGGGTTCCCTTATCTGACACTCATAATGAATAGGAAGGAAGGAAGAATAAAGAGAATTATTGACGTCATGGTTTCATAAATACAAACATTCCTATACAAAGAAAAGGCAATTGGAACAAGTACATTCAAATCAATAATTTGTTTGGGATTGAAAAATGAAACTCGGCAATGCATAAGCCTTTATTAAGGCCTCCATCCCGCTTACATCAAAGTCTTATTGAATATGACACTCTATAGGGATGCACTGTCGGCTCAGTATGGAAATTATCTTTTCCGTTCAGTTTCAAGTATAGTGGTGAGTGCTATAAGCTGTTGCCTGGTGCCAGGGTTTGATTCATTACTACTCACACTTCTGGTCGACGGGCGTTTACTGTTAAATAATCAAACGATCACATCGCTCGGAAATTATACGCTAGTAGGCCTACATCTGTAGATCAATTTTCAGATGAAATCGTCAGACAATACCTTTGATAATTATCCGGTCCGAAATAAGAGTATCATCCTCTTTCTATGTGAGATTGAAAAGGCAATTATGGTTCCTAGTATAAGATACAAACTAGCATCATGTTAGATCCCCTACCCGTCTCATACGAACACATATAAAACGACCCCTTATCTTTTTACGCTAAGATCCTACCTACGTCATACTCTAACGAACAATGTTATATTTTACATGTAGCCAAAAACGTTAGCTCATTTTCCCGACCTCCCTAGTCATTATAAAACAGAAAATATAGAGGCTATGATATCAGCTGGCTATGTATGTATGGAAGAACCCACCCCACGATGATCTTGTGACAGCTGCTAACGTCAAGGTTGCAGGTATCGAAAATAATCAGTCTTTGCAGACTTCTGTTCCTACATATTGGCACACCCACACCCTTTGGCACGGACAACCTTATAATTATACTATGTTGAATACAGCAAGTGACTAATATCGATCACTGTTTTTGAGAACATGATAGGGTCCTACTTCTGAATAAGCAATTAGATGATGATGGAAAATATTATTCTTTTTGGTTTTGATTGCTTGGCTAATTTGACAATGAATGCCTGATATTATCCAATATCTAATAACAGCACAGATATTGCTTTCTGCCTGTTTGGCCAAATGCAGGCGCTAGTCCAGCAATGAGACTAGTTGAAATAAACATGTTATTAAACCAGGGCAGCAGAAAACGTGTGTTATCATTAGAACAGTGATTGATCTGCTGCCACCTATAGATAGGTGAGCATCCCCTGAGGCCTTCATCCATCAGGGACTCAGCCACCCCTTTAACATTTGGGATGTGTCTCATGTCAACACCATTCACATGCTACTATCCGGCCACTTCATTCAGGCCCAGTCAAAAGCCAATGTCTGTATATCATCTGTACTGCAATGGTGCCAGAGGAGCCAGCTGGTTCATGTTTTCAGTTTGGGTTGCTATTTCTCATCCATAATTTAATATTGGCACATTTGTCCTGAAGGGAAAAGCTCTCCGGAGGCAGCAACCTACTTCTTTTATGTAAGCTTTCGTATGCCACGTACCGGAGTGATCGATCGAAATCTGGAATAGGATTTAATAGAGGTGAAAGCTGACCCTGTGGTCAGGTCTTCACCTATAGCTGACGCCCTGCAGAACTTGGGGTTGTTTGTGATTAATGTGGCTAAGTCAATTAGGGAACTCTCCGAGGAAAAAAGGCCACAATCGATCAAAGACGCTGCAGTAGACAGGAGTTTCCGGTCTAGTCGTAAGCCACGGCGGAAGTAGATTATATTGCAGAAATGTTTTCTGTGTGGAGTATGTTGAATACTCAGAAACCCCTCCAGTTGACATTTCAATTAAGCAATGACAAGTTACTGCATTGAAAGGGCAGTATAGTTACTGCTTCTGATAGGCCGTCATCCTTTGATATCTGTTTTATATTGAAACGCGTGACTTTCGATTTCAAAGGATATCTGTAACATGTTTAATGATCCTTAAAATAGAGATAGGACATGTTTTTATTCTATTGTTCAAAGGACTTCGTCCTAAAGTCGTTTCATTCACCCTTCATGTGCACGGCATAGATTTTATCTCAGTTTGGTTTCAAAGGAGGGTCTCTTACTGGCAGCTGACTAAAAGGCTCTTTACTTAAGAGCTGTGATCTCAAAAGTGCCTGAAATGGAAAGGATCAGAAAGTTAAAGGCAGAGACAGCGCCTTATCCGCTGGACACACTGTCCAACAATCAAATTGAATTACTTTTTAACTAATAAGACCCGACGGCAGCAATGCATACTGTGAAGATTGTCGTTTTGTAGGCCTTGTAGGCCCTTAATTCGTGTTTTTTTTTCCAATGGGACAATATCTTGTATCTGATTAGAAACAGTTCCTGCATCAGTGGATAAGAGTATCTTTTTCTGCTGACAAAGAAAACTACCCAAAGTTGCATAGTCAGCGCCTCTCAGTTCTCTATTACACTGAAATTCCTCAACTTATAAGATGGCAGTGGCATTCTACTGATACACCTTGAAAATCTCAATGAAAAGACCCGCGTTAGCATTGCATACTTTAAAGGTATTCACTATTTCTGTATTCGCATTTGTGAAATATCCGCAAACATTGTACTCAAACATTTTGATTTAAAAATAAAAAATAAGTCAGAAATGCACAACTCATTACAGTCATGTTAAGTAGGTGTATTTAAGACATTTGGGGAAGCTTGACAGATAAAATCGATAATGTTTTTGTCTTTGTACACACGACCCTCCACTAGCTAAATAATGTTGTTTCTTAATTACCACTATCATCATATTGCAATACGACCGGAAAGATTGCTAATGTGTTCTCAATATAGATACTACCTTTTTTTATACATTTTTTTTTTTTACAAATACATACATTGACAAGTTACAGCACAGCCGTTGTAAGGTAGGCCAGATTACTACTATGTAACCGGTTTAACCTGGATCGGATTCAGTCATTTTTCACCTGCCTACCACAGTTAAGGCCTTGCCTCCCCACCATCGATCTTTGAGTACGTTTCCCCCATTAGGGTGGTGCTATACAAAGTGTGGCCCCCAGACATACTGGTGTCACTTGGACGCACCTGCTGCTGGGCGCCGCCTGCCCCGGTCACGCCTAGGCGGGGCGCCTACACCTGTGGCTCTAATCTATATCTTTCCTGTTATACATATATGTTTTCCCTCGGATGGGATATTTTACCGTGCGATGTAGGCCTAATCCCTTTTCATATTACTCGCAAAGCATTTCTTCAAGAAGCGTAATCAGTGTGTTCATCGATTGTTTAGTGTATACGTGACCCATAAAAGAGTAAAAAGAGTATGATCCATGTCGCAGGAAGTATTTGTAAGGATGCCAACAGAATGTGTTTTAGATATTAAAATTGTGAATGAATAGTCTCCCTCTGATCATACTCAGACTGTACACACACATTGTTTAGATACATGTATAGACACTGGGTGCAACCACCTAACGGTCCCAGCAATTGTCAATACACTATAGGGACACTGTTGTAAGTACGCCAACATGCAGGGAGCGACATAACTACTGAGTACGGTAATTATACTATGACGGATAACACTGTGTATTTCAATATAGGCTTTAGGGTAAGGTACTAGAATAAATCCACGCGTCATGACGTTGACATTTGATATTGTATGTGTAAACTTCAAAGGACATGCCTGCGGTGAAATACGGTGTCATCCAGGATTTGTGAAACATGAGGAATTCTCTACATGTCTACTGTTAAAGAGGTACGCTCATGGAAATTAATGTTTATGCTTTTGATTATAATTATAAACCTGTAATTTACCGTCTTTTGTAGGCTACATCGGTCTATGTCGTGCTTAACCACTTTGCTGATAAGTTTGAGAACCCTATTTTCTAAGTTGTTTTTGAAGTTGCAGTTCATTTAACATCGACAAATATTTCGGATTTTCAATGTATTCGACTATGTTTGAGAAAGTATTTCCAGTAACATAAGTAAGAAGCGATATTTTTCCTTGACAACGAAAAGCTTACTTGGTAACCAGTTCTGACTACTTAAGACAAACTCCCGAATTCTCCCCAATATAAAATATAAATAAATTTCCATAGATTCAGCAGCTTCTGAAATGTTAGGAGTCCTTCTGATTCAATGGACTCAGGCCCTGATAGTTTACTTTTCCATTTGCCAATAAAATAGACACGGTGATACTTCTCATGAAGCTCGTTACCTTAATAGTATAAGATCGAATAGGATCACATCTCACCCATATTTGATTATTCTAATAGGACACCTCTACATACTCAAGATAAGAGTGTCAACTTGTCTCCGAGGAGAACAATGCCCAATACCAAGACTTCCCTCCTGTCTCTACTTGCTGGTACTTGGCATAAATATGTGCACAATGCTCCTGCATTCTTGGTGGTGGGTGCCTCAGGCCGGCGTTGTCACGGACAGGTCTGATTAACTATGGAATTTAGCCCGAATCAGGACCGTGATAATCTCATTAGCCTCAACAGTTCCCTATCCAATAAGCGGAATGTCCGTTAAGTATGACACAAGTGGGTTAACGGTCCCACCCTGGAGGAGGGGCTCATAAAGGCGGCCGACGGCTCAATAAGGAGGTGCAGCAAGCCCTGTCCTGAGCTGCTCAGGAGGCGTGAACTTTGAAGCCGCTTCAGGCTGAGTGTGATAATAGGATTCTATCCTGGTGCTCATCACTGCCACCACCCTCCGGCCATTGGAAATTGAAAATTGGAAAATGGCCACATATATCATGTTTCATGTGTTTTTAAAATCGATTCATTTATCTTTCATAAAGGATTGATCCATACCTATAAGATTGTTTTTGTTTTTACGATTTTTTCCCCATCATATCTTATTTGGCTACATACAACTATAAACTAATTATCTAAAGTCTGCAAGCATTCTCCATACGGATATCATTAACTACGTTAGAGGTATTGTATTTATATGGGCCTAGGTTTTTGAGTAATGTCTGAACAAACTCTAACGGACTGCATCAAGTCCTAGTAGAAAGCAGTAGGTATTGCTTGG
Source organism: Lepidonotus clava (assembly GCA_936440205.1). Classification (NCBI taxonomy): domain Eukaryota; kingdom Metazoa; phylum Annelida; class Polychaeta; order Phyllodocida; family Polynoidae; genus Lepidonotus; species Lepidonotus clava. The sequence goes on from OW387139.1 coordinate 34,597,199, forward strand.
CAGCACAAATAATGTTATCATCCACCATCAGATTCCCTGCACAACTAACATAGTGGCATCTAAAGTGACATCTATTGGACTTGTATACGAGAATGGAGTCTTTCAGCACCATGTATAAGTAATAAGACGGGGGCAGAATGGGACCAAGAATGTCTTTATGGCCTCATGTGAATGTACCTCTGCTATCTATAATAATGTATTGCATCTTGTGTGCATCTCCGGTACGGTCCGCTGTTCCGCACGGCAATCTGGTTATGCAAAAGAATGTGGAGGTGGCATATATCTATCTGATTGGAATAAAAACAGGAAGGCGGTCGGTCAAAAGGTAGACCACACGCAATTGATAGAAGGAAACATGGGGCAAAACAGGAAGAAGGACCTTTTTTGTACTCAACCTCAAAACAGGAATATTTGCTACCGACATACATTGAATGGGCATTTTATGAATACGTCGCCTACATTCTGTTGACGCTTGCGGCCCAAATTTAATTTGCCAAGCACCAACCGCGGTGGTTTAGTAATATATCGTATTGGGATTTGGTGCTTGGCAACTTCATAATGATAACAATGAAATGCACTGTTGTATGCGTGACGAGTGAGTAGTATACACAAAAAAGGATTTGCTTATTGTTGCATGCAAGAGGCACTGTGTATTTGCATCGAGGGAATTAAATTTGGGACGCAAGCGTCAACAGTTACTCCCTTTGTACCTGTAAGGGCTAGCACAATATGAAATAGTAGGATACAGTATTTCCATCTATTAATGCTGCTAAAATGTTTAAACTTGGCCCGACACAGGACACCAGGACCCATATCTTCGTAACTAATTTAGCTGATCAGGGAGATTTTGATTAGGGTCTCAAGATCAACAATTTTGTATTTTACTAAAACCAGTTAGGTTATTGCAAAACAGTCTCAAAGAGGGATTATAAGTTGTAGAATTTGTTCATTATAGACAGAGTTTCCTGTTGTCAGACCCAAATCAAAACTCCCCTGAATAGCCAAATTAGTTACGAAGATATGGGCCCAGAGACACTCTCCTCAATGAAATGCAGGGAACACCGACGTCATGAGCCACTTGTCTGAGAATAGGACAGTCACCGAGGGGTAATAACAGCAGACAAATTAGAACCGCTGTCAGCTACCACGGGGCCCAGACGGTAATCGCTGAATGAGATGGAATGAGATAGGCTTAATGTCATTGGTCGTCTCAGGCTATTCGACCAAAGATCGCAATTCAGACCACGGCAGGGCTGCTAGCTAGAACAAGGCTATTAGATTTTGCATTTGGGAGCAACTTTCAAAATGCAGGCCTCCCATTCTGAATAGAACGTAAAATTGATATTGGGATTCTAATTTGATTTATTCTGCCCGTCCGTGAATTGAAAGTTTCTGGCTGCGTGGAGCATAACAAATCCCTCCTCCCACCTTGTTTAACCAGATTCTTGCAGCGGAATAACGTAGCCTACTCACCACAGAAGCAACACCTTCTTTTAAATATGGGAAAGTATGTGCTACGCACTTTTACCTTTCTCTCCCAATGGGCGAATAAAAAAAAAGAGAAAACACAGAGAAAACATCTTCTCTCTAGCCCCTCTTGCCCCAAGCTGTATCTGATCAAATCGACTCGCTACCTTGCTGGTGAGGCAGGTTAGCATAGGGTCATTGGGGTCCACGTCTCGTGTCCCTCTGGCACTCTAACCTACCTAGATTTTACCTCAGCCAGACCTTCCCAGGAGACAACCGTTTTTGCCGGTTCCGGAGGGCAACCATGAAATCATTTGACAGACTCAGGAGGCACGGTTGGGCCACCCCAGGGCAGTAAAGAGGAGTCTGCGATGGGAGATTGGGAGGAGATTCCTGTAATCATTGACTACCTACACCTGGTCTATATTGGTTGTTAGGGGCAGAGGCTATTTCCTCAAGCCTTGTCGGAACTATGGTTACAGAAGGCCAGGGCACTGGATATCCTAAAATCCAAATGGATCCAAGTAAAGTGGAGATGACCCCATACTTTGTCACTTAAAAAAGACAACAGTAAGAGCATTTTCGGAGCATTGTATTTTTGGAACAGCCTTATAATGCATTATTCAGAAAATAGTAGCCCATATATGCATCACTATTTTCAATATCCCTGCCTCTATATATGGTCACGTGTCCAGTTCCACATATTTAGGCCTATATGACTTAACTCAAGAGGGTTTTCAATCTACGTTTTGAATAATTATATGGTATAATGGGAAATATAGGATAAAAGATTAATGAGATTATTACTGTTACCACGGTAAAACACCTCTTGTCACCTGTTGTCTATCCTTAATTTTTACCTATAAATCAAAGGCAGATCTTAGTCTATTCGAAAGAGTGCACCTTAGTATTTTCTAAATGCGCTTAATTGGCGTTCAGGTAAGGTTTTAGACTAAGGTGATGGACGCAGATGTGTTTAGGTTTTGTTAAAATTCTATTTTAATTTTTTCTCCCATTTACTCTTGATTATCTGGAAAAAAAATCGTTAGATTTTCAGAACCAGCGGCACTGAGCAGCTGTTGGGAGATCCTTTCTAATATTGAGTAATCAATAACGCCTTAATAAAGGGAACAGTTGGAATTGCCTGTGAATTGAGTACAATATTTTTTACCTGTGGTAATTATAGTGCTCCCATCCGCCAATCCAAGACAACTCTTCAAATTCGCATGATGGACCACCAGTCAATGATAAGGGCGAAGGACCATTTCCACCCAAACCTTTCAGCGGGCGGCTTTAGCTGATAAATCAGGGCCCAATCCTTGGCCGGTATGGCCAATTAACGTGCAGCCATGTGGAGTATGGCTTCCTCATGGTTGAGTCCCTATTTGGTCTTAAACTGGTTCGCCACCCTCCCACCCAAAAAACAGCAACAACCGTTGCATTTTACTCTTTTTCCAATCTTTCCAAACTTTAATAAAACTAGAAAAGGTTTCTATTTCCTTTATTATTTGTCTCTGCAATTAAGGAGAGGAAATGGACCAAAATGATTTTAGATGACAATGAATTTCCGCTTAAAGCCAGCGCCAATTAAAACTAACTCAAATCTTATTGATACATTGTAGCATAATAATTAAATGAGCATTAAATGAGTATCGACTGAAGAACCAACCAACAAGAGGTTTATATTTCATATGCCAACCTCCAGGCAAGAGTTACCCTTTTTGTTTAGGTGCTACAGTCTTATAGGTCTCCAGGAAAAGGAAAAAGGGGACTTCTCACAAGTTTCCGGTGTAAAAACTTCATTTGTCGGTCAATCATCATCTTTTGATTGATTTCTTCGTAGTGAAGCTGCATAAAATGCATTCCTGGAAAGAAGACCTGCTTAAACAGCTGGCAAGCAGAACGAATAAATTATATATCCAGGTATCCGACCAAAGAAAATTAACGATGTTATTGATTCGGTCCACGACAGAAGAGGGGGTCAAAATTATTGGTAAAGAAAAAAGGTAACTGCAAGAAAACGAAAACTTGCAAAGATTTGCTTGCATATATATATGTTACACCAACGATAAAAATGCAAGTTGGGACAGGGTTGGTTAAGAAGACAAGACAGGGTTGGTTAAGAAGACAAGACGTTCACCGAGTGAGTCTGTACATGAACTGATAGCAGTGAAAGGATGAAGGCAGGTGATGAGAGTATGGGGACGGCTGCAAGTAATCGTCTCCACAATAACCATAGGGTGGCATGCCGAGTATTGTCTTTTACATTTCTGCATTCCATGCGAAACCAAAGGGCATTCAAGGAAGGATTGTTGGACCTTCGAAGAAAAGTGGTCAAAACAGTATACGGTTCAGAATCTGAGCGGGGAAGGCCTGTTATTTGTAATTGATAATATTCAGATCCCTATTGCTGACTGGAGATCCTTTCTTTCTTGAAATGTCTAGAGTCGATGCCATTACTGGATGAAGTAGATCTTTAAGGCATCCTTTTTTATTGTAAGTTCTCATTGGTTGACCTCCTCAATTTTGTTATCTTAGATTAAATCCAGGGAATTTCACATGATGTATATGAATTGAATTGAATAAGTTAATGATATCTGAAGATTAAATGACTTTGCCTGTTAATAACACATTCAGCTCCTGCTTATGACGAATGGCTGCTAATGAGAGATTAATTACATGTAATTAAGGTTCTCTCCTCCAGTTTCCAGCTGATTATTTGATTGTGTGATATGAATGTTCTAACCTATACAGGCAATGTGTTTTTCAATATTACTGTGAATTGTATTAACGTGAAGGAGTTTGTTCAGTTTCCAAAGAAGCCGGTGATGTCAAATTTGCTGATTAATTTTCGGGAAAGCGTAGTGATTTTGAAAACTCGTGTTAGAGGTGACTGCTCGTGACAGTATAATTAAAATTCAAACGAAGTGAAAGCAAGCTTTCACCTGTCAGTGACAATAGAATGAGAATAGAATTGATAAAAATGTTAAAGATTAGCAGCCATATTGTCATCGCAGTATTCTACTGAGAAAAGACTGCGCTAGGTCCTCTCTCACCATTTGTTCTTCGTAGTATAACAAATCATTAGAAGGTACTCATTCGTTGGAAAAGACGTTTTCAGTTAACGCTATAGCCGATAGACTCTTCTGTTGAATTTCGTCACACATCTTCTTTTCCTCTCCACCCAACTGCAATGAATCGGCTTGGCAGTCAATTATTTATTCATCCAGCCTAAAGGCCAATGGAATGGGTTTTAACCGAAACAGTTTAGGCTGAGAAAATGCTCATCTGCAGGTAAAGTCCACCGCTTGCAGTCCCATTTCAGAGAGGCCAAGAACCCCCTCTGGGCCAGATCCAACCGATGTGTCCAGACAAATTAAAGGCAGTAACACAAATAAACCCGATAATCGCGTGACGAAATGAAGACAGACTGATGTTGCTGGCTCACTGTGGGGGCCAGGGGATTCAACTTTTCAGTAGCCTTTGGAGACTTAATGTGCCCTTGTTTTGTTCGCCATAATATGACCCAAGGCGGATTTAGGTTTTTAGTTTCTCTTATCCGTGATATCTACAAATCTGAAATTGAAATGTTAAAAACATAACAAATTCCTGTGTTTTTTTTTTATATTCCCGTGCCAGATACTGGATAGTATTTTGTAAAGTGATGTACCAGAAAGTCAATAAACAACAAATCATACACATGAATGTTAAGTGACGTCCAATTAAAATAGGAAATTGGCTATTTTATTTGGCAATAATTTATGACCCTTAATCTACCACTGGGCTAATACAATATTTGGTTGAAAGCCAAATGTTTTAGCATAATAAGCTTTTTTCAATTGGTCTTTTTTATATTGAATTTCTAGCTTATTCAAATGCTCACAAGAAAAACCACATCAGTTTTGAAAGTTCACATTGAGAAACGCATGCGTTTAAAATTATTGATTCACTGATAGGTTATAACAATTGAATGCCCTTTGGTTTCCCATGGAATGCAGAAATGTAAAAGACAATATACTCTGCATTGCACCCTATAGTTATTGTAGAGACACTTACTTGCTTTTATACTGACAGGTTATAACAAATCAAATAGGTAACATATAGGACCTACATTATAAAATTCAAATGCTCAAATAAATAGGTTAGGCGATGTATAATTAACTTTTTCTTATGAACTTAGGTAATGTATCATCTTTGTTTCTCATGATACAGTATCTAATATCCAATATAACGAACAAGAAATTTTAAGTAAACTATTTCTTATTCTTGAATACAAGATTATCGAGCTGCATACAAAGCTCTTTGAGTGACTGAAAATTTAAACCAACGATACATTTTGCCATTTGAGATCTCTATCTCTATCCTTAATTTGTACTGAAAACTAGCAATATTCAATGTCAGAAATCAATCTATTTGGACAATATCAAACCATTTCTTTATTTCCATCGCTTATTGCATTTCTGGTGGTCGTACACTTTGTAGGATTACACCATGGAAAGGTTTATAATGGTAAAGGCCAATTCCGAGCATGAGCTCGAGAGCCACGGGTCAGTTCCAGAGATATCAGATTACAGGCAGGTCAACGGGCGGCCCTTTACCTTTGGCTCTTATGGGTTTTGACTTCCCCGCGGACAGTGCAGACGGCAGCTTATAAGCCAGGTATCATGTTTCTGTTCATTCGAATGACACATATTGTGTGCCAGCAGCGTGCAGGGCCCATATTTTTGTAATTAATTTAGCTGATCAGGGAAAATTTGATCAGGGACCCATGATCGGTGATTTTGCCTTTAACCAAAATGTATAGTGTTATTGCAAAATAGTGTCAAAGAGGAATTATAAGGTGTAAAATTTATTCATGACAGACAGAATTTCTGATTATGAGATGCTGATCAAATTTTCCCTGATCAGCTAAATTAGTTACGAAGATATGGGACCAGGTGGGTAGGGGAATGAGCTTATTGGGAACTTGTTGGGGGTCATCAGTATCTATCAGGAGTAAGGCCAGCAAAGTCCAATCAAACATAAAAAGGAAGGTCAAAAACGTCATATCACGTACATGAGTGAGGCTAGAGTGTATTTGAAGTTTGTCAGTATCTGACATACCAGTGATCTTTTTTTTTGTCATGATACTAGACCTTAGACTTCATTCATGCGTCGGATGAGCGGCATTTTATTTGATCAGCTGTTGATATTCTTGTCTGTGACTCTGAGTATGCATGCAAAATATTTTTCGGGTCTGGGTCAATATGGATCCTTTCACTGGATTTGCATATCTTACATAGATATGGTTTTATTCTGGCTTAAAAGAGGTTTTACTAATGCATGACCCTTTAAAATGCCCCATCTGCAAACTGAGCAAAACGATTCATACAAAACTGACTGTCTTGAAACCTTCATGACAAGAACTGTAAGGTTTCTTAAGGATGTCTTGTGCTGACTCAATTATACTAATTCAACAGGAATCCTTGTGGTACATTTCTCATTATAACTATTTGCATGACTATGACTGTCATGCCAACTTAACGCAAAGAAAAAAAGCCGTAAGAGGAAACCGACCCTTCAGGCCATGGAAAAACTTTCAAGGTCCTGGCACAGTTATGACAGTTGCCAGTATCATAAAACTCTGGTGCACAACACTAGCTTCGGGACATGCAGCTCTTGAATAGGGACACTCCGGCAAAAAAAACCTCTGTTTCCAGGAAACGTTATTCGATCCCCGCGACCCCCTGTCATCGTACCGAAAAGAGTTTTCCGTAATACAGGGCTTTACCTGCCCTATATCTGAGGTTTCCAAGCAAATCTGAGGATGTACCGAGCAAAATACTATAATCTGGGTACACCATTACTTTAAGTATTTCTGTAGAATGGTAGGATCATATTTAAGTCATTCAATCAGATCTCGTGGAATAGAAGTTGCAATTGTATACATGTATATAGGTTTAACAAAGCCCATGTGTATGTGTATCTAGAGCCCAACTTTCTTATTTTAGTACTCAGTACTCAAACTGTCATGAGAGCAGTCACTGAGTTTCATTTTGGTGGCTTTTCTTTTATAGGTAGGGTTATTCTTTCTCAAAATGGCACATTTTAAAGAGACCGGTTTAGTCCAGAGTTGGCAGCTTGTCCAATTTGATCACTTAACCGTTTTTCCTTAACCAATGAATTATTAATGCAGCTCGGAAAAGGGAACCTCCAAGTTAATCATTAGCCTTAACCTATTACCCAGATAGGGATGTGACGTTGCAAAACGTTCAAATAATGTTTTCAATCGTCTATATGGTGATCCCAGGTCCCAGGTGTAGACTTATATAGCGAGAAAAAACTATGTTTTTTTATCCTCGTTATACATACCCCGATAGGCCTATATGATATAGACATTATCTGGCCAACGTAATTCTCCTCCTGTCTGCCTTGATGGGTCCATTTGCAGCAGATTCCCATCTCTAATGCAGATATCTACATATATTATGCAGGGGCATGTTTGTCGTTCGCCATATCTTTCTGTTCAGAAAGAACCTGGAAATATATGTAATCCTATTTCAATGGAATTATTTACAAACAGAGAGCCATCAAAATGGAAGTACTATCTCGCTCTGACCTGCCCATGAATTTGGTCAGTTTTATTATTGCAATTGATTTCTCACAAAGCTCTGTGGCGATGTTGCCGATCTTCCAAAGGCTGCCAGTTTTACAGCTCGCTGACTCTCCCTGTGTATCTGGTACCAGCTGGAATTCTTTTTTTGATAGCTCAGCTCCAAGTTACCCTTACCTTTCAGGTGTAGACAATAACGTTATGTTTATAACGATTATGATTTGACGATTATAAATGCAATACTGATCGAATTTCTTGGAACGTGTTGTTGAAAATTCATAGAGTTAAACATCATAGGGTAAATTATTAGGATAGGAAAATCCAGTTCCTTTTTAGAAGGTAAGGAATAGTTGTCACTTTCGGAAAGCTAGGTATGCATAAAATACACCTCCAAGGTCATGATATTGACTCCTATGGGTCGACAACGGTTTTTGTTGATGTAGGTTTTCTATACCCGACGAAATGATTCATGGTCCCATTGGGGACCCTGTCACCCAATAAGTTATCATTTGCGGGTTGGTCGTTAATGTCACTATTCGCCCTTCTTCGTGACGGGCCCGGCCGCTATAGGCCTACAGGAAGCAGCCAAAAGGAGGGCTGGGCGGAGGGATGAAGAGAAATGGTACCGCCTCCGGCAAGACGGCGGGATAACATCAGTCAGGATTATCAGATCAATGCCAACAAGACACTTCAATTAAGTTCTTTATAGCTCCCCCTGCAGCCAGACTGCATGACTCTGCTTTAGGATCACTTCCACCTGCTCACCTCATTTTCCAATAAAGTGTCATTTTCTTAGCCTTTTTCTTATGTTGGGTTTCTCTCATTTCCGTTGGGATAAAGCCATTGGGAAAATGGGATTTGAACATGTTTGGGGATAAAAGTGGCCGGCTGATTGCGTGAGGTTCACTTGCCTTTGATCAATCTTGCTTAGTGTTTCTGTGTTAACACAATGTGACTACTAGAAGATAGGCGTACCTCCTCAAAAGAATCATCCACCAATACAATTACTGGGAGGCCTTTGGATGCAATTGATCGCATGTTAAGAAGTGTTTGTGTGGATAGCTTGATGCGTCAGATTCATTTTACCATGCGTGTTTCTGTTTCTGAGGTGAAATGGAGTTTAAGATAAAGGTGTGTACCTTTCCATAGAATGCCACATACCAGCCTGCCCCGTGTCGAGTTGCTGCTGGCAACATCAACAACAGAAGACCTATTCCTGCCTGTTAACCGAGAGAAAACTAGTCCCTGCAAGGCCCTCTGTCACTCACGGACGTCCACAGCCCCCTCAAACACGCACATACGGATTGGTCAGGCCGAGCCACCATCGCTGCTTCATGATCAGAAGGTCATTGGGTCGAGTGTTGTTGATGCCAACGCTTTGGTTAGGTTTCCTGCTCCGTCAAGCACCGGAAGCGAAATTATATGCTAAATGATGGGACGCAGATTAGCGTTTGGCCGCAGCGGCGGTCAGCTTGGCACCGAATCGAACTTCCTTAAGCCTGTATTCCAGTAGGAAAGATCGGGAACAGTAACCCCCGATGATTAAGAAATGTGGTGGCAACTATTGGTAAGAAAACTTACGACCTTTGGCTCAAGATTTTAAGTCATCAAAAAGTTTTCTATGGTAAATTACACCACTTCATGTTTGGCATAAAAGCAAAAAAAATCGGAAATTCTCTCCCACCTATACAATGATTTTCAAACATCGGCAGAATTGAAAGGGATCGTGAGTCAAAGATCGTATAGTGGAATACGGCCTTAGCAATGTGTTTCAAGCTTGACAATAACAGGTATACGGTGCCCTGCCCTCGGCAGGACATGTAGGACTTCTGTGCGGCAAGCATGGATTCAATTACCTGGGCTATCTGTTGGACCCCCGTTCTTTGTTCTCATTTTCACCCCCAATAATTCTATATAGCTTGAATAACGCTGAGCGGACCCCAAACTCTAATAATCAGCAGCAGCAGCATGCAGTTACAGTTACAGAGTGGCATCATAAATCTGAACCTGGTTCTCATTGTCATATGACCTTAAAGGGAGACAAAAGCAATGTTCTGTTAAAAGTTGACAAACATTTGCAAACTGAAATAACTACAAAAATACATTCTATGAGTCTAACCTTTGTTATTGGTAAGGTGTGAACCATGAAAATCAACTTTAACTTCACTTGAATTTAAGAAACCCCATTACACATCTCCTTTAAGACAGCAATGTTTGTAAAGAAACCTATTTTGTCGGGTCACCAAAACTGAACAGGAACAAGTTTGAATGTTTTCCCTAAAGTTTCAGCTATTTTTCATGGTCCACATTATACTATGGACCTAAGTTAAGGCCATAGAATGTATTTGGATAGTTAATAGATTTGAAATTTTGCAGAATTTTAATCTAATATTGCTTTTGGCTCCCTTCAATGGCAATGGTCTATTGCTATGCCTTGATGACACGTACAATTATTCAGAATACTTAACACCAACAATTTGTTGCTCTGTTTTCAACGCCATTAGCTATAGCCCTATAGCCTGGCTGAATAATGATGCTACATTCGCACTCCTCGTTCCAGACGACCTGATAATTAAATATGCCCATGCTCATCTAGAGATGATTAAAAGTGTCCTTCATTGATAGAATTAACCCCTATTCAATGCAAATGCAGCTGACCTTTATATCAATTGGACCGAATTATTTCCAGACAATGCAATTTCTCTCGACTAATGATAAAATATTGCTGTGTATAGATACAACTTTTTTGTTGTGCCTTGTTACTCACCTCCCGCTCCAAACTCCAGTATAGCACTTTCCTACCTACACCTGCCCAATCAGTCTTCGTTGACCCTGCCGGGCATGTCCACGTTGTCGGAAGCCACCCTGACCCTTGTCCACCATGTCGGAAGCCACCTGGCCCAGTTAGCCCAAATGCCCTGCTCTTCTTTGTGCAGAAACGTCAACATGTCAACTGGTTCACTAACAAACGGAGTGATTATTAGTCCCGCGCTTGACTCATATGTTTCTGGCTGTATTACAGCTGTATATAAAACTTATGTGAAATTGGTTAGAAAGGATACTGTATGTAGCCGATCAAAACTGACGGCTCTCTAGTAATAGGCCTAAACTATGTTGCTAAAAGACTCTCATACAAAATTATGAATAGGGCTTCGTCTAGACATGTGGATAAAACATTTGAATTATTCATGAAATTCGAGAACACAATATACAGATATATCCGAGGGCTAAACAGTTTGTTTTGCTGTAAAAGATCCCTTAACTATTCATTGTATAGCTTTTTACGCCACATATATAACTCTGCATGTTTTCTCAACGTTATGAAGCAAGACTGCAAGAATCTGACCTTAATTAAGTAGATTCACAGGGGCAAACAACTAGAACAAAGAGATGATATTACACTGAGCAGTTCTAATGCTTTCAACGAAATGAGCTATTGTTGTATGCATTGTTTTAGATGAAAGGCAACGACCACATTAACGTTAACATTTTTCCTCACAAACTGAAGAGCGGGGAAGCGACTCACGATGGAACACCGTTGTTTTGATAAAACGTCCATTTCTGAGTAGCTCAGGGGGGTTCGATTGTTGACCTGATTTCTGCTAGGAGATATAATCAGCTTAAAAGGGTTTCAGCAAAGGCACTGGTTCACCACAGCGCGGCCAATTAATTTGTTAAGGTCATCAGATAGTTCTCTATGCGCTCGGAGTCGCTCGGAGGGTTTCGCAAGAAAGGTCGATTCGGTGATGGAAAAGCAAACGGAGAAGTAATCAAAGGCCGGGTTTTCACAGAAGGCGGATGATGTATTTCGCAAAGACCGCCTTCAGAGAGACCGTGCAGAGCGCGTTTGTGGCTTTAAAGATAAACACGTCTTTACGATAGGCGTATACTATCAAAGCTATTCCAAATATATTGCAATTATGAGTTGTAGAAGAAAAAGTGAAAAATCCACGCCTTTTATTTTTTTCATTTAGCCGCTACACATAGAAGTAATATGTTTTCCTCATTTGCAAACTGAACATGAACCAAGCATAGGCCTACCATGCGATTAGGAATATAAATGACATGGATTATGCCGGGGCCCAAATGAATTAGTATTTAAAACCATTCTAAATACGGGAGCGTGGGTATATATCTGTCTAATTCCCACATTGTATACAACGTTGGAGCACTTGGGAACTTTTATGAAAAGGCAGTTGCTGTTCGCTGATCAGTGATGGGAATAAGACAATAAGACAGTATGATTCGAGATCAAATTTTGACCGATCTGACATACACCGTTATCTGGTTATCCTATTCCAAGCATGAGCGGATCCGGGAGCGGATACTCTGAAAGACTCAATTAAAACTTACGTTCATAGAAGTGCCTCGTTTTATAAGCATCTGTAACTGTGCAGTTTTGTTTATGAATAAAACTTTGACACTGAGCTCACATAGAGGATAGGAGATTCTGCTCATGTTTACCAGAAAGAAGCCTTATATAAGGAAGAAACTTGACCGATGTATAATATATGTATACCATAACTGATCTCCCTTCCTCATTCAGGGTCTTCCCGTTTCTCTTGTCCTTATCAATAACAGGGTTAAGGTGAAAACAGTTAAACTATTTTGTGCTCATTATTTTCTATATTTTGAGACGGAAAGACATTATGAGATGGAAATACATTTTTCTTTGCCCTGTTAAAATATGCTTGTCTTAGCAATATACTTAGGCGCTGCTACCGGTCGCTTTCATGATACTGTCATAAGTGCTTCCGCCATTGGTGGGTTGAGGCTGACATAACTGTACTCTTTATTCTTGGCAGGGTGTCAGGGCAGTCACTACATTAGTCAAGAGCCGAGCGCCCGCTCATACTAACTTGAAAGGCCCAGCTATTCCCCTAACATGGGTCTTTTTTAAGCTTCACTATGGAGGCAATTTCCTTTAGAGGCCTACGACATACAAGGCATAATCTCTCTACTTTGAAAATGGTGGCAGTAAGACTACGGGTGGCAGCATTTTCTCAGGAGACTATCTATGAAGGCCCGTTTCCTTTGTTTGTTATCCTTTGATTCCCATTTAAGGAAACCAAGACACAGCTGTCCCAGCAATGTGTGGTATATTAATTTTACAAAATTGCAACCTTTACGTCAGGTGTCAATGATTATAGGCCTACACAAATTCCACACTATAACTATCCCGTATTGTCACCATGTACGTTAGCACTTAAATTGCAGCTGACGATATTTATGGACTGGGTGGAAAAGGGTCACATTCTTTCGGATACGAGGAGAGATATTATAATGAGGATGTGCCATCAGTATGTGAGCGACTCGAAATGTGCGATCAATGTGTGATGTACTGAACGGCCTAGGCCATAGACCGTTTAATTTAATCGTATGTAGCACTAACATGCGTAGGTTTACATATATTTCCTTCCGGTCGTTTGAATCAATGTTGTACTTGACACATTTGATAATCTACATAGAAGATTTTTGTTTTAAAATATCATTGTATGAGGCTTCGTCATACAGCTAGGAGGCCGTTCAGCGAATTAGCATCGCATATGAACATTCAGTTGATAACCTTTAAATTGCGGGAATGTTGCAGGTGGCATCCTGAATTGAATCATCCGTACCAGCTGTCCAAAAACATGGATAACAGGGTTTTATCTTGATAGCCGCTATTCATAATTGTTGAAATAAATGGCCATACGTAATCTGAACAATTTACATTAGAAAAAAACATAAGTTCATTTTTAGAAGGAAGGATGTCCCTGTCATTACTTGTAACCGTACTTGCGATAGCCTATAGCTAACATGGGATTGTAAGTGTGGACGTCATCATAATCAAGTCAAAATAATTATCTTATTTGACTAATATGATGTTAGTTAATTAGGGATAGGATCCTACAGGTCACCAGTTGAAATTGCTAATGGAGCAGCTTTTGGAATAAACATCAGCCTTCGCAAAAAATCAGTCTATGAAAACCAGTTGAGAGGGAAGATTTGTCAATTCTTCCCTGACATATATATTTGAAAGAAAATATGTGCATATTATATGAATGGGCTAGGGGGTTCCCAGGTCCTATGTCGATTGTATAAAATGTCAATGTTAGATGTCGTCATCAAAAAAAGGATAATTTTGTCCCATTTCGCTGTGTAAGCTTTAAATAACTAAAAGAAGACCTCATATTGCATGACTCTTTGTTTTATTTGCATGTGCGTGCGTCTGTTGAACATTGCTCGAGCTATCAGGTTTAAAGACAAGTACTTGACTTTGGGCGTCCTCGGCCTTCACAAGTAGCTGTCATTTAAAAATGGGGAAACTGACATAACGCTTTAGAAGGGTTTACCACAGGATGTGAGGATGACAGGATGGTAACCTTTAGAAACACTAAAAAGGTTCCAAATTAGTCCTGTTAATTCGAAAGACTTCTAAGCCTATTTACCTACCCTTCCAAACTTTGTTATATTTTCAGAGTAAAGTCATTCTTCACAAACCGTTTTGTGAAAGTCTCATAATTCAAGATGGAAATTAAAGCATGCATATATGTAATTGTGAAAATATAAGTATGCAAATGAAAAAAAGATTTGTAATGAGATTTTCTTACCATTGTAAATCGCTACTTTAAAGTCCATTGTTGAATATGGAAATATATTTATTTGTCACAAATTATAACAGTATAAAAGGGCAGAGTAAATTAACACAGAACGATCCTAATAGGTCAGAGCTCATGAATACTTTTTTGAGCGTAATATTTTTTCTAAAACAAATAATTAAAGGGTTAAACCATGTACACGTAATGGCTGTTTAATGCAATATTATATATCGATATCCTTTTCTAGAAAACGCACTCTTACCTAAAGGAAGAAAACACGCATTCTTGTCAATCAATAGCATGAGAGCGGAATGTCAAGTTTCTTTTAGATGGAAGATGACCATACAAAGAAACATAATATAGGCCTAAACAGTATCAGTAATGTTTTAAAAGCTTTTAGGATCGAGCTTAGCTTTTACCCCCTTATCCCATTAAGTGATATTACTTTATATATGATCTGCTAAGGAGACAACCGGCATTCTGGCATATCGTAAATAGCCTTTGAAGTGATTTCCGTTTTTCACACGTGGCTTGGAACTATAGACATTGATAGTAAGCAAAAGAGTCGCTAAATAGTATAATTTTAGACGACATCCAGATTGTTGGGATGTCAGTATAAAAGGGTAGTATAGCTAAACGTACTGACTATACAATACCATGTTTGATGAGAATATTCCTTTTTTTCAGACAGTTAATTTGATTAAACCACAGCCTAATACTATATTAAGTTACCACCATCTTTAAAATCGACTATATTGAATTGTCAACTTGAAAAACATAGTTTCGCCAGGGAGCGCAATAATGACATACGATACTTGTTAGCTTTTACAGAAGACAATGTGTAAACAATCTGTCTTTCCAATGAATCATCATGAAACTTGTACCATATGTATAAACTGCTAATTTGAAACTCCAAACATATAGGAAAGCAATCTCCCGAGACAATCATTATTAAACATCTTAAGTTTTTGACGTACTAAAGCCGCTTTTACTTTCATGTTTTTCAGAGTATCATCTTTCACGTGGAGGTGCACCCTAGTTTCACCTGGTTCGCCCAGTGTGTGACCTTTAACTTCTTCCCGACCCCTGCCCACGAGTTGGCCTACAACCTGTTCAACGTGGCCGCCATGTACGTGGCGCCTCTGGTGGTCATCATCATCTCCTACTCCCTTATACTCTTTGAGATGTCCAAGAAGTCGCGGGAAAGTAAACGTATGTATGACTTATGCGCCGAAATTGACGCAATGATTTTGAAAATCATAGAAAATAATCATAATAGAATTATTTTATATTATTGAAAAGACATAATATTCTCTTCTTTGGACGAATGATTAACGATGACAGCTTTGAATAGGTACATCTGTGCAGAGTGATACCGAATAGGCCTATGGCCATTGTAAAAAGTATTAGGCCCCAGATGTATTAGCAATCATAGATCTAATAAAGTAGATAAATCTGTGCAGGTGGATTATGGCCAGTACAATACAGCATGTATGTTTCAATAGACCGATATAGAAGTTATAGTGTGTGGTCATTAACTGCATGCATTGAAATTGAATTGTATCATACAAAATCACTTTTTGATTGTGTAGGACAATTCACAAAGGACAGATCTTTGTACCGTGGCCAAACTTTTCGTCGATCGGCGATCGGCCGGATAGAGAAGGCTCGGATACGCACCCTGAAAATGACCATAGTGATAGGTAGGTACACCGTTTGGGCTTGAAATGGAGATAAAGAAACAAAGACCTTTTTAATAGTATAACAATTAATCTATGAATCTGCCAATGTAGGAACAATTTACGGTCAGAACCTGGACATTAGTTATGGTGTGGATTTTCATATCATTTTAAAAACGCATTGATTTTCCTGTCACTTTTTCTAAAGTAGTCATGTTCATCCTGGATACTGAATTTTGTTGAATATTCCTCCCCTTTTAATCTATTCAAGATAAGAAATAAGATCAAGATTGTGCATTCATAATATAAGGTAGGACCAAGCAAAATATCAAAAGCAACAAAACAGTATTTGATGTACATGCATGGCACCACTGCCTCCTTAAAACATCAATATCTGGATTACTTTGATGTTGCAGTGTTGGTGTTCCTTGCCTGCTGGACACCCTACTTTGTCATTTCCGCGTGGTGGTGGATAGACCAGTAAGTATACCCCTTCTCTCCTCACACTTCAACCTGTCAATATATCACCCATGTATCCTGTTTTCCATCCAATTTGGATTCTTGGCATATAACGTGCTCTCACTATTATGACAAGGTGTCTCCCAGTCTAATCCCAACCCTGATGCCTACTCTCGGGCGGCAATTAAACTAATGGCAGGCGTCAGTACAGCAGGTCGAAAACAACTTTGAAAATCACATTTGTTTCCACATTATTCAAAGATTGTAATACCATTTTTTTATTTTGAAAGTTTTCTTTTTAAGAGCCTGTAATCAATATTATGCTATGACCTTTCCAAAATGATTGAAGGGCAGTTATTTCCAGAAAATAATAAAACCCGGTAATTACGCAGGAAAGCAGATTCATCTTTCCTGTTTTTCTGTCTTTTATCATTGTCGGTTGACATTGATATAACATGAAGATTAGGTGATGTATAGCAGGGCTAGCCATCTTTGTAATTTTATAGTATTTTTCCTCTCACCTGAGCAAGGTAATCTTGATTTATTCATATTATCATAAAGGTTTTCATTTTAGATAATTATGTTTAGAATGAATTGCAATAGTATTTCCAAGTATATGGGCATAGTCTTCTAATACAGCATTGTGCCTATGAAATTATCTTATCTTTCGCAATCATCGCAGTCAACATGAAACAGCTTGCACGGTCATCAGTTTTTTTTATTTCAAACAGACTTCTAAAATAACTACGTTATAATTCCTGGTAAGAATTTTGAAAAATGACCATCCCGGACTGTGAGATGTACGTTTTGACCCTGCTCCCATTTGTCTCGGGAGAAGTAGCCACCCCGTGGTAGGAGGAGGCATGGTCAATACTTTGAGCAGGCTGGTTGGAGGTTTTCCAATGCCACCTGCCATAATGCGCTTTGAACCAGATGAGTAGGGGGTGCAGCATCCGCGCCTCCCCATCGACTAGTTGGGCCGGCCACCTGTGTGTCCTTAGGTAAACATCAAGGTGTGCTATTCTTCTTGAGCCTCGTTCAATTCAGAGTCTGCTATATGCGAACAAAACAACATTGTGTTTTGCCTCAGACGGAACTATGTTTTGGTGTACGAACAAAAGATGATTCATAAACATGCTGCCCAAATATGAGACTTCACTTCTAGGAAGATATCGATTAAAAAAGATTACATACAAGAAGCCATTCTCTTTTTTACTTTTAGATAGTCGATATATTATCAGTTGAGTTATGGCAGATAAGCCGCAGCTGTATTCAATATGACATGTATTGGCGGCAAACATTTCGCAAATTGGAAATGAAAAGTCAGTGTGAAACACACACAAATATATAGGCCTACAGAGGTATATATACTAACAATATCCAGCCCTGAAACCAAATGGAGGTTCCATGTTGGATTGAGGGGAATGTAGGGAAAACAGCTCCAGGGGATCCCCCCCCCCCCCCACGGAGTTCCAGAATATCAAATCATTGAGCTTGTAAACACATGAAGAAACAAAACAAACTGTGCACACGTTCTCCCATTTTCCAGAAAACGAACTAGTTTTTTTGCAACGGGAACTTGTAGGATTGCTTTCTAATCAAAGCTCTGTTTCACCTGTGGCTCTTGACACCAACCTCCACGGCTCTTGTTTTCTGTTGCAAATTCTTCTGACAGCTTACCAGTCCTGTTTTGTGCCTTTAGAAAACAAAACAAACAGATGTGAATATTATCTTTTTTCTGCGCATGGAAAGGCTTCTGTGTTGTCAGCCTGCCTCTCGGCACCCAAGCCCCAATCTGTACATTATGGATTATCACGCCCATATGGGGTATCATCTTTCTTCCCATCTCTATTCAGGTAATTAACACTCTCGGCTGGCTGCTGGAATATCCGCAGGAGGAGGATAAAGATACTATAAACAGTGTAAAGAAAGCGTATGACTAAACATAGGCCTATGGGAGCTTTCTGCAAAATATTTCCGTATTAGTTCTGTGATAATTGCCATATGGGATTGCCAAGGGCCTTCAGCTTATACCCCAAAGAACGCCCACTATAGACTTGGGTTCCATACATCTATTTCTCGGGATTCGGCTAACACCGCCCTTCTTGTCTTTCTGCTTCTACTCCCACGTCGTCCTCTGTACGCACGCACACCAATCTTTACCTTCATGTCCCTATTTGCCGATGATCAAACGCACCGCCCGGAAGCGGTCTCCAGCCAACAAATCAAGAGAGAAACCTAAAAAGAGTCTCAACGTCTTTGCTTGCCCGGCATTTTAGAAATGCTTGTTACTTAAGGCATTGGGTCCTCTGGGGTTGGTCATGTGAGAAGGTCCCTCTTAGAAATACAAGTTTTTATATTTGAAAGTTTTCAACTGTTTTTTTCATCAAGTGCTTTTGATAAGTTTCTGTATTATTTTTGTTGAATAACATTTAACATGGGCATCTTTTGTTCATGTTGCCATGGACGCCCTATAACCTTTTACTTTTTCTTCAGGGGACACTGACAAATTGTTATTAACAGTAATTCATTTTGTGAGTTTTAACTGTCTCCAGATATGCAACGTGGACATTCAATACGTAACCACTCGATGAAGGATATTGCTTCACATGCGGATCTTAAGAATTTTTAACATATGTGAAACATGAACCTTATTTACAAATCTTGACGACATGCATAACACTTTAAGGCAAATGTAAATTAGAAACATTTTGTAATAATTTTGCAGACTCTTCAGAATAAGTCTGAGGGCTGTAATCCGATTATACCTTACGAAACAATGCATTTAGGTACTCAAAACAAAGTAATCTGAAACCTGAACCGGAAGACAAGCCAGTTCTCGACGGCTGCTAGTCGTAAGGGTTGACAGCCTTCTTCATTTACGTCCCCAGAAGGGTTTAGTTTTAACTGAACGTGGCAGTTCTCTCAAGCCTTCCGTGGTTCATCACGCATTCGTTACTGTTAAGGCGGACGTGCGGTAACTAGGCAACCAGAAGATCTAAGCGCTGTAGGCAGTGCCACTTAATGCCACGATACAATTGTGGATTCCAGATCAAGGGATTTAGCCGGTGTATTTTGCATTAGGTACATCCCCGGTAAGTGGAGATCCGTCCTCCCAAAGAGGTAAATGTATCGGCTGTGGGTATTCGGTTAGGAGGACATATAGCTGGTGGTGAAAAAGGACAACAATGAAGATACTTTGTTGAAGGCCATATTAGTAGATGCTTGTCTCTTGATAGCAAAAGAAATACATTTTCAGACGCCATGGAACGGGCCACCGTGTACCTGTTAAATGAAAATCGTTTTTTGTATATATAAAAATAATGTAAAAAAATGATATTTTTGTGAATTTCAAAGGTTACGAATGATTCAGAATACATTTGACAGTTCAGTGAACTGGTGAAAAGGCCTATGTTAAGGTCTTATATGGCAAACATAGACCTATTTTCATATGATATAATTATAGAGATTTGTATGAAAATATGAGAAATACTGTCATAAAAATTAATGCGAATGACGAATACGCCGACCTCGAGAATCTGAAATATGATAACAAAGGTTTCTAAGTTGAGATGACATGAATGATTTTTGTCGAGGCTTTACAACTCCAGTTTTCTTGCAGAGCCCTAATAAATGTATCAGCCTATTGCCCCTAAGCAACAATCCTGAAGCCACTCTTTCTAAATCATGAATGAATTCGCTTTGGATGTCAGTGTGTTTTTACGATTGCTTTTTCACATTGCTTTTGGAAAGTTAAATCACAGTTGCACACACTCTGTTTTTCCTACATTGCGTTTTTTGCTCCACCTTGATATACTTGATATGGAAAAGGCTTGCTGGTATCGTAGAGATGAGATTCCTTTTGCCGGAGTCTTGGTTTTTACTTCTGATGGGAAACCAGCTTTCCATATTTGCAAAAGGGATCCTGTACCTCTCTCATGTAGCAACTGATTAGGCTGCCCGGTGCCTCATATAGACTGCGTAATTGCTTTACAGTTGCAGTTACCTTGTAGGGGTATAATTTCTTGACGGTCTGCTTTGATAAGGATAGTCCTCATATTAAGACGAGTCTTCCCTCTATATAAAAGTCAATCTAAGTCTAGATATCTAGAGCCTATACCTGCCTTGAGTATTTGTAATAGTATGACCATTCAGGCCCGTATCTAGGAGGGGGGTGACGTGGGGTATGCATCACCCCCCTCCCCCCAAGCTGAGCTAAGTCCACTTAGAAGTTAGATGCCTGTTAAAATCTGTCAGTTAAGTTCTGTGAGGAATGAGTGGTTCTTAATTAAAACAAGGTAGCCCCAAAATTAAAACTTTGGTTTTAAAATAGGATTTTAAACAATCTTATATATACATAATGTAGTATCATTCTGGGCCTATTAGGCTTAATAGACGGGCCCTTTTGGTTTTTGGTTGGGATAAAGATACAAACATCTGAATTGTCCTGACCGTAATAGCAGGCTTTTAGTTGCCACACGATTTCCAGGGATTCCTTCTGGAATTCCCTAATTTCCTTGTACACTTTAGTCACTTAAATAACTAAAAAGGTCCACTTTTCCTAAATGGTCACACACACACCCCCCCGGAAAGTTCTGGATACGGGCTTGGACCATCCTTATCCATTATTCACAGTCTGTCGTTCTTTCGTTCTTACACATAATGGTAACCATTAGGCCCCTGTTGTCTTTCAGATAATTAGACCTGGGTAAACGACGACTATATAGCTTGAACGAATGCCATGCAGTAGTTCTGCTTACAAAGATGCTTTCGAAAACATGAAGGAGTTTGGAGATAATCTTTAATATATCCGAAGCAGATTTGTTACTGGTTATCTGAAGCATATTTTGTGACTGGTTAAAATTTCTTAAGTTTTCAAAAAGAAGATGAAAGACCCTACTCTACGGATCCACAAACATAGCTTGACAGACGTGTGTTTACCCCATACATTAGCCTTAAGGGGCATTTACACAGGCCGTCAAAATTCTTACGACAGGTCCCCGACAGTCATTGGACGATTGAACAAAATTCTGGTTGTCCCGACCAGTTCTGGTCGCTTGATTCTGGTCGAAAACGACCAGAACTGGTCAAATCGCTCAATTGAAACGCTGATTTTGATCGTTTTTCGACCAGTTCTGGTCGTTTTCGACCAGAATCCAGCGACCATAACTAGTAGATCCGACCAGAATCGCTCAATGGGTACCCCCCTTAAAGATATGATCATCGTCAGATTGCCCTAAGAGTGTCCTAAGCTCGCCATAAGCCTATCATAAAGTTGTCGGAGGTATTGGGGGCATTGGACTCGACAGTGAAAATTTCTGACACATTTGAATCTCTTTTGCAATATCTTTACAACAATCAACATCATTCCCAACAATATTGGCCTATTTCTATCCCCGATAGTTAGGCTAAATAATGGAAGTGGTGTGTCTTAAGAACACGTTGGTTGACTCCGGGGTGGACTGTGTAAACCAGGCTTAAGCTAATGACCCACATATGGTATGAATTTTAATAATAAAGGTTTATGCACTATTCCAGATATTGATTCCATGGATTAGAGAGGTCATTGGACAACAAAGGAAGACGACTGTTTGCTTTATAACAATTTGCAAGATTATCTTTCAGAAGAGAAGTTATATTTTCCTGTTGTTCTCTTACAGGGATTCTGCTAAGCAGATAGACCCAAAGATCCAGAGAGCTTTGTTCATCTTTGCAGTATCAAACTCCTGCGTGAATCCTATTGTCTATGGTAAGTATATGCATCTGACACAACATGCCTAAATTTATATCCAAATCTCTAATTAAAAAGGACAATAATGTAATGTGTTGCCTAATAAACAGCTTATCTTCTTTAATACTAACAGAAAATTGTCAGTTCTTTTCCACTCAAGAACTCTTATTTTCTTGAACAAAATCCTCATCAGCTGACACGGTGATTGCATATCCTAGATTATTTGCTTTACATACATGACAAATAAGATATATGGATAGTAGCTTAAGACAATGACTGTATAATGCTACCATTTTTCAAGTAGTAAGAAAAAGGAAATATAAAATCATACTGTGGTCCCTATTATTCAAGTACTTTCGGCACATCTTTGTTTGACAAATCATCAATATCACTACCATTTTTGATCGCAAATCGTCATCAAAGCCATTACGTGTAAGTTCTATTATTCAACATAAAAATACTTGACCTTATCCTTGCCCTATCTTTGCATACAGTAATAGGTAAAGGGTTTAAAAAAGATTTTTTTGAATGAGCATAGAGTTAGCTTTATAAGACCATTTGACTTAAATTTTGTTGCATGAACCGCTTACAGACTATAAGTTATGTTATTGTATTCTGCAGCTAGTACCAATAGCTTTATTGCGAATCAAGCTTATTTTAGATTGAGTCACAAGCCAGTTTTTAAAG
The DNA here is from genome assembly GCA_936440205.1 of Lepidonotus clava. Classification (NCBI taxonomy): domain Eukaryota; kingdom Metazoa; phylum Annelida; class Polychaeta; order Phyllodocida; family Polynoidae; genus Lepidonotus; species Lepidonotus clava. The sequence continues at coordinate 34,620,395 of OW387139.1, forward strand.
AAACGTTTTGTTCTGCTTCAGGACTGTTTACCACGGCAATTCAAAGGGAACTAGGGAAATGTTGCTGTTGGTTCAAAAGATATTTAGGGAGTTGCGAGACTTATTCTGTGGACCTACAAATGGGAGTGCTCAATAATGGGTCGCCCAGGGAACGCAGGCTCACACTGACCTATACCCAACAAGCCAATCGCTTGTCCTAACCTGGCGGCGGCCATATTGGCCCGAGACGCACCTAACGACAGGTGGTTTGGCAACTGAAATGCCGACATCTCAGGGAGAACTGCCAGTGATCTGTGATTGACCAACTCTATACGCACACATAGAAAGACAATCTATCACACCCTAGGTGGTTTACAAGGGATTGCAATAGTCTAAAACATGTTATTAACACAATCTAGGAGAAGTATTATGTAATGGCTGTGATGGTCTGAAATGCTGTATCAAGAAACAAATTTCAAGTAACTTTGGACGGAACGAGTCACGTGCGGTTCCTTGGTAACGAACAGCGTCTGATCTCGTCTTGGTTCTCGTTCCAGGAATGTACGCTCGTACTCTTACACGAGAGCTCAAGAAATGTTTTTGCTGCAGCCGTGGGGAAGCAGACGACATTTCGACCAACAATTCCTCCAGCGCTCGTGAGCAGTTGCTGTGCACATACCCCATCTGTAGACATGTCCACCATCAAATAAACCGCTCGGAGAACAGTAAAGTCTCGCGCCAGAGGCTCGCTTGTCTTAGTTGTTCCCAACCCCCGGATTGCCAGGACAGTGGCTCTGGTAACGCCACCTACTTTGTTGCTGTGACGACCGAGGCTCGCGGACCGGAAGTGACGCATCTAAGGATTGAGAGAAAGATCACTCCACCCCACATTTCTCAGGGACGCGGAAACAGTGGGGAATTTGATAAATATTTGCTGATTTAGACTTCGCACGAAGGACACGCGCGGCGACTGCGCTCCGTTTACATTACTGATTAGTGTTATTGTTAAAATTAATGGAAGGGAGTGGACTACAAGTTCATTGATATTGGAATGGACAAATTACTTTCCTTTGTTTCAATGAGAACGAGCAGACACGACTCTCTTTCTCATCTTGCCTTCAGAGGGAGATAAACAAGCCCATGTTATTGTAAGTAGTAAACCCCAAGGTCGAGTTCAACTCGTGGCGCGAAATGCGCAGGGTTTATCGGCTCTAGCTAGGGCTCATTTATGCGCGCATTTCGCGCCAACGAGTTGAACTCGACCTTGGGGTTTACTACTCACGGCTAAGGAAAAATTATTTTAATCTAGGGCATAGCCTTATTTACTAAATATCATATAAGTTTATTTCAATATCGAAAATAAATTGAAATATACTATATTAATTTATAAATCTTCTAAATCAATAAATTTGTTAACCCTGCTTGTATAGCCTCTCATGTTGACGAGAAAACGTCATCGCTTTTCGTGTAGTCTTAATCTCGTTAAGATTTGCTTGTATTTACTAAATCGTTAAAATTTGCTTGTATTTACTAAATATCTAATCGTTAAGATTTGCTTGTATTTACTAAATATCATATAAGTTTATTTCAATATCGAAATTAAACGTATATTAAAAATGGTGTTTCTATATAATAACAAAAAACATAAATCATAAATTGTGGTTATGTTCATATTTAATTCATTTTTGTACATTCACATCTCCTTGGTTTACATCTCCTTGGATTTTCACAAGTATTGATTGCATCTCCTTGGATTTCATAAGTACCTAATTTCATTTTTGTACATTCACATCTCGTTGGATTTTCACAAGTATTGCATCTCCTTGGATTTCATCACAAGTATCACATCTCCATGGATTTCATAAGTACAATACATGTTGTAAGTACAATACATGTTGTAAGTTCTTTTGTATTACAAACATAACCTTTTTGTTGTAATAACCTTTTTTATTAAAAAGCGCATCTACCTTTAAGTAAATTATAGAAACTTTACAGGTTTATTCATTCAATTTAATTATTTTATAAATGTTATAGGTTTATAAATGTTATAGGTAACTCGGCTTGAATCTACTTACATTCTAACAGTTTTAATATTTCAACATCAATAACAAATCAACATCAGTAACGAACCACTCTTAACAGTTTTAATATTTTAACATCAGTAATCACTCTTAGCAGTTTTTATTTCATCATTTAATATTCCAACATCAGTAACCAAACTTAATGTGACCTTATTTATACTCAGTAGATTTAAATGTACTTAACCAAAGACTATAATGGCATTTGTTTCAAGGCTTCATCCTTCAAACAATTAAGTCCTTATTAGTTCAGTTTAAGTAACCATACATCTGTAGTCGCCAAAACTTGAGCTCAAGGCAATCGCGCTGGAAGGCACTTCTGCTAACCATCGTAATAACCTTTAAGCGAACTTCATTCACGGCGAGCCAAGGTCCAGTCACTTCTCGTAGCAACCCCAGGACCACCAGTCAAGGTTACTTCTTTCATCTACTGATGAGCCAAGGTCCAGTCACTTCTCATAGCAACCCCAGGACCACCAGTCAAGGTACCACCAGTCAAGGTTACTTCTTTCATCTACTGATCAGTCCAGTTGTAAGCTTATGGCAACCGCGCTGGAAGACTTCTTTCCATCGTGATAACCTTTACATACAACTTCATTAGTCACACAGTTTAGGTTACACTTTAGTCAACTATCACAGGTTGACTACACAAATTTAAAATTATAATACATGTTAAAATTTTAAAAGGTTGAAGACAAACAATTTTTAAATAATATAAAAATTTAAAACTTAAATCAAATAATAATATTAAAAACATTTCTTAAATTCAAGCCGAGCATACTTATAACAAATTATTATTTTATTATAACAAAATAAATTACTAATACTAATATTAACCTGTAAACTTTCTTTTATTTACATTTGAATATATAAAGCTTGTCTTTAGCAAATTTATATAAATTCTTGTAACCTTAGCTAGTTTTTAAACATAAAAATATTTGCATACATGTTCAAACGGTAGAAATATTTGTATCTAATTTGTTTGACATATATTTCCTTGCAGTCGGTTTATCTAATAGAGGTTGAATAAGTTTTTTATTTTCACACCTTAAAAATAATTTTTCAATTATTTTACCCTTCATTTTTTGTGACAGCATCATACAATCCAAAAATACATATTCAGGTTGCAATATTGGTTTCTTTAACTCTAAACCTATAACAATCAAACTAACTACTAGTGTTAAAGTTAACCCTCCAAAACCAAGCTTTGTTGGAGTAGGTTTTAAATCCATTTTGGATAAAGCTTCCATTTCAATACATATATATATATATATAATGCAATAAATCATTAATCTTAATAAAATTTATAACCTTATGTATTGCCTCATAATGAGACTACTATTTTTTTCAACACTTTCTGCATATGTTTAGAACATAAATAACCAGCTTTACATTGATTTTTTCCTTCTACTTTTTTTCTTTGCAGCCTTTTTACAAAACGCTTTACAAGTAAATCATTTTTTAATCTATTATCAGAAAATTTTTTATGTATTTCTTTTAAAGTTTTTCCCTTACTTTTATGAAAAACATAATATACAGTATATTCACCACAGACCTTAGATAATATAGATTGCAAAGCCTGTGTATTATACCTATACGTTTTATTTATTTGCTTAATAAACATTCTAAAATATCTTTTTAAAGGTTTTAACCCATATGAATCAAAGTATTCTGGTAAGGCTTTGCGTGACTTTAAGAAAAATGCTACCCAATGTTCACCAGCTTTATAATCTTCATCAGTATTAACAATATATGCTGCAGGATATTTGATACCTTTTAAACATGGTAATCGATTTGATGAATACACACCTTTAAAAATACTGGAAGTTACACAATTACTTTTCAAAATATTTTCAATTTCATATCCGTACATTTTTACATTAAAGTAAACTTGAAATTACTTCAGGCTGATTTGCAGGACCTAAAGCAAGCATGCTATCATATTCATTATAAAATATCATAACTATTCCATGAGCAACAGGATTTTTTAATGTTGCAATTACATTAATTGTACCACTTTCAGTCAACTCAAAACTATTTGCATTTGGTGCGGTTTTAGATAAATCAAAACAAAACAAAGTATTACCATTCTTAAATTCATCTGGCGTTATACTCACAGGGTTATTTGAAAATAATCTCCCTGTTGCATACATCATTGCTGTGTATGCTTCATGGAAATTATCTTCATCGAAATCTAATTTTGACATTTCACAAAAAGGTGAAATATCTTTCCCCCTTTGCAAAACAATATCTGTAACCCCAAAATTTTGAAAATTAAATGGATTGTGAGTTAAACTCCCATCCCATGCACGTGAATCAACTAATCCCACAATTATTCTTTTAGGAAGTTCACCATTTGAAATCATTCTATTTTCTTGCAATATCGATCTATTTGGACCTTGAGTTGAATACTTTAACTCAACTCTTCTAAATGGAAATTTCATAAGTTTATTTTTTTCTCGTGCCATATCTAATTCATTTAAAAAAACATCATCTAAAGTAACTCTTTTAACAAATAAAACAGCATCTTCTATTTCTATTTTATATTGCCTTGTAGCGCTTTGTGCCATTAATGCAAAATTTTCCTCATTTCTAATCAATCTTATTTTCATATCTACATCACCTGGAAATTTTTTAGGTTGATTAAAAAGATCATTATGAATTTTGCAAATAAGTTGAAAACTTTTACCATATTGTGTTGTAAGAAATCTTTTCTTTGCACCAGTATTATGAGTATCATCAAAATCTTCAACTTCATTAAAATCTTTATCATCTAAAAAAAACCCAGAAAGTTCTCCAAAAGATTCAAGAACAGAACGTTTATAACCTAAAAGATATTCTATATAAGCCTTGTATGCATAATGAGTATCACTACTAGTTATTAACTTATTACTTATATAAATTTCCACATCTTTAAATAAGGCTCCAGACAAATAATTAACAGGAAATACTTTTGATGGATTTGGAATTTCACCTGCATGAGCTCCTTGTGCTGGAGGTCTTGCAGGTGCAGTTCCATCTGGTTTTAGTATTTTTAAAGTAAGATGTAAAAATGTTTGAGACAAGTCTATAAAATCAGCTTTATTTGATTTAAATGCAAACTCTAAAGGGCCACCTTGACTTACATTACTAATTGAATATAATTTTGAATAAAAACTTGTTCTAGATGTTGCATCTGTTGGTGGAATATTAAAATAATCATAACTTGAATCAACACACAGACAAGAATCTTTATGCATAGCCATTTTTTAAATTATACATTAAATTATCAAACTAGTTTTAAATCTTATCTTAAGAAGATTTAGATCTTATCTTAAGAAGATTTAGCTAAATATATCTTCTTCTTCAGAATCATAAGTTACTCTCCTCTTTTTTCTTTTATTTTCTTTAAAACTAGACTGATTTTTTCTTTTTTGTTTATTTGATATTTTTTCCTTTATTTTGTCAGAAATATAGTCCACAGAATCTTTTGTTAATTCTTCCAACTGTTTCTTTGCCTCTTTTTTCAAAACTTCTTTAGCACTTTGACCCTGAATAATTTTCTTAACAGCAGTCATTCCAGCTTTTTTCCCTCTCTTAATAATTTCACGCTTAGCTGTTTTGGCAACATTCTTTAAAGCTGGCTTTGCCATTCTTAAAGCTGGTTTAATTAATTTAACTGCAGGTTTAGCTAAACGCAAAACTGACTTCGCTATTGCTGAAAAAATACTTCCTATACCATATCCTTTTTGATTCTGAACTCCAATAAATGGAGGAATAAAAGAATATCCTCCATATCCATAACCCTCTTGTAAAAATCGAGAATTATTTTCATCAAAAAAATGCTTATAGTCACAAGCATGATTTTCTCCACAATATTTTTGCATTTTAATTATTATATACTTTTAACTTTATAAACATTAAAAACGCTAACATTTGATTCATTTAAGATTTAAGATTAATCTTAAAGTAATTTACTTTTCAGCTGGTTTCCATGCATCCCATTTTGAAGTATGTTTAATTCTTCTTCCAAACCTTGATCTTTCCTCTGCACTATCTTTTGTTTTCTTACTGCCTGAAAAAATCCTGTCTTGATATGGTTTGTTCATAGATTTCTTTTTCTTTTTCTTTTTTAAAGAATCAAAAATGTCAACCTCTGGTTGATCAAATGTAGGCGAAGGTAACTTTTCTTCTATTTCACCAATATCAATGTTAGCACGGTTTTTTGAAATAGGCGTATAAAAATCATCTTGATCTGGAAGACCAGCAAAATCTAATTTATCCTCTTCATCTTGACTTAAAGATTTATTAATAGTTTCCATAATTTTTTCTCTTTCAGTTTCTTCAAGAGGATATTTAGCAGGAGTAAGAAATTCATCATCTTTATTTTTTCGAAAACTTTCAGGTTTATTTTTAAACCAAGATTTTGGTACTTTTACTGTTTGTAAAAATTCCCAAAGTTGATCAACGCCTCGAGGTTCCTTTTCGAATTGTTTTGTTTTTGAAAAAAATTTCATTATATTTAAAATATTTGAACCTTTAATAACTTTGCCCTGTAAATTTATTTCTCCCTCAGCATTCCATGTTCCATTATTTTCCAAAATTTTATCTAAAATACTTTGTGCATTTGGTCTTTGTGACACTGAAATTCCTTTTAATATTTTAAAAGTACTTGGCTTTAAATTATTTTTATCATCTTCAGTTCTTCTTCCCTCTAAATTTAAATCCTTAGTTAAAGCTGGTTTTACAGGAGGTGGTATATATGTTGTATGAACAGAATAAGGCTTTTTATTAAACATACGCTCCTGCATTAAATCTTTTTGTCTTTTTAAAGTATAAAGTTCATTATGACTAGGTACTTCTTCACTAAAGGTACAGCTTTTAAACATTGCATAAGGAATTATTATACTTTCTTTAAAAGTAGCCATTTTGGTAATTTTAATTTCAAGTTAATTCTTGTTAATCATACAAAAATTAATCAATATTATGCATTACTTATACCTGCTGCAACAGATGCAGCTATAATTGGAAGTAAAAGTGGTAAAAATCCTCCTTTCTGTTTTAAAACTTCTTTACGTTTCTTAAAAGGCATTTTTTGTTTTACCACTTCTCTTAAAACTTTTTTAAATTTCTTTAACTTATGATAATGTGACTTCTTTATAGGTATATTTCCTTTCAAAACATTATAGACACAATCACAAATTGCATAAATATCTTCAGCATCAGCTGAATCAAGAATTCTATTTCTCTTCTTTTTGCTATGTGCCTCACATACTAAAACAAGAAAATGTCTATGCTTATGAGCATAGCTTTCTTTCTTTGTCTTTTTTAACCTACCCATTTTACTTTAAATAATTTAAGTTTATTATGTACATAATCTTAAAGACATTTCTTTAGTGTGTAAAATTAATCGTGACTCAATGTAAACTAATAATAATAATACAAATAAATAAATATTTCAATTTTGTTTTATACCTTTGTCAAACAAACAATAAAATTGCTTTCTTTTTTTGTCTTCTTTCAAGTACATAATCTTAATGGTATTTGTTATTAAACTTCTATTCAACAAGTACATAATCTTAATGGTATTTGTTATTTAACTTCTATTCAAAGTAAAACAATGTTGAACATCTCCAAACATATTTGTACGAAACATAGCATTTTTAGGTGATTGTTGATGGCCATCTATAAATAAATAGCCGTGCGGTCTATCAACAGCATGTGTAAATATATTAACAAAGCAGCGTTGATTCTTAGGCATTAATTTTCTAGCAAGAGAATAAGCTATAGTTTGGTCTAATGGCGAATTGAAAATACATAAATAGGTAGCATTTTTAGTTAAATTTTTTCTTTCCTTACCATCATGAAATAAATTTTGCGAAATAAAAATAACACTTACATTTTCATGATGTGTTCGCTTGGTAAAAAATTCTGAAACTAACTTATTATTTCCACATTCAGCCATTAAATCATCAAAAATTGCTAGTCCTCTTTTATTAGAATCTATTAAACTATTAAAAGACTCCGGTAATCCGTTATAAAATTGAACATTTCTTAATTGTAAATATGGATCACGTGGAAAAGTTTCTCCATAAAACCATAGAATATAATCAAATTCATTATCAACTATCCTTGAATCATTTTTTAACAAATCAATAACAAAAGTAGTTTTTCCACAATTACTTGGTCCAGCTATTATTAATGAAAATGGTGTTTTTAATCTAGCATCAAAAATAGTAAATTGACCTTCAAACGCCATTGTACACGGATTAAATTTTGTAAATATTTCCTTAATCTTACACGAATTAATATTCAACCTTTTACTTTAGACATTTCTTCTTTATATACTCCTCTCCTCCTTGTAATCTTACACGAATTAATATTCAACCTTTTACTTTAGACATTTCTTCTTTATATACTCCTCCTTGTAATAATTCATTATTTCTATCCTGTAAAACATAAGTTACAGGTTTTGTATTTAATATAAAAGCTATTTTAAATATTTCTTTTCTCCAATTTGATAAAAATCCTCTATTAAAAGTCCTTCTATATTTACTTAATCTTACTTTATCTCCAATTTTTAAGTTTAAATCTATTCTTTTAGAATAAAGATGATCTTTATATTGTTTTAACCATAAGTCATGCTGATTATTTTTATTAACTTCAATAGGACTTATACCTAAAGTTCGATGTTTTGTACAATTGTAACTTGAAACAATAGGTTGTAAAGCCTTAAGATATCTTTTAGTTTTATTTGCTTTTAAAAATCTAAATAATTTATTTTTATAAGTTCTTATAAATCTTTCCACTATGGCACATTTGGGATCTTGAAAAGTAGAAAATTGATGTATTTTATTTTGCTTTAAAAAGCGACTAAAAATTCCCTTAAACTCAGAACCTAAATCTGTTTGAACTATTCTAGGTTTCACTTTAGCTCTTTTTAATATTTTTTCAAATGCTAATTTAGTTGTGCTAGAAGTCTTTAATTTCATTGGTTCTACATAAGCAAATCTCGAAAAACAATCTATTGCAACTAATATATAAATGTTTCCATCATTGTATTGTTTCAACTTTGGAAGAACTATTAGATCTAATTGCCATTGATCATTTTTACCTTTTACTATTATTTTTCTTCTTAAAAAATTTTTTATAATTGGTTTAAAAGAAGTATAAGTTCTTGTATTTTGTAAAAAAGTTTTAACATCATTTAAAGTTATATTTTCATTAACACGTTTTGCAGCTTTATATAACTTATTAATAGAAGAAAATGAAGAAGGATGTCTAGAATTAAAATAAATAGATATAAGTACATTTAACTTATCTCTTTGATTCATTGCCATTTTAAATACACATCTACCTTTACATTCTAATCTTATCTTAAGCAAAATTATTTATAATATTACATTGTTTATTTTCAAGCTAAACTAATTTATACTATTCATTAAGCTTAACTAATTTATACTATTCAACTGTCATTTACCCTAAATTACAACGTCTATCTTCTAAGCTGTGCAAAGTCGGGACTCCAAACATATGCACAAGCAATACAATAAACGCCATAAAAAAAGATAAATATTGACATGTATTATACATATTTACACTTTGCTTCGGTTATCCAAGAAGCAAAACACCTCCACAAAAAACGAACATGAAACATTTATTTCATGTGCATTCATTATAATATATAATATATAATATAATAATATAATATAACTACTTATTGAATTATATTAAAAAAATTCTTTCCTTTTTTGTCATTTCTTATAACCATTAATGGAATTAATCCATATACCATTGCATCCTTATTTTGTTGATTTTTAGCATTTAAATTTTTTTGCTTCACAAATGTAGTTTCTTCATTCTTCATATTAGAAGCATTTTCAATATTTTTTTTAGCTCTACCTCCTGTAACCTTCTTTTTCTTTGCTACAGTTTCTCCATTTTCATTATTCTTAGCTACAGTTTCCTCATCCTGATTTACCTCATTTTGATTTTGAATTTCCTTTTTCTTATACTTTCTCTTAGCTTTTTTTGAAATGTCTTCAACTTTCTTAGTTATATCTTCTTCACTTTCTTCATCAACCTCATTATTTTGAATTTCCTTCTTCTTAAACTTTCTCTTAGCCTTTTTTGGAATATCTTCATCAACTTTCTTAGTTATATCTTCTTCACTTTCATCAAACTTTGAAAACAGTTGCACTGTTGCATCACTTTCTTGATCACTTTCTTCATTTAAAGACTTCTTTTCACTCTGTTTTATTAAATTTTTTTCCTTTTCCTTTATATATTTCTTTTGGCACGAATTGCATCTATTTAAGTCTAATTGAAAATATCTAGGATGGTCATAAGGCTTATGACATCTTATGCACTCCTTAAAAAGACTATCTTCACAAGAAATACAGTACTTCTTACCCTGAACCAAAGATTCCTCACTACCACAATAAAAACACACCTCCATCTTAAAAATTTCTGTTTAAATATTTATAAAATGTAAACTTACATTAATGCTCACCTTTAGGCTTGCTTAAATCCCAAAAATTTAGCTAATCACAAGCTAGTTTTGCTGCAATACTATTCTATTAAGCTTAATATATATCTACCTAATCATTTAAAAACTTATACTTTGCATATCTTCTTCGCTAGAAACTCCAATTTTTTCCAACTCTGTATTCTGTTTTTTAGCTTGTTTCTTACTTTTCTTCTTTTCCTCTATTTCACTGTCCTCATCAGTTGAAAAATCATTTAATTTTTTCTGTTTCTTCTGCTTTCTTGCCTCATGATCTAATTTCTTTAGTCTTCTAGCTATTTTCCTCTTTAACCCAAACAACTCACCTAACTCGTCCTTAGTTACTGTAAAACTTTTATTATCTTTCAACAAATCACTGAAATGAACATATACTTCTGCTTTAAATATTGTTAAATCTAGTCTTTTCTTTCTTCCAAAAGACAAAACATAACGTGATATTGTTTCCTCCTTTGAAGCCATAATTAATTCTATATTTAATAAACAAACTAATAACTACTATAAAATTACTATTTACCTACTATAAAATCACTAATCACAGGAATATTTCCTATGCTTTCCTTTGAACTTTACATATTGTTTTATCTTCCTCTTCTTTTACTCTTTTTTTAGACCTTAATTTATAATTTCCATATGCTAAAGAGTGCACTCCATCTGAACAAAGCCAACGTTTATCTTCAAAAGGCGATAAAGCTAACTTTGTTTCTTTTAAAGTAAACACATCGTGCTTATAACTGCGTATACAGTGAAAGGTAGCAAAAGATTCAGATGCTTCTTTTAAAACTTGTTTAAATTCTGAATGTAAAAGCTTGTCTACACAACTCCTTCTAATTCCTTTAACTCTTTTTATATTCTTTCCTGAATTTAACAGAAAAGAATACATTTTAGGTCTTAAACCAACAAATTCCTTAATTTCTACTCCAGCTGTTTCATCTTTAAATTTACCTAACACTTTTCTATTTTTTAAAGAATATAATAAATTATTTGTTTCTAAATTTGAAAAATCAAAATAATCCCTAATATCATAAAGTAATCTATAAAAATGTTTATGATCTATATAATATATTAGTGAATCAGTATCAGTATAAAGAAGCTGAACAGATTTTAAACCAAATGTTTTTAAAATGACATTATAATGAAAATTGAACATATGCATTTTCGATAAATCTAATATTGTAAAACCAATATAAATAGGTTTATTCAATTCTACTATATTTTTCTTATACTGTATCCCAACAAAATTTGAATTAAAAATATGTAAAGAATGAAAAAGAGGCTTTTTAATCATAGAGGCACATGACTTTTGATTTGTTGTTAATACCATTTTAATTCTTCTTTTTACATTTTCCATACATTTGCCAAACGTAGAGTTATTCATAAGTTTAAAAAATTCCCTATCAAAATCTGAAGTAGCCTCTTTCCGCTTTTGGTTATTAAAATCAATATATGGTTTCATCCAACATGACTGAGAAAAGGATACTATCCTAAAAATTTTAGAAATTTTTAAACCTAAACTTAAATACAATTTTAAATTCCTATAATGTATAATGTACTTTTCCTTTTGACATAAAGTTGAAATTAATTTCATACAGCTTTTAGTATAGCGTTTACCTAAACCTTCCAAAATATTTTTAGCATATGGTGACAATTGAAAAAAATTCACTGCAAGCTTTTCAGGAGCCAAAGGAAGCATATTATGAAAATCATGTAAATAATCAGGATACTCTAAAGTTACCTCTAAAATATATCCTATAGGAGCATCATCAAGAACTTTAGTTACATCAAAACTATCATATTTACTCGGATCAACCCAAGCAAAATTTTTGTAAGGTAAAGGTTGTACCATAGCAAATCCATATAAATTATTACAATCATAATAAACTATATGCTCAGTTTCTTTTCTCACTTTTGCAAATCTTTGAACTACATTTGTCATACCTCCTCGAATACCATCTTCAAAAAAATTAAACATGTCAATATCATTAATTAAATCAAACTTAACCTTTGTAAACTTCATCATAGCATCATAACTCAAAGATGGAGCTGTTAAATATTTAGCTGGATCTAATCCATAAAAATCTAATGACTTTTCCCTAAATGATTCAAAAACATCAGCTAATAGTAATACATCTATTTTTAAATATTGTCTTAAATAATCTTTTATATTCTTACACTTTAAAATTTTAAACATTTTAATTGCATGATCATAATCTAAAGAAGAAATACTTTGATTAGTTAAACTATTAAAAAATGCCTCACGACAAGGTAATTCCTTCTCATCCAGCCTTTCCCACGAATCTATATAGTCATAGCACATAACTCCCTTTCTTATAACATATGGTAACATCTTTTCCTTAAAATGCTTTTTAGTTTCTTTTAAATCTAATGTATCTTTTTTAACTAATAATTCAGCAAGATTAGATAATGAATTTGGAAGAAACTGAAAAGAATCAATAAAAACAAAATTATCTAAAAACATAGCTAAAAACTTTTCTGATGAACGCGGAATAACTTGAACATTAAGTTGTTTTAAATACTTGTACATATTTTTAACAATAAAATGTAAATCATAGTTCATAGCATTATGCATAACAATAGGAATTTTAAAATTTGTAAATTTCAATGCACTACATACTAAATTACATCTATTACAAGCATAATTAACATCTCTACCTTTTCCTTCCCTACCTAAATGCTCATGATCTACAACTCTTTTAATTCCTAAATTAGCAAAAGAAACTCCGCAAAGATAACAAGCTTTTTGCTTAGCGAGATGTAAAATATCCTGTGAATTTAAAGTTAAAGGTTTTCTATCATTTTCAAAAATACAAGATATCTCTGCACGCACTTGATAAATATATCCAAAAAAGTTTTTAAGAACATTAGGACCAATATAAAGAAAAGGTGGTTTAGAATACTTACTATACTTTGATAAAAATAAAATACCTACTGCATCTAATTCATGTCTTGTTTTCATAATAGACTTACCTTTTAACTTATTTACATTTTTATTTAATGTTTCAAAATCAGCATAAATAATAAAATGATTTTTTATTTGTCGTGAAAGATTTCGAAACATTTCTTTTTCACCTATTAAAGGAAGCTTATAAGTTTGTCCAGTATAAACTTTATTTGTACAATTTGCTTTACTATGAAGTTGTAAACCAACTTTATCTCTAAATGAAATTAAACATTTATTACAAAAATACCTTGTTTTTTTCCAATAAAATGGTGTTATGAATGAATTAATATTTCGAATTAACATATAATGATTTTTGTACAAAAGTAAATTAATATGTTTGCGATGTTTATCATCAAAGCTTGTTGAAATATACATTGGATACGGTAAATATTTATTATTATTTACAAATCCCATTTCATTTTGACTAAATAACCCAAAAACATTTATCGTTAAATTATTATTTTTCTCAAAATTTGGAATCTCACTTATTTTAGTTGGAAAAGAAAGACCCTTTAAATTTAAAGAACTTACTAAACCTAAATAAGATGTAAATCTATTAGGATTTACACACTTTTTAAAAGCAGCTAACACAGAATACAAAAAGCACTTGTCATCAGAACATCGTATATTAAGAATAGAATGTTTATTAGGAATTGGTAATGAAACAGATGCACACCCTCCAAAAGGATTACATTTATAAACTGATAAACGTAAAACATTAATTTGTTTTAAAAACCAACCTGAACCCATCTGAATAAACCCATCAAAAAATGCTAAAAGTATTCTTATAGCTTGTATCATTTTTTCTTTTACAGATAAAAATGTTAAAACTTGAGTCATATTGCTTTGAAACCAAGGTTTAATTTCATAATACCTTGATGTATCCAATTTATATTTACCTAATACAACATTAAGACTAATTTGAAATTTTATGCCACCATGCCTCAATAAACCTTTCTTAATTTTTTCTAGTAAAACTTTAAACTTGCGTTGAAAAAATAATTCTATATCTATAGCACGCTGAAAAGGAACTATATCATAACTTCTTAACAGTTTACCAAAAGCTTTTCTTTTCTTTATTTCATTCATTTTATTTTTTTTATCTATTTAATCTTCTAAAACGCAAAATTAACTCAGCAATTCCATATTCAAATTTAACAAGCTGTCCATCATCAGTTTTAATTTGTATTTCTATATCCTGCAACCTATCATAAGCTAATTTCTTATACAATGGATGGGAATAAGTGTGCTTAATATGTTCACCAAATACTCCACTAGCCCTAACAGTTCTAAGTAATTTTGTTTGAATGTTACCTACATACTCATAATCAACAATATTAGAATAAATGTATATATTTGAAGTGTCTGTTGGAAAAACTGGAACTCCATTTCCTACATAATCTTTTCCATATTGTGGTTGAAAAAGCTCATTATATGGTCCCTTCCTATTAAGAGATATTACATCATTAAAACCTTTTATTAAAATTTCTTCATCCCTTATTGGATTTCCTTCAGAATCTAATTCATTTTCAGTAGAAGGTGGCTTTTTCAATAAAGGTGGTCCTCTAAACTCAATAAAATTTGTAAATGTTTTCTCACCATTAACAGTAACTCTTGAAGTATACTTTTTAATTCCTTCACAATTATTTAAGCGTAAAACCGTAGCAATATATTCAGACAAAATAACTACATCTCCTGTACCTACATATAAAGTACAAATTAAATTTTGATTATCAATATAAAGTTTAGTATATCTTTTATAATTTTTATAAGTAGGTTGAGCTTCATTTACTTCCATTTTTAATTTAGCAATTTTTCATTCATTTCACTTATCATATCCTTAATTTCATAATTTCCAAACTTTAAAGCAAATACCTTATTTACTTTTTTTATAGAATTAGGAACAACTTCATCTAATGAATTAATTTGTTCTACTGTTTGGTCTTTTAAATCAAAAATATCTCGCACAATTACATAAGTTCTAGATTGCTCTGGATGCTCTGGTACATTATACCACGATTTCAAAAAATCAATCTCCAATAAGGCTACTTCCCAGTAACCTTTACATTCACGTGTAGCTGGTATTTCAGTATAAAAATGACTTGTCTTATTTTCTCTTACTGAATGTGGTACATTTGAAACTACTGTATAATTGAATGATTCTAGTTCTTCGTTCTGCAACATTTTAAATATTTATTAAAACAAATCTATAAAATCTAATATCAATCCTAATCACATCACAATTTAATC
>OW387139.1:38836366-39157656 GCA_936440205.1 Lepidonotus clava
GTTTGCTCAATTGTTGGGCTAATCATCTCTAGAGTTTATAGCATTATGAAAAGGATAAATCAAATAAGAGTTGTGTAGTTAATTCATAGTAAATGCATGCGTTCTTAGCTTCCATTTATAATAATAAGGCATACAAGATAATGCCATTTATATATTGTGCAAATCGACGAGGTTATTTTTCCACGATTGCATTATTGGATTCTGCATTTCTTCCATAAATCAATTATGTTTATACTGACTCATTTGTTAAAAAATGCAAACACTGTTTGAAGGGAAAATCTGATAGTTTGAGACTTTAGATGTTCCAAGCAGTGATAATTTTAGGTAACATGGTGTTCAGACCATGCCTAAAATTGTATCCTATATTTTGCATAATATCGGATGTGGTCTCAAGGTGAATTATCATATTCTCACGACGCCCTAAGGCCCATCATACATATCATTCGGTGCACAAACTCTTTTGAATAAACGACCTAAGCTTCCCCTCCGATTTCCAGGAAAAAGCCAAGGGGAAAAAAGAATAAAAGATAGACATGTAAATATTTTTTCTGCATCTCATTTCTTCATTTGAGAATGTTTGCTGAATATCAAGTTTAAACAAAAAAGACGAACACACAAATAATCATAAGCTTATGATTTATGAATACAAGTTTAAAGATTGATCAATACTGGAAGAAAACTTCCATGACCCAGAGAGCACAAACTCACATGTTTGAACTAAACTCTTTATTTATTTATTACCACTTCATTAATTAACTACCAGGTCGTTCAGTGCGGGACGCACTGCTACATGCATTGTATGAGCTGCTCGGAGTACCCGCAGTGTAAGGGTATTGAGCTGCTCATGACCGTCCCGCAGCCTGTTGGCTGTGCCTGTCCGATACTGAGCAAGTGGCGAGTGACTCATTCCTCCTGGTGGGCAGATCAATAGGTGGACAGGGCGCAAACACCCAGCCCCCTTTGTCCGGCCGGTCCCAACTACCTCCAGACCACTCCTATCCCTTGCTTCTCCGCATTTTTTTCTATCCATACCATGCACCATATAGGTAGATCTACTACCCCCCCCCCCCGTTTTTCTTTTTAAGAAATAGGACAATATTTTCTGGTACAACGGTTGCCAACTGCCTTTTCTTATGGTATTGGATCCGTCTAAAACTATCACAAAATCGGACTCTGTGAAAAAAATGTGGCCGTCAACTTAAACAACAGTTTCTTAAGAAAAAAACAACACATTATCAAGACGATATTAGATATAAGAAAATACACATATAACATTTAATTATTACTACCAGTATTTTTCCCACATATATATCCTTCAGTTCTCTTTCACACACTTGTTATTTGTGGGCCCCAAGGCGCACAAATCTAGCCAGGGCAAGGAACGACAGTAAAAGCCGAGTCGTGACGTCACTACCCGCCTATATCTTACATAGTAAAAAACCCTCAGACAGGGCATTTGTTCACCAAATTCGGAGGTATTTCTGATGGTGCTACGGCCTAAAAAAATATATCAATATATGTGAAAACATCTCAACCTGTGAAGTTAAGCGTAAGGGAAAGAAATATTCAGTATTAATACGTTTTCGAGGCCTTTTTCTGAGTCCGATTTTACAGAAAACCGCCTGCCAGCCTCTCGGGTCGGCGGGAAGAGGAGGCTTGGCCCGTCGACCAATCAGCGTTGTTCATTCGATCACGTGACTTTCGGCCTTGAACTTGTGAATATTTAATGAGGCGTCGACCAATCAGCGCCCTCCTCTCGATCACGTGACATCTCATTTGCATATCGCTGTCGGGGCCATCGACCAATCAGCGTCCTCCTTTCGTACCACGTGATATCCGCGGGCTTTGAGCAGGACGAAGAAGAACCCGGCGGCCATGCTGTCCCCGACTTATGCACCCGTATTTAGACACGAAATCGGCTTCCCCCGACGAAAACATTGTACCCAGACATTCGTGTGGACCTCTTTATCAGCATGGCATGGAGTATTTTTCATCAAATAGGGATTTAACTTCGTGATCAAGGAAATGGCGCGGGTCAGACTTGCGGAGGCCATCGGATCGATCGGACACGAAGTGACAGTCTTCTCGCCGGGTCGATACGGTGGAGGAGTCCTCCCCACGCCTGAATATCTGGATTTAATCAAGTATTATATTATATTAATGGAATCTATGTGGACCTGTAGACGCATACTAACGCATGAAGGAGTCTGGGAGGAGAAACATGCGTTCACATTGACTGCCAAAACAAAACATTGGATCGATCGGACACAAGGAGGCTTGACATGGTAAGAGGCCTAACGCGGATTGGTCGGACACTGGCAATCTGAAAAATAATTATTTAGACCTTATTAGGCCTATCAAAATGAAATTCATGTATATATCTATGTTCTCCTATACCTCAGGGTCCTATATATCATATAGTTTCAGCAGTTTAGGTCTGGAAACGCTTGCAAGAATATTTTACAGATGGTATGAAAAATAGGCTAGGCCTAAGCCCCCTCCAACACTGTCAATGTATTATGGAGGCTCCGAAAGCAATTATTTATGATCCAAATATTAACAGATTTGAGAAATTGTCACTATAGTGTCATTTTCTCAGACCTACCATCAAAATATCAAGTCGGATTTCTAATATGTCTAGGCCTAAGTCACTGTCAGTGTCTGAATAATTCCCATTCAATGTTAAAACATAGGCGTCACACTGTCAATACGTTTCATATATATATACCTGGGCCCACAAGCTAGCATATATGAAATATATGATGGCAGGCTTCTTGTAATTTCAAGAGTCATATAGATAGTGTCCTTTTGCAGCTCAACTGCAAAGTGCACACCCAGTCCACATACTTGAGAGTCGTATGAAAAAACCCACCATAGTACGTACCATCATAAAAAATAGTACCATCATAATAACCACCACCAATTGTGTATACCCTATGAATTAGCCGACAATTACAACTTGTCGCCGCCCTGCTCAGCCTGTAAATCATACCATCACGCGTACTGCGGCATAGTATCTGGTAACAAGCGTTTCCACGACTTGACAGCAATGATTTATAGATCCACACTTCCACCACTTCCAGTGATCATTGAAGCCCACGCTTATCTCTGATAACGATTACATGTATCAGTGTCTGTTGGAGTGCTGAATGACAACACTTACATCTCACTTAGTGATTAGAGGCAATTCACCCGTTCCACCGGTGACATATGTACACATTGCTATCACCTATTGTTGTTTGTTATCAGTTCCCTCTTCTGGTAGTGTATAACTTAATACCTGTCAGACTTAACTATTGTTTTCTTATTTCTCTCTAATCTGACAACCGTCAATTTGTGTAGCGCTCAACCTTCCAGCTTTGAACTAGGGATACTTTTGTAGATGGTATTCAATCTGCATTTATTATCTCCTTATCATTGCCTTGGGCATTCTTATCTATTATCATTGCCTTAGGGAGCTTTTTGTGTGTGTAGCGGGTTTGCCCTCTAGTATCAGCCCTCCAGTAGCATCTAGCAGGTCTGACAACCAACCACACAGCACTCCAGCCTCACTGGTATAGTCATATAGCTTACGGTCAAGCTGCTCTTAGTAAAATTAGAGGCAAAAACAGAGAGACTAAGAAAAAAGAGTAAGATTAAAGAGACTGAGAGTGGAGTGTGGGAGGTGGCATGGCTCGCTGGTTGCCCTGATGTCCTGATGACTGGAGCAGTTGGTACCCGGCGGAATCTCTATGTCAATCTATACAGCCGGCTGGTACCAGCAGCAGCACCAGCGATATCATTGGTCCCAGACTCCCCCGCCGACACACTGACCAAAACACCTGGCCTGCCCAACGATATATCTCTATAACTTAACCACTATGAACCAGTACAGGTAATATGTTAGCATCCCCTATGATATAATCACCACTCCCTCAGTCCTGGTGGCTGAGACTGACAGAGCTGCCGTGCATGGGGTATCACTACCCACCACCAACCACCACCACCACCACCACCACCACCACTACTACTGCCACTAACAGCCTGCTGACTTCACCCAGAACAGCGTGCGTGACGACCACCACAGAGCCTCCTGTGAGTGGGGGAGGGAGCAGGCAGTCAACAGTGAACACCCACACATGGGAGATCAGGCACAGAGACAGGGGGTTGGTGGTGGGCCTGGATTTTTACCTATACTGTATCTGACGCTCTTGTGAACAGTTGGAAGCCTGTAGGCTTGCAAGCCTGACCTGGCTGCTTATTGTGGTGTCTGGCTGGCTGCTGGAAGACGAGGTGGAGGTGGAGGCAGAGGGGAGAGGCCAGTCTCCATCTGTTTAAGGAGACCTTTTATTTTACACAGAGGGGTTCAGCAGCAGTGCTCATATAGGCCCACTGTACACACAGTGAAGTGTGGAAAGCATCACCAGGAGGAACCCTGGAGGAAGACTGATCACCAGAGCATTTCATAGCATTGCCAGCAACGGCAATTGCCAGAAAAGGCAATTGACCCCAGGAGGAAGCAGTCAATGGGATCCTTCAGGAAAATTTACGCTTGATTGAATATTTAATCTGAAGCACCCACATTGGAAACCCAACGCTATAGATTGACCCAGGATACCACGCATTTTATTCTATACACAACTAGCACGCATCAGCCGGTGGAAAGTACAGATACAATGGACAGTTCATATAGCACACATTGAAATTGCATTGGCCATAGGGGTAGTGTTGTTCAACAACACGAAGCCCCCGACTTACATAAAGCACACAAACACAGACTCACAAGTATCCTAAGCCTGAGGGGGTCAGTTTTATTATTCCATTCTCACACCCCCAGGATCCTTACATCAGCGACTGTTGATGCTACCTGGGCTCACAGAGGCGTGACCCAGTTCTGAGAGACCTTACCTGGATCATTATTACAACAGGTGGGGCAGTGATTAAAACAAAGACAAACTACCCCCACCTGAGCCCCCGCCCACCTAAGCCTAAAACCACCACCACCACCACCACCACCACTCACCTGCCACTGGACCAATCAGGCAGACCCCTGACCTTACTCTGCCCTGACCCCACCTTAGCAGGTGGTAGGCGGCTTAGTCAGGGGGAAAATAGCGGGATTTACCTATAGAAAACCATACCTGAGCATACCTGAATACACGTGGAACGCTACTGTATTTTATCAGTGCCTGCCAGTTTTTGTTACCAGTGACCCGTGGAAGACTTAATTACAGATGAGGATACAGCTGAGATTTATATTTAGATAGTCTTGTTGGAGAATCGTGCCTCTGATGGGATATATATACTGTGTGTCTTGAAAGTTGAGCAAAGGAATTTGAGGAACTTTGACACTAACAGTCAACTCCATGGAATATAAATAAAGGAACCTTATTCTACTAGAATATACTTTGAAAATTAGTTACTGGTAAACACTACTCAAATTTCAGTGAACTGTGCCGATTATAAAGCATCATCGCAGTGGTAATTTCTCACCTGAATACGGCTCAATTTTTAAGAGACCAACTGTAGTTGGTGAAAGTCTGGGAAGGGGCCTGCAGTTTCCGCCCCTTAGTGACCCAGGGGGCAGGGAGTCAGAGAGATAGGGAGCTGGTAGGCGGCCCAGGTCGTCTACTAAGGCCGTTTAGTGCCAGTTTTAGTGCGGCCTGACCCCCAGCCGCCCCTTCAGCATAGAAAAGAGACCGTCCCCCATCCGTCCAACTCACCTCCATCTCACCTATATAAGCCTACTTATACAGCTTTGGTGACAACAGCTACCGCTATCTATACCCTCTCGGCTCGTGCAGTACCCCTATATAACTATTCATATTTAAATTCTTACCCACAGAAAAAAAATGATATAAAAAGTTGAGTAAGCCACTCTACCTGAGATCAGGTCGCCAGGGTTCACTGAGTCACTGAAAAGGTGAAATCTGGGATTAGATATATGACTATACTATAACACTTATAGGAGGACCTGGTGGTTTGTGATTGGGGCATACCGTCTTTTGGGACCCAGCCAGGAGAGAACATTGGATTCTCCATGTTTGGCTTGTGTAATGGGAGTCAGTAACGTGTTGTGTCTGTTATAAGGGGAAATAAAGGTCATTGCGGGGACCAGCAAACACGACTGCTGGTACTGCGTCTGTCCCACATAGAACTGTTTACCCACGCAGGATACCAGCCAAGTCTTTTTTTTCCAACTTCAGATATGAGGAGTGCATCATAATAATCATAACAACAACTGAGTGTCAAAATATGAATTTGGCAGTAAAAGACCTTTTGCACAGAGGCAGCGGAGCTTGAAATTCAGAACGGTGCATACATGTATACGTATTCATAGACTTCCCCTAAGGATAAGTGCTATAAACGTTCATCCATATTCATCGCCGCTGCTTTTATTGTGGGACCTGTGAATAAGACCCAAGGCCCAAGGCGGTACACTGACTCCCCAACTACCTGTGAACGACCAATCAATTAGTTTCCTATAGACGCCGGGCTTAAAGTGTGATTTATGCTGGATTTATATTCAGAAGCTGTCGTCAAAAGAAATGATAGCTTGTCGGAAGGCAGATGGTCTAGTAGGACAAGACCTGTACTTTTGACCACACCAGCTACACTTGGACCACATGGTCAGGATTTTATGTGTGTTTTATTCCCCAGAGTTACAAGTACGTTGTCTGGAGAGTGGATTGTGTGAAGAATGCTAAGCTACTGAGTCGTATCATAGCACAATCTTTCAACTTCACGGATAGGAGAGTGTATACTGGATTGTATAATATTATAAACCTTATTGAAAGGATTCTCTTCACAGCTCCATCCATATGTTTGTAGCGCCATACCAGCTGCCAATTAGTTGTATAGTTGGAATATTATCAAAGTCAGGTAGGGGTTCGAGCCAAATAGTAGGAAATCACTGAACTATTTGATTCGTTCTGCTCCATAGGACCTTCACCGTTCAGTCAGATCTACCAGTTGTGCATATTCTGGACAAGTATACCAGATCATCTAATGGTTCTTTAACATGTAACATAACTTTTGCTGCATATAGATGAGCTACAACTACTGCCATGTGAGAGCAAACATGTAGTAGAAACAACAATTTCTCGCATTTTATCAAATAGATGTACCCCTGCCAACCTAAGCAAACTATTGCTAAAAATCAAGAATAACCTGCTTAGGCGCAGGTTAATGCACTACACCTGAAATCCCAAGAACTCCTCCTGGGTTCCTCTGAGTACCCAGTAACCATGACGACGACGGCTAGTTTACAGAAGGGTCTGGGGGTCCTGGAGGGGCCCCCGTCACCCCTACCTACGTCCCCCATGACGCCCCCTGTGGGCATTCACCAGGACTACTACGTCCTGAGGAGACCCGACTCCAGCATCTACTACCCACTGTAAGTCAGATAACCATATTTATTTTCGTCTGGTAAAAAGTATTTTTAATGTGAATATTTTCCATTTTGTGATGAATGTGTTGTTTTTTTTGTTTTAAATTTTAATGTTTATCGAGTTCGGAGTATGATGATGTCTCATTTTGATTTTAATTGAGGTGCCATCTGTTGACTTCACATTATATATAAATTACGTTAGTTACTCTCCTTTAAGAAATTTGAATTATTTTTGCACTTGCAAAAAGGAAATTATACACTCTCCGTCTCACGATACTCATCTTGGTTCCAATCGCCCCAGATTGAATACCTCCGCAATTTCTTGATGATTAGGCCACATTGATTGTCATTGATGAATTCAAACTCATATTCTCCGAATTTAGGCTTAAATCTTTATCAGATATAGAATCCTAGGCCTATCTTGACTCCTCATCTAAATCCAGCTTACATTTCCAACTCTACTGATCATGACCCTTACAGACCGCTCATGGATTATTTGTGATAATTATTCCCAGTGGTCGATGTTATCGGGCTTTTTTCATTCTGTAAATACTGGTGGAAACCAGCCGCTTCCTTAGCAACGGCTTGGATCAATACTTAGAAAACTCCCCATCCCCTTTTCCGTCCGATGGGCGACCGTTTAGGCCAGAACACACAATGGTATTACTCCATTAATAGCATAGAGAGGGGGTACTTTGGTCTGTCAGTTCTGTCCGTTTTTGTGGAAGACCCATGTAGAATGAATGCCGTTTTAAAGATGATATAGAACGTAGGGATATGCGCCAAGTATTGGTTTGGGCAATATGAAAAGGGAAGAGAAAACAGACATTTCAAATACTATGAACATTTGTTTCCAACAACGGGCCACCCCCTTATCATAATTAACATTGAAAACAATAAATCTTGTATTGAGGAGAGCGGCAATGCGTTGCCCTTTAATTTAGAGGCGAAATGACGTTTCGCCTCTGTTCTCTAATAATGACAAAAAAATTTGTTATTTTTGAATTTGACTGGTGCTGTCCGCCCTTTTTTCTCAGAAATGTGAACTATTACAGAGAAATGGATACATCCTGGTGACAGCTCTAGATCTGGGGAAGAATAGTCCATTCCATTTTTTCCCAAAAACTTCATATAAAAGTCACATTTTGAAGTTTGAACATGATGAGAAATTCCATTTTTTGACAAGTCATGATGCTTTCAAAAACTGCCAGTGCAAATTGAAAAATACCGGCACCCAGCGCCTGGCAACAGCTTAAGTGCATGCGTACTAAAGGTAGGAGATAGTCTTTGGGACTTTGAGGCGCCCGGCAACAGTGACATATATGCATTGAACTTGAACTTTTTCCTGCGAGGCACAAGGTTCTATTCATACTTAAAGCTGGAGTATCGTTCGTAAGGACGTCGTTAATTGATAAGTTGTAACCCCCTCACTGCCGCGGGAATTTCGTGACGTGACCAATCACGTCGCCAGATTACGTTCTAATGTCGCAAAATACGTCGCCAGCTGCAACGTCGTTAGGGTAAGGGGTGGAGACCTTAACTTAACAACGTAAGGACGATACTCCAGCTTTAATGACAAATTCCTAGGACTATTTCGTCTCTCATGGAAGCTCCGCTCCAGGACAGACATTATGACTCGTTAAAACAGGGAGTGTGAAATTAAATACTTGTGTTCATTACACTCATTCCAGTACTTGAAAACAAAAATGGTACTTAGTGATTGAGGCTAAATACATAACAATAATACAGTGCATAGTCTCAGGATTATAACCTTATCATAGTTAGTATTAAGGCATGGAATATTGTTCACAGAAATGTTGATTATTTTGGTAAGCAATTTTATGTACCGAAGTACTAATAATTGTGGTGAAGTCCATAACAATGATGGTTTGTTTTTTCTAATATACTGTCCTTCTTTCTAATAATATGCATTTAAAAACTGAACCTGATTATATTAGAAAAATGAAAACATTGATCATCGTTAAAAACACCGAATATTAACTGCCCATAATCTACAATGCATGAATACTAGATTACTTTTATTGTATGCCGTGGTGATGCGGTGTTCTTGACAGATCTAGGAAAAAATATGTACGAGATTGCATCTTATTTTGTTCATAATCGGATTAGGAAGTCAGAGTATCCTCTTTTATTTCGACCCTTCCTTATTCACCATGTCCTCATTGATATAGGGTATCAGAGATCCGACCATTGATCTGTTTGATCCTCCATTATTGATGACCCATCGATTAGTACTGCACCTGCCCTGATCTAGGACCATCAATTAGCCTCAGGTAATGCAGCCTGGCAGCAAAACAGATTGGTGGTTTCCAGTTTTAATTTTTTGTTTAAGTTCAGATTTTAATGATTAAAGATTTGTCGGTTTAAAATAGCCTCTCTTTTAATTGAAGGTTCCACAGAATCTCCCTGGTCTGAACAATTTGATAAAGATAAGGTTGAGTTAATTATTTGTTCAGAGATTGTAAATTACTATGATGATAATTAAGTCAATTGAGCAGATGTCAAGACCGCCATTGCTCTACTTGTTTCATGTGTGATAGTAGGAGAGTCGGCAGGAAGACCTCACACATCTCTATTGATAATTAACAGCTATATATCAGACATATATCTCCAAGGACGTCTCCAAGGACGTCTGTGTATCATCTGTATCGGCACCTGTGTCAAACAAAAAGATTGAGCAATGATTTTTAATTTTGTTTTTGTTTTGTTTACCAGTGATTTTAAAGACGCTTCAAGAAAAGAAAAATTCTAAGTGTCAGAATTTTTTTTTTATTAGACAGAAACGTTATTATTCATACTTTTTTTTTCAATTTCAGAAAGATAGGGATTGGCTTCAATTACGTTGATTAACAAGTGCAAATGATATAGACACAGCTTTTTAGATCGGTTTCCTTTTGGTCTACATATTTCTTTAATACCATCTTTGATACCAGTTACATAATTGCCGGATGGAGGAAGATGAATGACAACTGCAAACCTCAAATATTCTTTGAAAGTGTGTATGTGGTTTGTATCTATAACCTCAAATATTCAGCATATATATGTCAGGACTCAAGAACCCATCTATTATAAAAGACACCTGGTCACGGGTGACCTAACGAAGCCATGTCTGTGATCTAAGAAGTCCATGCGGCGGTTTGTGCCTATATCATCCCTCAGATCTCTACAGTTCATTATCTAAGGCCTCAGAAACAGAAACTAATTGTACATCCTCTGTACCTCCCCCCGGGTAGGGGGCATTTGTAGCTAGTACTCGGTTCTGCTTGACCCTCCAAACGAATGCCTAAGGTGTTCTGTCATCACCCTAACAATAAATGAGAAACTATTCTAAAACCCCATCGTATAGAGAAAGTACCTGCGACGTTGGCAACTGGCCCAGGACCTGAGGCCAGTGAAAATGTAGTCGGGCCAGTTAAAAATTCTGTATCATTTTTGTCAAAATATAACACTTTGAGGGAACACAGCCCGCCCCCCACATCAGTGAGGGAAAAAATTATCGCAGCCTTAGAAACCCGTCTTTAGATTTTATAGACAAAATTATTGACATTATCTTCAAACCATCACATAAGAATCTACGTAGCAATAGACTACTTGCAGTGTCGCCCATGTTCAGGAAATTTAAGGTGTGCGGGTTTTTTTCTGTGAATATTTTGAAAGGTCACCATCTAAAAATAATCTGTATTTTTTCTTTTAAATCTCTTTTTCATAAAATTTACCGACTAAAATGATTGATAAATGCTTAATAACGAGAAAACAGTTTTGCCGACAGAACCATTATGTCCTTTGCTTTCCTTAACATGATTTCAAGTATCTTAATTAATACATCTTTTATAAACCAAAGTATAAGATCATGAATAAGAAATTGACGCATTAATGTCGTTAAGCTTTTTCTCAACGTTTACTCTTATCCCTGATAGACCAATTTAAACATGAATATGAAATATGACATCACATCCTACCAATATTTATAAACAATTAAAAAAGGCACACTCACTAACAGGTGTTTTTAGAGTCAAGGTTATGGTAAACTATAAGCATGTGTGCTTTTGAGTGACTAATCACAACTTGTCCAAGTACCTCATACATCACACATATGTCAACTTGAAACAGACGCAATGAACTCGTTTGTCGCCATCGGACGTCTAGATGATGGATCTGTTTTAAACATGGTACTTGCGTATCCCTGGGGCTGTTTTTACTGGAAAAGGGCTACGTATATGAGGGAAAAGGGTTTCTTTTGAGACGGAATTCTTAGAATAAATTGTATACTTTGCCGTGAATACTCTGCACGTAGCAACTGGTTTAACTTTGAAGGGCTGTCAGTTTAGAGAAGTATTGTATCGCAGATTGAAATTCCTTGGTTAAATCGCGGTGAATCTCTGAACAGAGAGTTCTTTATTCGGCCCCATCCAGAGTGCCCTACTACCTGCCACGAGCTCTGGGTATGTTATTAACTCCCCCAATTCTTCATTAACCCTTTACTACCGGTTACCATAATATATAGAGGCGACTGAGTTTTGAGTATAATTATTTCTATTATTATTTTAGAGGAGTTAGTGGGTCAAACAGTGAGTCTGTCAATGACGACTTTAAATGTGCCTGGGGAGAAAATTATCATAATCTTTATTGTATGATTAAATAAATCATCATAATCATTATAATTAAATGATAAAAAGATGAGTAAAATTGGGAAATGCTAGGGGCATTCATACGGCAGTTTATTCTGTCTCCCTCTCTGCTACATATTAAATGTCGTAAAAGACAGATCTTATTTTAAGTCCTGGCGAAGAAGACTAACTTCTTTCTTCGCAGGATTTATTACCTGGGCCCGATATTGGGTCACTTGACGTTCGCATGGCGTTCCACTGAACATGGGGGTCGTGATACTTACAGCTTACAGTCATGAGGGTACACAAGGTAAATTAGTTACAGACCAAATAAAAATAAAAAAAAAATAAAAAAAGAAAAGTAAGTTGAGAAAGAAAACGCTTGTAAAGTAGTTATACCCTCAATGTATAAGGATAATATACACTTATAAAAAAAACCAGTTAGCTTCGACCTTTGAAAGGTAAAGTTAAACCACTTAAACCTAGGTTCGAACACATTAATTGTGAGGATTACTTTACCCAAAAAAACCTTCAGACACAATGTAATGCAGGCTATTAAGTCCCGCGACAATCAATTCAATGGAATTACATATAGGTAGACCAGGGGGCCAGATAGCTAAATAGGAGTCCTCATTGGAAATCATGCGGATTGGATACAAATTTCAGAATGTGTGGCTCAGGTTTTATAAATAGGGCCCTAGGCATGCCCAAAGTAATACCATATCCGAAAATCTTTAAGAAGTTTACCCTTTGACACACTTGTCTCAAAATCCAACCTCAAATAGACTTATGTTTGTTATGATAGATTCGTATCTGACAGAAATTGCAAAGAAATGACCTCAAGTCGTTTCACACCTGTCCCTTGGTTACTATCAAACCGTGATTTAGTCCTTCCATGACCAAGTTATCTCTTGCATATTATTCTGAGCGACTAGAAGACTTGGATGGAACTGCAGTCTAACGTTGATTAGTGGGGTGGGGACGGGTGGGCCTTATGGCAGGTAAACTAGTCGGTACTACATCAAAGGCTTCCGCTGGGATAAAGGTATACAAACAACGCCTTCATATTTATTACGCCACACAAGGTAATATGGAGGTTGGGTCGAAGTTGGGGAAAAAACGAGCATATACATACTCCCGTGTCGCACATGATTGAACTGAAATCACAGGATTGGAGCGTATATGCGCCACGATCGAACAGTATGAAAAACAAGGTTTTACAAAGCTTTCTTCGAAAAAAAAAAATTGCCAAAGAATGAGCAAGTTGTACGTCAACGTTGTTGCTCATGTGTAATAATGTACGTGTATGGTTGAGCTAAGATGGTATGATTTAGTTGGGCTTAAAAATGAATGCAAAACATTGTATATTGTACTTATACTTTGGAGTACTATATCCAAGGTTGTTGTGATTGAATGCAATCAGTTTAAGGAGCCAGCATCTTATAGTCGATAAGTTTATGAAAATAGTTGACTCGATTTCATGGCCATTCTCACTTCCAAAATGCTCTATTCTAGCTCTTTTTCCCGAAAAAAAATATTGCGTTTTTCCTGTGATTTGTACCAAATACCCTTGAAGCAGACAATATTCCAAATCCCCCACCTTCCAAAATGTTAGAACTGCCACTGCTTAAAACATTGCGCAATAACAACTTACGTAAACTGTAGGATGGTTTACTCTCTTGGATTCGGATATACACTCCACTCCAGAATACTTTCGTCTAGGTGATTTTGGCGTTTGATTGCATGAATAGTAGCTTAGTATTTTGAACGTTTTGGCGAGGTGTGGTTGCATTGTTCTGACTTCAAGAATGTTGGGCGTGGAGGCCTACTAAGTGAAGGGTGGCGCATACCCCGAAGTCAGTCATTTACACACAATCCTTGGGTAACACGCACAGCAAATTAGATTCAGCTTCGAAGTTAGATTTATCGGCCATACATATGTATAGATGCATTATGAGAAGTACCCTAATAACAACTATGAAAATAATAAAACATACCTGGTCAGGGAAAAGACAGATTAAAAAGTATAATCGAGAACACAATGGTATTATTTTCAACGTTCTGGATTTCCTGATTCTAAAAATGAAGGGCTTTGGAACATTTCCCCCCTTTTTTGTGCTTGAACATATTCGGATTGGACCAAATTATTGAAAATGAAATTTCACAATTGAACAGGAAACGCAGGGACAGTCCAGGGAATTTGTAAAAGACGTCTAAATGTTCATCGTGTTGATAAATCTTCCAAATCTGCCCGTGTCATCAATTCTGATACTGAAGACACAGCTAGCTTTTAAACGAGTATCTACGTATTGAAGTAAGTCACATCTTGGTATGAATACAGAATGAGCGAATGAAAATAAGATACCATGCATAAAAGTTTGTTTTTGTATCCGGATTTCCGGCTTTTTAAGGATAAAATGTGTATCTGAGATCTGTGTAAACAATGCCGTAGGACTGCTGAGTATAAGTAACTGCTTACGTTAGGTATGTATGGCGTAGACATTATTGGGTGTGGCGGTATGTTTGGGTGTAACCTCCTCGGGCCACCTAGGTTCACTGATTCTTTCGTTTTGCACGCAAACTAAATCAATTTGCTCCCTATGTTTCCTTTCGTCGTTAGATTCGCAGATAACCTTCAATGTTTCATGTTTATCAGGTAATATACGGACATGAATCAGTTAAATAATTGCATGACCATTTTATCGACTTCTGTGTGCTAAAATGGTTGAAAATTTTAATCATCTCCTTCCATATGAAAAATATTGCCCTTAACATGTTTTCAATATGCAGATAACATTTCTACTACAGGATATATATAATCATAACAGCTTTCTCAAAGGCACAAAACACAATAATTGCTTTGACCTTGAATTCAGAGCCTATAGTCATCCTCAATCAATGAGGTATTTAGTCACCATACATTGGCTCCATCCAAGATCTCCCTCTCCCCCCTGTGGGCATCCACCCGTGGACACCAACCCCGGTATGGTTACTATTTCCAGCAGTCGCTGATCGATAATGCGGGATATGCTCTAAGGGTAGACTGTTAGATCTAGCCGTAATAGGGGTATGTCACTGTCAGTTGGGATATCTTCACTTCAGCTGGGATATCATTACTGTCAGCTGGTATGCTCAGTGTCAGCTGGGATCCTTACAGGATGCTCAATGTCGACTTGGGTTTTCACTGTCAGCTGGGATTTATCTCTTATCATTGTCAGCTGGGGTCCCCACTATTAGCTAGGGTCCCCACTATCATCTAGGGTCCTCATTGTTAGCTGGGATGCCATCATGAACTGGGTCCTTACTGAATGCTCAATGTCAACTGGGACTCTTAATGTCAGGTTAGAATCTCACTGTCAGCTGGGATCCTCATTCTCAGCTGGGCCAGATCTTCTGACAATATTAGCTTGGCCAGATGCTCACTGTCAGCTTTGATCCTTAATGTCAAATGGGATCCGCACCGTCAGCTGGGATCTGTCACTGGGTTCATATCAAATATGGGGTACATTTAATCATAAATGGGTAATTGGAAATCCTGTAAATGATAGAACGATAGCCTATAGTAAAAACAATCCAGGGAAAGGGGAGAGTGCCCCCCCCCCCCACACACACACAAATTTTTACCTGGTAGTATGGGTTTCATGGTCTATCAAACTCAAAGGTAGGCACTTTTATGTCCTCAAACTAGGGTAGCTGGCAACCATATATCACGTTATTGTACCTGTGGACAAATATGACTGACACACTTGTCCCTACCTTTAATGTATCTCATAAATATCCATTGTAAAAGTGTTGTGTCATATGAACCGAACTCCCTTGTTGGCATTGCGTGTAGCTATTCAGAAAAACTGGATGATGTATAGATATGGACACGTTTTGATCAAATTTACAAAGCAAATGGATAGTTTGGGGGCTGTAACACTTTAGCAATCATGTACCCAGTACAATCATAAAAAAAATGTAGTCAATACTCCAAACATATACTTATGTGTAATAGCCTCTCGTCCTGGCACATTGTCGATTTGGATTGAGCACTTCAATAGAACTCTCTAAAGAGCAGCTCATTCTATCCATTTGAACCATAACAAGTAGGGGTAGGAAAATCACTAAGTACGATGTTGTAGGTTTACATACATTTTTCAACAGCTGCACATTACACATTTGGCCATTTTGTAAAAGGCCATCGAGAACAACAGTCTACTCATGGCGTAATGGAAAGCTGTTGTGTGTGTCAGTGAAGTGCAAGGGTTCAATCGGTATGGGCTGTGGATGTGGAATAGATGTACGTTGGGTTTGTATAGGGCTGACAAGCTATGGTGATACCAAATGGATGACAAATTAGGAAACCCATACAATAGGAGAGGCGTTGCTGAAATATTCTAACTGTTGTTGGAATGGTTCAAAGATATATAATTTTAGTATAATTAATATGATTGAAACATAGTTGAACCGTGCGGGGTCAGTAGCGACTAGAGGGTTAATTTGTGTGTACATGCAGTGTTAAAGCAGTAGTGCTGACTTATTACGGCATTATAGTCAGCATGATTAGTGATAATACAGAAGCACGCATGCAGAGACACTTATAGAATAGTCAGCCTTTAAGATGTGAAGTTGTAAATCAGTGTAACAGAAGTTTTCAAATGAGATACAGAAGTACTGAGAATGCTTCTGACATGATACTGCTTTTTTCAGTAGCAAATCAGTCGATAGTAGAAAACAATCGTAAAAATATATTAGGTATTAGATGCGAAGCACAATGCATCCAACAACGTTTAAGAAGGAAGTGGCAAAGCTTGTGGGTGTAAGAAATTGTAATAGAATGTTTTTCATCTCACTTCATTTTCATCTCATATCATTTTCATAAATCTATGCTGTAATGTATTATGTTACAAAGTGGGTTCAGGTGAAAGATCGGCTATGCCGAGCCTATAGTTAGCCTATACATACCCAAATATTAAAAAAAAAAAAAAAAAGGAAAAAAAAGAGGAAAAACACAAACAAATAAACGCCTTGCCACCAGTGCAAGTATTTATACCAATTGATGTACTCCCACTACACTAGGGTGCCAACTAGGTCCGCTCTGTCCGGGCGTTGTAGCCTTACATTACAGAAAAAACGACCCACATTGTGATTCCCCACCCACTCCTACCTGCCCGTCATGCCGAAGGTGTTAATGTTTCATGCCCCTTGTTTAAGGTGTTACATGTTTCATGCTCCCTGTTCAAGGTGTTACATGTTTCATGCCTCCTGCTCATTACGACCACTCACCTGATTGTCACACCTGTCGGGGGGTTAACGCACGCCACTACCGTAAAGTTGGGTTTAATTGAACACTATTTAAGAGAAAAAAACACGTTAACGTGTTTTTTTTTCTATGATGCTAAATGATATATTATAGGCTAATGTTGGTTTAATCTTTTGGACAAATGCATTGGAAGAGCACCAAGAATTATGCAAAAGGTTTGGAATACCATGGACAGGTTCGTTGATAACGATTATCGATAGAAACAATGAATAAGCAATAGTAGACTAGTTATATTAGGGAAACTACCAAAAAAAAGTGTAATTTGCCAAGATGGGTTTTGAAAAACGCTATAGATAGGAAATGTGAAACCTACTGATCTAAAAGAAAAAGAAAAATCTAAGAAAAGAAATCCTTTTAAGTTAGGCCATTTCTTAAAACCCGACTTTAACAAATGCATGATGTTGCAACCTTGCAAGTCAACAATTTCCAGGTTTCTGGGGGTAAACTAGATGTTCAACTCCAAGTGACCCAAAAGAATTTAGGTTTGGGGTTTTGCGGTAGAAACACTCGGGGCATGTGGGTTTTATAAATTGAGGCTTTAATTAAAAAGAAGACGCCCCACACACGATAGCCTACTTGGGGTGACACGCTATGCCAACCATGCGTGCATGCAGGGTTGGGTTTGAAAGTGAATGGTTTGGGGCACAGGTTCTTTTCTGAATTTTCATACCCTACATATTCTATACCCACTCCTTCCAAACAATTTCGCCATTCTTTTGCATTTATATCGTGAGCTCATGTGCGCGTCTTGTAACGGCATTACCGGGAGGAATATGATTATTTTAGTATATGAAGAAACACGATTATTTTGGCACTATCCACGAAAAACATCAATGTCAGTTATCCCTAAAAATACCTCTTCAGGATAGCGTACGTTAGTGATAATTTTGTGCGGGATGATTTGGGGCCTTCCATTTAGTACGTACGCAAATTTTCAAAAATATCAGACCCGGGCCCCCACCCCCCCATGGGGCAAAAATACGCAATAGATTTATACAAGAACGTACGCAAATTTTCAAAAATTTCAGACCCCCCCTCCCCCCCTTGATGCGTACATACTTAATGGAAGGCCCAAATTGGTTAAAAAAAAAATGGCATTACTGATTTTCTACAGGCATTGAAGAAGTTAATATTCTCAGCTGAAATCAAGAAAAAGCAATGCCACGAAAGTGCTACTTTAAAGAATTCAGTGAGTTGAACTGAATCTCAGAAAAAGTTTGAAATCTAGTGAAGTCATGAGGAAATCTAGAAAATTGTTTTTTTCATAGTCCAAATGAGAACTAGTGATCTTGAGAAGTTTTTGAAAATTCGAAACATGTCGGTAGCTCTCAAACACACCGATTTACAACTTGTCACTTCGTCGACCATTATATCTATGTGTGAATTATTAGAAGTTCCTCACTTTCTCTGCACTTCAGTGTTTGTTGGTATCAAAATATTGTCTGATCCACGTTCATGCACTCGAAGCTTTTGACGTTTCAATTTTGCCAAGAATCAATGGAATTTGTCAGAGTATGTTTGGTGTGTATAAGTGATAATATTGAAATAGAATCAACCTGCATCTTAGGCAGTTGAAATATCAGTGTATATTCTATGGACTTATGAATGTATAGATTAAATCGAAATTTCCACTATGCTGGTGCATAATCCACCACTCCATTTTAGATACATTTACAATACCTCTGATAGTCTATCACTAACTAATCCATTTCCTTTTTGGAAGAGAACCCCACTAATTTTAGAGGTAGCAAAAAAGTAAATTCTATTTTGAAAATTACCATATACTCAAATATCAAGAGTACAGGACTATCAGCTAATCTGAATATCAATGATCAATATACTTCTAAGGCTCTACCATTTTCCGTATCCATATTTCTAGGCCTCTCTTATTGCGTCTGTACTAAAGATCCACCTGACATTTGGCACACGTCCAAGCGAGCTCTATAATCCTTTCCTGGTCGCCTGTTAAAAGAAATCAGCAAAATAAACACAAAGACGACTTATATTTACCCCTAGCAAGGAAGGAAAACGGTCGGAAGATTGAATTTGAAAAGGGTAAAAAAGTATAGTAGTATTGGACAAATAAATGTAGGTAACTGAATACTTCATTCGCAAAAACGAGTACATATTATTTTATGCTAGTACGTGTTTGGCATAGTAACCGTGGATCTGCTGGTATCATTATTTTTTGGGGTGATATTTAGCCTGGTTTGACCCAGTTATCTACTGTTGGATTATTCTAGGAGTGATGTATACACAAGGATCACAGTTTGGTCATATGGCGCCTACCATTCTCCTGATGTTTGGTTGTGAATGCTATCCTGTAATATATCCCTAATTCCTATGTAATTTGATGTGATGTAAATAGCAAAGTATGGATAAGCGATTTTGCTTAAGGGAAGCATAGAATTGTAGGCAGCCATACAGTTTTATGAGTCGAGGCAGCTATAAGGAAAAAATCCCATTTCCTTCTTAAACGATAACCATAAAAATATACGTTTTCTAAAGGATCATAAACATTAGTCTCCTATAACTATCTATATGACTTGTAAAATGAAAACACTTCAGTCATTAATAGAACATTTCTCTGACATGACTCAGAGAACACTGTTAATGAGAAACGGATTAAAACTACTTGGCCTACTGTGGCTAATTGGCATTGGTAGTACGTGTTATGCATTAGCGTAAATACTGTTTACTTACCGAGCACTTTTAGTCGTTAACCATTAGTCCATACCCCTAGGGGACCACCTGCAAGAAAGAGGTATGGAGCAAGGCAAGGATGAAGGTATGCGTATAGGAACATGAGTGGCAATGAGGAGAGACATTCCGAAAAGGAATGTACCGCTATGTTGTTATCGGACATCTCTAAGATTTTTTTTTTGTGGGGGGGGGCTATGTTCTTTTTGATGTGAAATTCAAGCCCCCGGAATGGGCGGTGAAAATCATTATAATAACAGGTTTTGCTGTGGGGGTGGCGTGGTTCATGAAGTGGAACTTATGCTTATAAATTAAATAATATGCACTTCAAATGGGGGGGGGGGGTGTTGTTGTTGTAATAAGTGGAACTTTTCAACATGTCATTCCTATTTTTAGTTCACCCCCGCCACCCCTCTGTATACGGGCCAATACTATTATAAAGAACACCCAGCCTCACTTTTGGAAATATCTGTAAAGTATTAAATAATGTAATAAGTGCTCATAAAACAAAATTCTAATCCTCTATATTGTGAATTTTATATGCAACGCATTCCATACATGCTAGCGCATGAAAACATTACTTGTTTTTGTATATGGATATGCTTCATACATCTGATAATCTTAGAGAGGTGAACCTCAGCTTCCCCGATAGGGTCAGTGGTTCCACCTGGTGGGAAATCGGAGAATATTGACCGTCATGGTTGTCCACAAATTGATAGGGATGTGCAGTTCCTGTGTAATGTCTTACTAGTAAAACTGCCAGGTCAACAGCATTTTAAAATATACTTTGAATATATTTATGACTCGTACCTAAGAAATTAAGGATACAAATTCAAACTTGCAACTATCAGAATAGACTTCTTAAATTCCAGGTCAGGTCTTGGCCAAAATTTTATCTGTGCAGTGCAAACAGGTGGTTCACAGTGTTAATGGGTGAGACGTGCTGGAGTACACTTACCTTTACCTCCTGATGGAGACTTAATGGATGAGTCGGGTGGGGATAAGTACTTTACCACCCGTAGGCACTGGCAGTTGGGTCAAGGGGTCAAAGGTTATGGCTCAGGGTTCAAAGGTAGCGTTATCACCATTTTCAGTTTGGTACCCACTTGAGTTAATAATAGGAAGTGTCTTACACCTATAAAGTATTATACCTAGGTAAAAAGTCCTTAAATGAAATTAAACATGCACATGTTAATCACATAGTTTAGGCACTATCTGTATATTGCAAATATGTTTTGTTTGAAGATTCTCAGAATTTTCCTGGCAGTAAAATCTTATTCAGACGATCGGTCTCAGCAATAGGGCCACCTTAACCTTTGACCTTTGACCTTGTAGTGATAGGTCAGATATTGCTGCACCATTTTGCCTTATGCTATACTTCGTTTCCCAAAATTTGAGCACTGGCACAACAGATGTGTCTCACGTTTAATGGATGAGCTCATTTTAGCATAAGGGACATATATTTAGTTTAATCGCTACAAATGACACAGAATATAATTATATACCAGCATCGACGTGTTCCTGCCTGCATGGATCCATAATGTATGACGACCAACATTTT
Organism: Lepidonotus clava; assembly: GCA_936440205.1. Taxonomy (NCBI): domain Eukaryota; kingdom Metazoa; phylum Annelida; class Polychaeta; order Phyllodocida; family Polynoidae; genus Lepidonotus; species Lepidonotus clava. The sequence goes on from OW387139.1 coordinate 38,857,930, forward strand.
GCTGCAGCATAGGCTATTAATTGCTTCATCTCTGTTGGTCAAGTGATAGGCGATAGAGTATACCTGTTGACTGTTGACCCATACTTCTCCCACAGTTTAAGTGACCAGCTGGTGGTCCTTTAATACTGGAGGGACCCCGTTCCCTGACCTCCCCAATAGTGTCACGCAGTGTCATACACTAAACAGTCACCGTTATACACATCTCCATACATAGATACACCCACTCCCACATCCTCCATGGTTGGCCTGGAGCAGTGGGATAATCGGGGGTAGGGAGGAGGATTATCATAGAGGGGGATGGAGGAGGAGGAGAGGGAGGGGGCTGATATGGAGGAACAGCCTCTGGAAGGGGGACGAGAGGCACGAGCCCTGGAGGAAGGGTTACTGGAGGAGGAGGAGGAGAGGGAGGAGGCCCTGGAGGATATCTGGATCTGTGTGGACTCTGCGGACGCTGTTAACTACTCCGAATTCCACCAGTGGGCGCTGGACTACTCCAGCATCAAGATAGAGATAGGACAGGAGTAAGTGGTTGGAACTACTACGGGGAATATGTATATATGGAAAAAGATGAGCTTTTATGTGCATATTTCTTTGGCATAGTTTGATCCCTGACCCATCTAGAAACTGTGCCAGTCAGATCCCGATAGCCACCCGCCGGGTGATGTGGGACAATGATAATGAACCTACCCCCATTTCTTTGGATGACATATGTAGGATATCCCCCGTAAATATCCTGCCTCTCTTAGGACAATTACTCCGACATACACACCCCCCTTACACCTATCTGAGAAACAGTAGCCACAGTATATTCTGCTATTTTCTCTCGGGTTGGGTTCATGAAATGGCAGAACTTAACTTTGGTAAGATTTTCCATGGATGTCGTCTGCCCACTCTCATACCCTGCAGCCTGATATTACTGGTATTTGAATTCTACCTTGGTCAGATATCTGAGCTCATGGGGCATTTTAGAAAGCACGTTTAGGACTCATTACTTAGTATATTATTTAACCAATTTCTATTCAGATATTGACGCCATGCATTTTAAAAAATACTGGTGCAATGGTGATTTATTCTGCTCACTCCCTGCCAACCTCGTTGAGCCATTGGTACCACTCGTTGGCATTGACTTGTCATTGCATGGGTTTGAGTCCCATGCAGTGTAGCATGGAAAAAAGGACATTCGGATGACCCCTGCACGGAATGTTCACAAATGGTCCACGGGACTGCAGTGGAAGAACATTTAATAAAGTGAGCTCCGCCTGTATAAAAATCCAATTTAACAAAACTTACCAAGGCCTTTAATACACGGGCGAATTATTTAGATATTACGTGGACAATGTAAACGTTCTCAACAGCGAGATAATGCTCATGCTTTACACATCAAGAAAAACTGGGTTAAGTGACGAGTCACTCAGTCAGCTCACTGAGGCAATGCATTGAGCTGCTCTTACGGCTGGGGAAGTGTCTGTTTAATGGGATAAGCGGCAGAGGCGTCAGCGTATCGGGAAAGCTTTTAAGCTCTTTGAATTGATCTCTTCTATATAAAAATCAACATTGAAAAATAAAACGTAGGCCTGCATCTTTCTTTCATTTAATCGTTTTTAAAGGTGTGGAGTTCTATTTGTGAACGAATTAGCTGCCACTGTTTTTACTAGGAAAAGCTAGTTACCGTACATAAGCAGCGACAAAGGTAGATGACACAGTTCAAGCCCTACGTTAACCAATGCCCGTAGGACCTATATGATTCCTTTTAAGATAGGAGAGTCATGGCCAATCGTGCGATGGGTTGTAGTTACCAACATTACAACCTATACCCTGTGTCAGAAAAAGGTTATTGAAAAACCACCAGAGGGACCTGATTTAGATATAGTTCATAAGAATTGGGGATTGCTAAAATGGACTGTATTAGTTATGAATATTTTTCCAGCACCTAAGATCTGATCATAAATATTGGTAAAGAAATCCTTCGACTGAAGTAGGAAACCATACTGTTTTCATATCAACTAAACGTCAACTAGCTCTTACAGCAAAAGAATCTAGTTGAAATCAGACTTACTTTCAATATATTTCTTACTTCCTCCTAGCCTGGACAATTTTGTTTTACACAATGTAATATCTCACATCTCTAACTGTTTTTAATTCGTTCATACCAATCAAGCACTATCTCCACCATGTGAGCGCTCATTATTGGTCCTGAAGTGTGGGTTTGCATGTTAAAGCCCGATGAGCACGCATGTCCATCCGAATGAGTAGCCAGAGGGCATAGGATCGCCCCCTTTCATATTTAATGACACTGTGGTCCACAGGTGACCCAATTTGTTCGTTATTCTGGACTAGGGTAGTTCATTATTTCTCTGAAGTGATAATTGTTTTTATGCTAGAATGTATTTTCCTCCCTTGATAGGGAATGACTCTACTAGGTTCGTTCATTACACTTAGCAAAGTATTTTAGGGAGAGTTCATATCAAGAATGTCAGTGTGTAAATGTATCAGGTGATTCTAGAATCTAGATGGAAGTCTTGTCAGAAATTCCTCTCCCATCGATTTTTGTTGTTGTTGGTTTAAATTTGAATTTTGCTCATGAAATGTTGAAATTTAGTGTTTAAACTTATAAGTCAGATTCCTCCGAATAGGATTCTAAAACTCAGCCATGTTTTGTGTTGTAATGGACCGATTGCTTCAACTTTGTTGATTTTATATTGCCTAGCTATACTTATGATATTTAATCTGTGTTCAGAATAAACCTGTTGTTAATACCTGCCTAACGTTGCTTTTTCTTCTTCTTTCTTTTAGGTAAGTACCAACTGCTACTTTGCCGTTTGGAATTGCGTGGTAACTGGTAACGTATGCACTCTATCTTTCAATCGACAGTTCAGAGTGACCATCCAAAAACTTCTACTGTATTAGAACCTATATATGATCCACACAGGGTTCATGTTATGACATTGTTTGTGCTCATGCTGAATTGACATTAGAGATATATTAAGTTGGACTTTGCTGGACGCAAATTTAGATTAATGTAAGCTAGCTTGAAATATCTCGCCCAGAAGAATTACAAATCAAATGATGGCTGTGTGAAAAGTACCAAAACACCGGAGATTATTAAAGAAAAGGTAAAACAGGTCGGACCAAAATAGCATGACAAAACAGCAGTCTTTATTCAGCTTAGGCTGGTACCCGTGTGTACATGAAGCACGTGTCAGCAGGTCATTATTGGTTTCCTCAAACCGCCTGGATACCAGCGAACTAAGGCCACCACGCCCTCTTGTGAGACGCCAGAGACCTTGGGGCGGCGCGCGCAGCCGGAAGGATGTGAGATCGCGCCCCCTGCCGGAGGTTTCTTCCCGCAGCAGACGACATTTTTCTTGTACTACTCACTGTCTGGCGGGAAAATTGGCGCGACCTCTAGTAAGGAAGCGGGGCAACGGCTACAGGATAGGGCGAAATAGGATGACATCTTAAAGCGGAAGGGTCTAGCATGAACCAAGATAGGGGGCTTGGAAGAGATAGATCATAAGGGAAGGATTCAGAAACCTGAGAATCTTTAAGTGCAAAAAGAACTAGAAAAAATTATGAGGATGGGAATTGGGATAAGAGGGAGAAATGAAAGAATTTTGTTGGCTGACAAATAAACGGTGTATAGGGGGAACTAAACAGCATTCAAAATGTTGATACAGTATGAGATGCAAGACAAGTGAGAGTTGAATTAGGTATGCCAATGCCAAAGACAGGGAAGATATCCAAGTGGATGGAATGAAACATGAAGTGGCTGGAGATAAAGAGAAAGTTCAAACGATTTGTTTATCTTTTGTTAACCATAAGGATGAACAAAATGGGTGAAGGAAGAGACGATCAGTTAGTGTAATGGTAAAAGAGTAAGATACACACTGGAAATTAAAGGAAAGATCCAGTAAAAGAAAACACAATGAAACAAATACAAACAAAAGCTAAAAGTAAAAAGAATAGTCTCAGGCTGATGGACAGCAGTGAACGTGGCTATGACGGGGAAATGACGGTTCATGGGCAGCGAAAAAGGCCTCGACCAATCAGAATAGGGAATCTGGCCCGGCCATTGAGGCTGGCCTGAGAGATGAGGCTTAGATCCCTACCCAGGATCATAGCCATTCCCCCCTAACTCCCCATCTGTAACGCGCGACCAGCGTTTCCGTCGTTAAACGCGATTTGTGGCTCCGCCACAGGCACGACCACGTTCCCTTCATACAACCCCCTAGCTTTAAGCTCTTATTGCACTAGCCGATTTTGATTACTTACGATTTGGTATTTCACGATTTTGCAGGAATATTGATTTGGGAACTCTAACCCTTTCCCTACGCCACATACATTTCAATCGGGATTTATCAAACTGCTAATCTACTATAGTAAATAGTCTGAAAATACACCACATAGGCCTATTACGTATCATTTGAAAGGGAATTCAGTGCCCTTTTAAGTCATAATTAGGATCCTGAATGTATATCTCTAAAATGTATCTCTTCAGGCAACCTTAAAAATCGTGGGTAAGAATCGGATAGTAGAATCTAGTCGTATAAAGCCCACGATATCATCCAAAACTTTATGCCTTTGCAGATCCCAGCCCCTCCTTGCATACCCTGTTATTCCAGCCATGACGTTCATAGCCCCATGTTTTTCTGCCTACCCATTCAGGAGACATTTTGCGGGTATAGTTACGACTTGATGGCAATGGAAAACGTCCGGTCCTATCTCTCCTACTGCCATGGCCGTGAAAACAGTTTACGTGGTTTGAAGGACGGTTCTTTTGATTGGGGATCAGTTCTTTGAAAGGCCTGATCCCCTTGCTTCAAACAAAAATGGATGATTCAAGGCTATTTGTGCTTCAAAAGCTCAAAATATTCTGCTCTCTAAATCTTGTGGTGCATTTATCCCAGACCGTAATAGGTTCATAGGCTCATTCCCTGGACCACAATCATTGCTTTGTTTGTTGTTATGTTGGCCAAAGCCTTTGACAAAAGGTCAATATTTCACTTTCAGTTCATGCATTGTCTTCCCAAAGTCTGATAGGACCTTGTATTAAAAAGTAGAAATAGAATACAATATATCCAGGCTATTCCCCTGAACCAATATCAATTAGACTCTAAAACAATTCAGCCTGCCTTAGTATACTCTATAGCAATATTCTCCTATCGAGTCTAGCAAATAAAAAAAAAACTAAAAAAAAACTAGAGCTATTGCTGATTATGTCATTCCAATTCCTAGACGATTTCCCCCTGCGCAGAGAACGTCAATACACTGCGGATATTGGGTGGAGATAATTCCACCCCGTCTGCTGGAATGCTCCTTTATTCTCAGAAAGTCAAGATATAGACAAAGGCCTGAAGATATTTATAAAGAATTACCCCATAGTGATAGGCATCTCTGGCTGGCATATCGCAGGACTGGAGAGACGGACAAAGATAAACAGTACTCAGGATTTGTATTTATCAAATATATATTTTTTGAATAGTATTTTTTTCTATATATTTCTATTGTTAGTTACCCCTGGGGCGGGGGCGGCTTGGCCAGACACTCGTGGCACATTGCAGGCACAAAGACAAATCTATCAGACATTCTGCAGGCCACAAAAACATGGTCTTATCGATAATCTAGCTCCCGTTAGATTCCTTAGAGCCCTGAGATAGCTGGGCCGAGGCTGTACGTACAGATAAAATGCTTGGCTGCAGGCTTGGTACACAAAAACAAGGCTTGAAATAAAAGAACGTGCTATATCACTCAAAGATGTATTACTTGAGTAGCTCCGAGCAATTAATAATACTTCCAATTTATACTGTACATACAGATACAAATGTTTTGTTGAGGTTTAAATTGATACAGAAAGAAACGGCCTCAAGCTATGTCAAATGCAGTGCAGGGAAAAGTCAGAATATTTAGAAATTATAGCAAAAATGTTCAGAGAAATACATGGGGTGAAATTATTGTAAATTGGCCAATATTATGTGCAACTAAATAATTTGACCGTTTCCAGACCTAGCTACGAAAATTCGTTACCCAAAATCAAACCAAAGGAAAAAACTAATTCACAAAATGCAAAAATAGTTTAAATTGCAAACCATACTGCAGTTGAATACAGAAACGAATCTGAGACTTTTACTAACAAGTAGTGAGCAGCACTTGAAAGACTAGTGTCTGGCAGAACGAATAGAGACGTCGTCGTCTCTAAATTCCAGTCTGGCCTTTCAGCATGAATAGACCCAGACCGTGTCTCCGATCTGGTTAAGGACCCTGAGCGTTGCTCGAGTAATTGGTCTGTTTTAGTCAGAAATGAGATTTGCAGATGCCTCGTCAGCCTAGTCCCCTGTTACATTAAGACTGCCAACTCTCCACTGCTCACTTGACAATGCTTAACCAAAGTCTATTTGTCTTAGTAGGGGAATTGGATTATGATGTCATGTATTGCATCTTAGGCGCTGTTAGGGATAAGTTTAGTAACTTTACCTGCATATTCCATTGAGATAAATTTTCCAATTCAACTCATCGTACTCAGTGCCATGGTCGCGTACGTCCATATTTACTATGCGATTTTCAGTGACGGGTCCAGGATTTTTAAAAAGGGTATGCCCTGTCTTATGCAGTTTTTAATAAACTGACTTAGATTTTGGGAAGAATTCTGTTCCTTAAAAGACTCGAATTTCAGCGAAAAGGGGTATGACACATCCGTAATTGGAACCCCTAAAAACTGCTTATGTGACTTTTTCACAATCATTCAAATTCAATCGACCTATTGGCCCTATACAGTCACTTTTAGAACGATTACACCAATTTAGATCCAAGGGTACACTTTAATCAGATCAAATTCTGCTGGTGATGTGAATTTTCATTGATGTGAATATTGTTCCCAGCGGCTTCAGACATTATTATACTTTGTCTCTATTGCTCTGGGACAAATCTCTATTTTGTCCGCTCGCCAGAATCCAACTCAGGAACACGCACCAACCCCTGTGCAATGCCAGAGGATTTCCCCAGGTAATAGCCAGCCTCTTTTGCCTCGCTCCTATTATCAGCCGCATTACATGGATTTTCCCTTTATCCTCAAAAAAGATATTTTGTGAATAGGGCCGGGTTGGATGTTAGGAAAGAGCTTGAGGGGGGATGGCGTCTTATCAGAAACCTCGTTACCATGGCTGCATCAAGTGTGCAGGCGCCTAGGGCGATGGGTAGGGCAAGGAGGGGGTATATAGGCACGGGGGTCTAAAGGTGGTCATTACCATAGCAACTGGATTAGGGTGAGACCCCAGACTGCCTGGAGGTAGGAGGGATCCATAAGGCAGATCCATAACCCACCTCCTCTCAATACCCCCTGGCCTGTCCTCCACTTATGCCTAGTCCAACCCCCTTGTCAGCCAAACCTCCAACTTGTACCTCCTGACCAAAATTTTCAGGGATGCCATTTTTCCTGCTTTTTCCGGATTTCCGGATTTTTGTCTGTATCATAACTTTTACAAAAGTAAAAAGATTTCAATTCCGGAAAGCTTTACTGCCTAAAATCCGGAAAGGGTGTTTCACAAATTTCCAGGTTTCTCAGGATCATACAGGGGCATCACTGCCAAATGCTCTTTTTTTTTCAAAAGCAGCTCCCTGGTAATAGTATATGCTACCTGCAATAGCTTCAAGCATTCCTTGATATTTTAAAATTGTGGTATTTAATTATGATGTTGGGAAAACCTTTCATGAAGTTATCTGTAACAACCAACAAACTACCTGCTGCGCCAACAGGCAGTATTACCACTTAACAATGCCCACTGGCACATGTATACATCTCCTGTATAAGTTCACTGGGGAAATAAATATCATGAAAGTAGGAGAGCCATGTTTTATACCCTTTGAAGCTCTGCCAGATCCTCTTCTGTTTTTTAGAGACACTATTACTGTTCAGGCTGCAAGAGGTCTGATATTGCGCGTGCCCAGGGGTCCTGATGACTATACATAGTGTCCCTCGATCCTTTGGGGCACCACCAGAAGGGCCTTAGGGCCCTGTCTGAGGGCTTTACAGTCAGGTCGCCTGGACATCTTTTTCCCTTGCTCAAGCTGGGACGTTATTGCCAATATGTCATATCGTGTTTTTGCTTTGGTAGAGATCGTTCTTGGATCTTTTTCAGTTTCAGACTCCCCTGTCTCTGTTCTTAGATTTTATCCCTGGTACAAAGCTTACAGCGTGGCTCTGAATTTAGACTGATCAATCAAACACTATAGATTTTATCTATAGAAATGCAGTCTCAGTGTTAGGCCACCCTTAAAAAGTTTGTTTCCTGTCCACCGCCAGGCTATCTCGTAGGACCAACTGGCGTTTATTCTCATTGAATATTCTTTTACAATAAATTCTGTAAACTTCATACCAGAAGAAAAAAAAGAGAAAAATAATCTGACCTACAGACTTGCTATATCTTAGGCTATCAGCTGGACAAGGAACCAATTTAAAGAGAATGGCCTAATTTGGGCCTTTTTCACTATACTACTTGTATTCAAGTTAAGAGTGCATAATGGTCAGTCCAAACACATTATGTATCTCATCGGCCATATGAGCAATCAAATATACTTTTCAATGTCAGTAGGAAACAAAATTAATATCAATATTGGTACTAATTTTGTGTTTGAATCATTTAATTCACAGTAGAACTCTGTCTGAGGCCAAAATATCATGGATATCTACAGATGCACTGCAATATAACACTTCATACGCCTATTTCTGATCCTTGGATTAATTTACAGGTCAGAAAGAGGTGTCTGAGCAAAGTAACCAATGTTGAAAGGCTGAGAAGGGAGCCTCTGGACACTGTTGGATAAGTAGTGAGAGCGCTGATAACTGGGGTCTTAGTACGCATCCCAAAGCACTACTAAGAGTTGGCAGGCCCCATACATTACACCTGATTGGAGATCCAAGGTTAAGAGTGGGAGTAGCAGAAGTGGGAAAGCAAATTAGAAGAGAACAGTTACTGCATGTAGATTCAGGACAAGGAAACATAGAAATATTGGGATCTTTGATTTTGAAGAGGAGTGCACAGTATAACATTTGATTGGAATATTTACCATGATGAAAAAAGATAGTCCTAGGAAAGTTTTGCATTTAGAAACTCAAAACTGACTGAAAGTGTGTGCATGAACTGCCCCGCTTTTCCCTGTATCGCCACTTAATTTGAAACAGGCAAGACTTTAGGAAAGAAATCCAAGGATCAGTAGCCTGGATGGTAGTATAGAAAAAACATTATAGGAAAAAAGCAAGGAAGTGGCAATAGTTATAAATAAAAGCGGAGTAAGTAGGGGAAAGGACCAGGGTAAAAGAAAAAGAGTAAGTAGGTAGGCAGGGTCACAGATGGCTTGTCATTACCAGGGGCTACTGCCCTTAAAGCCCCACCGCCCCGGAGGCCCTCAGTGGTCGGTAATTGCCCTTTCCTACTACCACCTGTGGTGCCAACTAACCGACTCCTAACCAAATGGCCGACCGAGAAGCCCGCCAAATCCCATCAAGGGCCCTCACATGTAGTGATGTACTGCGCCTTTGACATACAGCTGCCATAGTATGCCTGATGAGAGGAAATTTAAAAGATTTATTGTCCCAGTTCATCGAAGTGTATAATTAAGGAGAATTTCTGAATTGGAAATCAAAATTCTGTTCCTGCACGAGTTCACGTACTTGTCAAGAAAAAATAGGTATGAGGGTTTCATATGGATTCTAGCGAATAATGTGCTTCACTGATCAAAATATACATGTCAGTTCTACTCCTAAAATCTTACAACTAAACAAAAATGAAAAATTATGAAAATAACAAAACATCCAAAATTTCACTTTGCCACCCAATGAAGTTTGCATCAGTACCCTCATTATAATAGACCACTCAGAACCCATGGGCTTTTCATACACCATGTTTCCCAGTGGTGTCTTCATCATAACTGTACGCTTTCATATCCCCGCTCTTTCCTCAGATCTGCCTATCAAGTCGTTTTCATTTCCGTCAAGCCGTTCCCCTTACCCTTCGTCCATCACCTTCCCCACCTCCTCCAGTACCCCCCACTCCTTATATCCCTAACCCCCCGCCTCCTCCAGTGCCCCCTCCCCCTCCCACCACCCCTTAAGTTACCCCCACCTCCTCCAGTCCAGTGCCCATCCCCTTCCTACACCTCTTACCCCCCAGCCTTACCATCCTCAACCCAGCGACTCCTACCCTTTGATGGGGGTGTTTCCAGTAACTCCAGGCTCTGCCTCCAGGGGCGGGACCGTCCTGCCGGCCCCCACTGGAGGCGGCCAGACACAGGAGGAGCCAGCAGCAAGCAGTAGGGGAGGAGGAGGAGGCAGTTGGGGGCTGCTGGCGGCCGGAGGAGGAGGTGGAGGACAGCAGCCTCCGCGTGTACTGGAGAGGCGGCCAGGGCCTGCTCCTGTACCTTAAAGGACAACAGTTAACATTATAGCCCTACTACCACCAGCAACTGGAGCTTAACGGACCTTAATCGCCGCTGTGGAACTGCTGCTGTTATCTCCCATAAGCAGGATATAACGACACATTACATTCTGGAGAATCATATCATATCAAGGTAGAGGGCCATAGGATGTGTATTTCAGTATAAGCGAGTGCAGGCTTAACGGTTCCCTTACCTCCCCCTGGAGCAACCAACCCTCTGGAGGAACACTGGAGAAAGGAGGCTTTAAGTGCAAATTTTATTTCCCACTGTCTGTAAATGGGTGTCACATACAAAAGAGTTGCCCGGAGTTCACCCTGCCTTATCCTTCTGGCTTTGTGGTTTCCATGACGGCATTGTTGTGATTACCCTGGAGTATTGTAAAGCATTTAGGCCTACTGGAGGAAGACGGCACAATTCCCTATTACAGGTAGCAACCCGGAGGAAGGCTATTTCAGGCTTTTATTGCATTTAGTTTGAATTTGCTTGCTCATATTGACTACTTGATTTGGGTTGGATTTTTTCCCTACGATTTTAGATTATGCAAGACTAGTACCTTTAGGTAGTTGAAATTATTGACTTATATTTTTATGAAGTCTACCTGTTTCCGTTTCTAAGTAATCAAAGATATTGTGGTCAAAACAATGAATAACATCAAAGTGATGCAAAAAATTAAATTGCTCCATGTTGAGTATTCAAGAAGTTTCAACTTCCAGCAGTCCCCCCCTCCCTCCCCCTGGAGGGGAATGTGTGTGTTGTAGGCCTGATGACTGATACGAGACATGACAATTAGTGAATGCTTATACTAGGTAACTAAGTAGCATTTTGCCTTTAGAGCAGAATCTAATAATACTGATAAGGTATAACAAAAAGGAAATGGTTTTATGGGCTGCAACTTAATTTTAGTCACTGTGGCTTACCCTAAGTTGCACCCAATTATTCTCCTAAAACATAATATAATGAAGACAATTAAACCATTCCGTAAAAAAGGAGAATAGGACTGCATTAATAATGAGAGGATTTCCGGTTATCTTTCTGACTCCACCTTTCCTCATCAATGGCCTGACAAGTAATATTTAGTGTGGCCCCAGGGGGAGGTCCCAGCCAAACCTCTCAGACATTTGTCCCAATTTTCACTTAATTGTTCCGCTTTGGCTTCCCAGTCACACGATCTCCTTTGCGCGGATCAAAATTCCCAGCAGCATTCCGTTTTTGTCCCGTCAATATTACCTCTTTCTTTTTAGTCGTTAATTAGTATTCAGACCCACCCTGTTGTTCTGCCATTAGACGCCATGCCTAACTGATGACAGGCAAAACGCAGACCCCAGACTTCTCTCTCGATTTGGCCCGCTTGATTGTCTCATTAAATCACTGCAGACACTGGGTGGAATCAGAATTGTCTTGGTTTATTCAAAGCAGACAGCCAATTTCTTGATAATGTTAAAATATTATTAATGTAACACATGAGGGATACATTGACATTGAATTCCAGGAACGCAATCCCCAGCAAGTCAGAAAAGACAACACCATTAATTTTGTTTAAAAAAAACAAAGCGGATTCTTCTGAGCTGTGACGTGTCGCAGAAGCATCCTATGTAGTTTTTTTTGCGAAAATGGAATCTGCAACTGTTTGTCGACATCCTTTTGCTGTTTTTCGTGTTACCTATCAGTTGGGTTGCACCACAGTTGTAAATTGCCTTTCGGGGCTGCATAGTCACTTGCACCCTGACCAGGTCCTGTGCAACCAGAGTTTGACCAATCATAAGCTGGCTGGTTCGAACTAACCATATGGCTCAAAACATTTGCCTGCTTCGGAGCTGTTTTAAACAAGGCTCAGAAATGTCCTTTGTTTTTACCACAGTGTAAGAGGTTGTCCTTTTAGTCTTTTTTGTGTAACCTATGGGTTTTTGTTCGTGTTCATCTTTTGCTGTAAATTGCCTTTCGAAGCTGGTCACAGCCTGGCCAGGGGCTGTTCAACCTGCATTAGACCAATCTTAGGCTGGCTGGCCAAAACTAACCCCAGTCTGATCCTTGGGGTTATTGGAGGCAATGGCAGGCCCCCATTGAGATACAAGGGATGGGAGGGCCTCTGCTTATGCATCAAGAAATCTTATAGTCTTTCAGCTAACAACAATCCTGCATGGTAAACATCCAAGACCCATCTTTAGAGGCACTATAGGGCTGATGGAAACCTGATGAAAATAGTATTAGGATGGTGCTTTTGGTAGGCTCTCTTTTTTCCTAGGCATTGAGGCACTTAAAGATAATATGATGATCATTTGAGTGTGGCTTTGCTAGCTCCCCTTCAGCTAATCTAGACTTCAGTCAGAGTAAAGCGAAGTGAACTGACCCGAATGACAGCTCTCATTATCTGTGCCTTCGGTTGAGAATAAAGCACAATAATAAGGCTTCCTTTTCAACCGAGTAAGCAAATAATTACCCACTTAATCATTGCATTACTGCAGAATGGTTCATTTGAGACTAAATTGCCATACTGGAACTTATGATACATTGATCACTGTAAAGAGAAGGGATGTAATGCATCCTGACCTAGAGCACCAGAGTCGGGCTTAAAAATAGAACACTTAGTAATCGAAAATGAAACAGCAGGTTGTCCTTTTCAAATGAATAATAACACACTGCCTTGAGCAGATTTGCTCTTATCAGAAGGGCCTCTGTGTGCCTTTTAATATGTCAGATACTTGCAATATTAACTCTTGAAAATGAAATTATCTACAATTGGAAAATTACTTTAGAAATATTATATCTTAAACTAAAACTGCTATCACATGTAGGAGTGGCAGAATGAGATGGAAGTTGGTGGAGTGAAAGGCAGCAGGTGTTAGTGTCACATGCATGATCCCCCGGAGGATTGCTTTGGCACCGGGCTGCTAGACCGCTGGACACCAACAATGCCCTTGTGAGTGAGAGTGTTCTTATTTGATCTGACACAAGTGAACATGAGATGGCTTCAAAAAGGTCAGTTTGGTCTGTTTTGTGCTGACCTGTGTACTCTATTTGGCCTGTTCTAGGCTAACCAATAGAACCAATTGCCACTATCCATGGTCCTACTGTTGGTCCACAATGGTCAAATCAGTGTACTAACTTCATTGTGCTATATATTAATAGATGTTCTATCAATGACCTATTCTAAAATATCAGATTCAGTCCATTCACTTGTTTAGTCTAGTACTATGCCCTAACTTTTCTACCCAATTTGGATCATTCCGCTCCACCTTTGGCCATTTGATGGAAATCAAGTAGTGTATTAGCCCGTTTTATGCTGGAAGTTTAGTAGTTTGTATATAGTGTGTTACCTTTAATGGGCCTGTTCAGCCTGTTTTATGATAGACGGTATACCTGACCCTATAGGTCCATTGTAAAATGACTTATCTACTAAAGTTTGGCTATTTTCCTTTGATCTATCTAATACTTTCTAAGCATTAAAAACAGCAGGTTATATTGGGGCTCAGTTTAGCCGGTGGTGCCTGTTGAATAATGCGGAGTAGTTATAGATATGGCCCATGGGAGGTCGATATTTCCTCTTGATAGGGCTGACTGAGGGGGTTAGAGTCACTGCTACCCCGGGATTAGCCTGGCCTGCAGGGTCATTTATTGCGAATAGTGTTACAGATTTCCGGAAAAAATCTAATGATATTCCACTCTTACCTGGGTTACCAAAGCTTTAGGATCGCCATACATTCTTGAGCTATGAATCAGTATGGAGTAGTGTTTGCCACAGATTGCAAGTGTATGAGTTGTAATTAAGTTACATAAATACTTCTTAATGACAATAAGCAGAGTAATAACAACTGCCAATGGATCAACAGGCCAACGGAAATTACCACATGTATGCTGAAGTAGGTAAACTGGAATTTCACATCTGAATTTATAATTGGCTTTTCTCTAAGAGGACATCTCAAAATGCACCCATTGCTGCAGCATAATCAATTGCATTAAGATTTAATGTAACATTCTAATGGTTTTTCGTGAACTTGCAATTTGCTCCCTTTCATGTGGCTTCTCCATTGGCTTCCACAGTGGCTTCAGCGACTGTAGGTCGATGATTGAAGCAAAGCGCTGATTCATTGCTCCACCATTACCGGCTCACCCTGTGCGCTCCCCTGACCAGAGGGGAGATAACAAGGTACCTGGCAGGTCGGGCAATGGCCTGCGGTTCACGCAGTCAACGTGTCCTTGTGATGTGAAGTGTCACGTGTAGGTGACATAGCGGTAGGGGAAAGATCAAAGAGGGACATCTCCCAACTCAACCTGTTGGTCTTTCTGTGTTGCCAACCCAGCCTTGATGTTTTATCATTTGTGTTAGGTCTGGTAAGGGCAACAGACATTCCATCTATTAATTCTGAATCCTGACATTTTCTTAATTTTGTCCATGAAAACATGTTTCTAATCATGCCATACCTTGAACAGTGTCCAAAATTAAGGGTGCACCATGCACCAGGGGTGCATGATTCTGAGGCAGGGTGCATGATTCTAAAAAGTGTGCACCCTGATGGTGCATGATTATCAAGCCTTTTAATTATGTTATCTTAGTAATGTACACACAGAAATGCCCCCGGATGCACAATTATAACAACTGTTAACCCAGTGAGTGCACAAAATAAAAGCTTAATTTCGGACACTGCTTGAAATATGATAATGTCTGTATCTCTGCGTTCCCCCGTCCAAGATTCATTGTTTTAGCTCTATAGCTATACATTATATGTTAGACCTTGTAAATCACCCCTCTAACCCTTGTCCCTCTATACTGTGCTCCATCCTGGCCATTCTCTGTAATGCCTTATTCATCTATCAAGTCTGCCCTGCCTCTGTCTTATTCGACAAACCCAGCTGCCCCTTTGGTTCACCTCTCCCTTGTACAGCCTGCCCTTTTCAACAATATGTTAGCCTGTCTCCTTGTCCCCTGCCCACACAATTCACCTCCACGGAACCTCTGCCACCCAAGAAGAAAACTATCCCATGTTGAGGTTAAGGTCAGGCCCTCATAGGTCATGCAGACACTGTGAGTTGCTATTTTTCCCCTTGGACATAGGGTGGAGGTTTGCTGGCTTTTCTTTAGATGTTATAGAGCTGTATGCAAATACCAAAGGGCAGGGTGGCTATAGAGTTGATTTTTACCACTGTACTAATATACTCAAATTACTGGCAGTCTCCTTTTGCTACCATCTAATGTGCCTAATATATTCACCATTATATCCTGACTATATTCTTCCAAACAGTTCCTCCTCTCTGTTAATATGTAGCACATACATATAATATGTACGATGATTAATAGGACTCCCATATAGTAAAAATATAACCCTACACTGCAGTAGACACTGAGGCAGTACCCACAGCCCTTTACTATATCCCATCTTGCCTTCGTGATAGTAGCTGGACTTTGGTCAAGACTTGGCTGATTGAACATCACTGGGGTGATTGGATCCCTGAGCGGGGTGATTGCGGTTGACGGCCGAGCGATGATGATTTCAGGCACAATGTGTCAGGCAGGGATGCCGCGCCTTGTTCAGACTCATCCCATGGGTTTCGGCTGATTGTGTGTTATCTCTTATTCATTGCTGCTGAGGAAGGTCTTCACCAGTCTCCCCAAAATTACCCTGGAACGGTTTCTAGGACAGTGACTATATGTTGGATCTAGAGTCATCATGTACTCCCTATAGTTCTAGGAATTCTCCAGGGAAGCTGTGCTTACTGGTTATAGTATAGTTCTAGGAATTCTCCAGGGAAGCTGTGCTTACTGGTTATGCAGTGAAGTATGTATATAAAGCCAATATTATCATAAAATTTAAGTGTTTGGTCTGTATACATAGCAGTGTTCGAAATTAAGGATTTATTTTATGCACACGGCGGGTGCATAGGGGGGTAAAATCACGCACCCGGCAAATTTCTGATGCACACACTCCTATATAATGGCATTTATTCTATTGAAAAAGCATGCACATGCCGGGTGCATGCCTCCTGAAAAGTATGCACCCGGCAGCCAAATTGTGCACACAGGGTGCAGGGTGCGCCCTTAATTTCGAACACTGCATAGTAATGTTTGAATAGATTACTGACAACAGAGCAAACGTGATTAGTTTTTGCTAATCTACAAACAGTATGTCAAGATTGACTCACTCAGATCTGATCATCAGTAGCAACATAATTGCCAATTATAGGACGCCATTATAAATTGCATGTCTTGATCAGACAAATAATTAAGGCTAATCCAAAAAGAATGTATATCTCTGCCCTGTCAAAGTCATTCGTTACTGTAAAAGGAAAATGACTATGACACACAGAGAGAGCGTTTAATGTAGAGCTTGGTATCAATGGGTTTATATATTGGCTACACTTGGGGATATCCTTAAAGCAGAGTAACTTTGCACGTCTAAAATCAAAGATCTTCCTTGATCATTTATTTTCCCCCATATAATATAATAAAAAAAGTGGTCCCTTTGAAAACGCAGATTTACCCATTGCAAAGCCAGTCTAGTCCATCTACCACTTAACACATGCCGTCTCTGCACAAAGTGGGAATCTTTATGTTGGCTAAAAGGGGATTTTAGCATCTGGTCTTACTGCACCAAATACAATCTATTTCTGGTTGGGAGGCATGCGCCTCGCCACCCGTTGTAAAACACGCTTATTGAAAACGCTTTACTGTGTTAATGGCCGGCAGGGGGACACCCAGACTATCTCTATGTACATTAGTGGACAGTATTTGTAACTTTCTATATAGCAGAGTCTAGCGGACTCGCAAGGAACTAACTGAGAGAGGCAAAAGAGAGCGCTGTAGTCATAGAGTTTTTTTTCCAGGTAAGCTAGGAACTAGGAATAAATGCATTTAGGAATGTTTTATACGTCTGATGAATGTGCAGGTGTGCATAGAATTTTGATTATCTTTTATAAATTTGAAATTGACCTGACATGTTTTGCTGTATATAAAATGTAGGAACTAAAGCTGACTATGGAGAAACAACCTAATTGTATGACAGATGCATGTAACAATGTAGTGTGAGATCAATCAAGGGTGGAGCACGGGGTGGTGAAGTGGCTAGAGTGTTCGCCTGGAGTGTGAGAGGTCCTGGGTTCGATCCTGGGACAGGCTGGGCTGCTATACCCCTCTGTGTTTCTCCCAGTGGCAACAACTGGGTTATCAAAGGTCCCTAGAGGACCATCGGCTGTTGTGTGTAGGGCCCTGCCTATGGGACCCTGCACATTAAAAAACACCTACCTCGGTAAATGTGTAGGGGTACGGTCTCTACCTTCTCATAGATTAATCGTGAACGTGGCTACAGTCGTCTTGCAAGGTTAGATGCTACCGCTCAAAAGGGCTGGTACATGAGGGAACCAGCTACAGGCTTTGCACTGTCTCCAAGGTTACCAAGGTGTTGCCTCAGTAAAAAACCTTCTCATAGATTAGATCACCATCACCACCCTTGATATGACCCTGGCAGTTAATTAGGGTGTAAAGCAACCAATAACCAACCAACCAACCAATCAATCAAGGGTTACCCTTAGAAAAATACGAGGACATTTTGTAAATGGTTTAAGTTTTACAGCTTACTCCTTTGGGATAAGCAGATAACCTAGGTATGTATAACTAATGCACATACATCTTTCCAAGCTCTCAACAAAAATGCACACTTCCCTTTAGCCATTTAATTATAGCTGAAAATAGCATAAGAATATTGCCCCATACCCAGCCAAATATTTGATGCTGCCATCCTAAGTCTCCTGTGGACCGACCCTGCCAGAGGCTGCTGTGAGTAGCAAACTCTCCATTTAGGACAGGCTTAGCCCTCCTATCACTCCAGGGCAGACCTGTATAGGGCATGTGGTTGGCCACAGTGATATGAAAGCAATCCTCTTGTCCCCATTACCTACGTCCCAACCTATCCCCAGCTACTGGTTCTCCACCCTTGACCCAATCAACTTTTTGAATTGTGTTATTTTGCCCTCCGGTCTATGAGTAGTATAGGAAAACTGGGGAGACAGGCTAGAATTAGGTGATATTTAGACACACAATTATTATACAATACGTATTTAGCAAATAACTACTGTATTCAGAATGGGTGAGTAGCTTGATGAGATAACAGGAGACGATGTAGAAATGCATGTAAAACCATTTACATCGTTAAATTGATTACTTTTAGGTAGGTGGTTTTATTTTTATGAGCCCTGTAGACTTGGTAACGGCAACCTGTTGTGGAAAGATGCCATGCGTTGCAGCTTGTAAGAACATAAATCTTTGCAGCTAGTACAGATTTTGAATTTTTATTCATTGAAAGACATACGCCCTGCCATTTAAGACTATAGACATATTGAGCACTATTGTTTCATTGTTCTTTTTCCCCACTGACGATAATATGAAACCCGACCCAAACTATCATTTCATAATTAATGCCTAGTGAGCCATTGACAGTTTCAACCAATACAAGTGCTGCCTTTTTCTCCTAGAAGCTGAATTTGTAGTCTTAGATTTTTCAACAAGACAATAAGCCAGCAACATAATTATTATTTCCTAACGAGGTTCAGTTACTTGTAGAGAGGAAATGAAGAGGAAGCCAGAGCATCTCAGCAAATACGGTTAATGAAGTAGATCTCTACACGGTAGACCAACAATGTTGCTAGCGAAGAAAAAAATATAGACCCTTCCATATATGTGTTAATTGGAACCGTGAAAAGAATTTCTAGTCTTAAAAAGAACCAAGACAACTTGAGCTTTAATTTATGGAAAAAGAAAGTATTCCTGCATATAAGCCACTGCCTGGACATTTTGACGGAGTGTGGTTGGACCGGGGCTGGATGGCCCGAGACTTTGGTTAGGCCAAATGAAGCATTGGAGGGTTAGTCTGACGCGACAAGTCTATTAAGGGAAAAAAGGAAGGACTGTGAAAGTTGAGAATATGGTAATATCTTTGCAGCACCAACCTGGCAGGAACTAATGATGGAAGTAGGACAAGAGTGTGAATTTTATATCATGCCTTCCTATGGCAACTCCTGGAACTGGAATGAATTATATCCTAGAATATCTATAGCAGTAGCCCTATATTGGAACACATTATAGCTGCAAGCAATGCCCCATTATTAATGAAATACCTATGACTATTTCCTGTTACGGTCTCATTGGATATTATTGACCTTGATGACTGACCTTTATTCTCACATAAGTTGATCTTGGATGTTTTCATGGAAAAACTATAAAGATATCAGCATGTTCAACAGTTTGCTGACTATATCTTGATGGGAATCCAGCTGATCGAGTAACTGTGAATGGACGCTATGATTCTAATGGAGGTTGATACTACCTGCTACACTTCACTGGATACTACAGGTGTGACATAGCTAAGAGCAGCTCACCTCATCTGCTTAACTTAAAAGGATACCTACATATATATTTGCATTTCCTTATATTTCTTTATCTATTCAGACATGGAATTAGCAGTGACAAAAACATAGCCCTGACCTAGCGTGATAAAAAAATACCTAACATGTTGCCCTGCCCTAGTGCTTTCATGGATTAACTGCTATACTATTGGTAAATGAACAAATTGGCACCCCAACTATTGTAGCTATAACTACAATCTACAAACAAAATACTTTCAGCTGGGACATTGGATCTCACATTGATGAGAAAACAAAACTGGATCCTTCAGCCAAAAATCACCTGGAACTGTACATTATTCTCATATCCTCCAGGGGGGCCGTACCCTTAATAGCTTACTGGAGGTAACTTTGATCATACTGGAGGTACCTTGGATCATACTGTAAGTACCCTTAAACCTACTGGAGGATCCTCTCAGCTGAGAAAGCTGCAGTCACCATGGCCATCGTGTCCCAGGACGTGCACGACGTGCTGGTCTGTGCCTGGATCCAGAGCCACTACCTGGGCAAGAAAAGGCAAGACGCGATGCATGCTTTTCTAAATGTTAGTTAGGATGTACTCAGAAGTTTTGTAAAGCGTTCGGATCAATTGACTCTTTTCATTTTTAAAGTTTTAACAGTCAGCAACAATCAAAATATTACAAAAAGATACGTCTGTCACTTTTTCTTTTGTTTTTCAAATAGTGTACAACTTGTAGTATTTATTTTATTCATTTCCATTCTTCATTTAATTGTCTTTTGAAGCGATAATTCAAGGACATTGCTGCGATTAAAATGTTAATTTATTTTATAAATAGCTTTTAGAGAAGGTGTCAATCAGCATCACGTAATATTAAGGTTCATAATATGTTTTTTAATTGAGAAATGTCATTAGTGGCTGACATCATTATTGGTAACTGTTTCCTTTTCAATTTAATAAATTTTGATGGTAATACATCTCAACGACATTTCTTTACGATAGGCCTATTCTCAGCCATGTCAATTAACTTTGGAAATAAGTAGTACCGCCGAAAGCCGTATTAATCTGTTAATTTTCTGTGAATACTGAATGTCTCATATGTGACAGCCAGAAGAACACAAGAAATTGTGACCTTTGTATCAAAGAAAGCTTGGTTTTGAGTTTTGCGAAGTGTGTATATATGCTGAACTGTCAGAAATATGGAAGACGAAAGTGAAAGGCTCCTATCTCAGTAATAGAAATTGTGTCTCCTCTCCAGACTCCTGTCTGACAAGAGATGAGTATTTTCTAAGAGTGTGAGATGATTTTGACAGTTCCATTATAGAGCCCAGGACAAGGGCTTATTGAAATAACGTCTGAAGTTGGTAAGGGAGCTCAGGATGAACCAGGATGCATGACAGACACTTTCTAAATTAAAATAGAAGCACATAGTGAAAACCAAAAAGAAAACGATATGCATAATGAGTAAAATTGCATCTTCGACAGGACATGACCAGTAGTTTTAAGATCTTCTTGCCCAGCTGGGGATCCGAGGTTTATTCCTCCGATATACTATTGTAGTTTACCGCTGGGCAACCAACGCCCTCAATTTCATTGTCCACTAACGTTTTTTTGGTGGTCCTGGGCCACTGGACAACTGATTTGGTAAGCACTGTTCTAGTGCTACTGTAGTGAAAAATAGCGCAATATAAAGAACTGAATACTACTATGAGGTGTCTTCTCCATTATAAAACGAAAGTATTTTATGTTGAATGGATTGTTTATAACGCCCATGCCAATTGCTAGAAAACATACTTAGATAAGCTTATAAGTCACTATACACATAATTGTCGCATTTAAGTGTAAAATACTAGTGATGATATAAATTTAGGTAGGCCTTTATGTCCTGCGATAAATGTGTAAAACATAAATCATTTCAAAGATGTTGATGCTATAAGTAATAGAAGTAACCCTCATAGAACATAACCAGTGTTTCATTAAAAAGTACCATAATTATCGGGTACCCCAGTGGCAATGACTGGGTTATCAAAGGCCCCTAGCTGGGCCAGCGGCTGTTGTGTAAATGGTCCTGTCTATGAGACCGGGCACATTAAAGAACACCTGCTTCGGTAAACGTGTAGCAGTATGGTCTCTATCTTCTCATAGATTCATTCATTCGGTAGCTGCGATCATCAAAGACAGAATTGTCAAATCCTCTTCTCACCATGATATGACCTTAGATGCTGCTACAGTGTTAAACCTCAATAACCAACCAACCAGTACCATCTCGCTACCACGGATAACCAATTTTCTGTATGTACCTGCAGGTTAGCCTAGATCAAGGTGCATGCTGGGTAATATGTCACAATGCTTAAGTATAGGAATTTTCATTAAACCTGGCATCATTTGTAGATGAACGTTGTGGAAAAGTACCATTCAGTATGTTTTAGTTTCTATCTATATAATTATGCTATCATTTTCTAAGTTGGTTTGAAAATATATTCAATATAGATTAAATTAGAGCAACTATTTGTTAATTTTCTATAGTTTTCCCAGTGTTTGTGTCGACAATATTTGTGGAAATTAGCCTGCAGGTACCGAAAATACTATAAATTAGCTATCCGTGGTAGGGAGAATTGAATAGTTCAACCAAAGCAGTTCTCACTGGTTGGACTTTATTAGTGGGTAGGTCCTTTGATAAATAGATCTCTGACCTTTAGCCGACCATCACCTTGCACCACACTGGTCAGGGCACTATCCTTTCATCAGTTATTCTGATAACGCCGAGTGTCCGAGCAGCTCACAGAGGGAGCAGGAGCAGATAGATCTGGGATGAGTCAGAGGGTCAGATGATATATCATATTTCTAACCATGTCTATCGTTTTTTGCTCGGTGTTTTAGAACCACAGTATTATAGTACGAAGATATATGTATGA
This sequence comes from Lepidonotus clava, assembly GCA_936440205.1. Lineage (NCBI taxonomy): Eukaryota > Metazoa > Annelida > Polychaeta > Phyllodocida > Polynoidae > Lepidonotus > Lepidonotus clava. The sequence goes on from OW387139.1 coordinate 38,880,619, forward strand.
TGTTCATCTATGCCGTATGTCGTTCGTCTAAATTTGGTAAAAGTAAAATGTCGATCTGACTTTCGCATGTGATCGATTTACTATTTTCATGGAACAGTGAATCCTGAATAGAGTTAGCATTAGGCCTGCCAGGCTTATATATCCTGAAAATTGCGAAAAATGCTTGTATTTGTAATTTTGTTATTATAGAGTTGTCCTTCCATATTGGTGCGGTTAATATAGCATGGCCGGTATGTTTTATCAAACCTGATGGGAAATTGTTCCAAAAAAGTTTTTCTCACGCATATACTTAAAAAAAGACTATTGAAACTCCTTCCACACATAAATTCCAAAGGCATGCAGTGACTACACCTTGAGCGATCAGCGGCGGCACAAAAAGTGTCTTACTCATACGAGAACTCATAAGCCGTGAAAAGATTTCCTCTCACTCAATTTAACCATTCCCATCGCAGACGTTTGACCACCGAACCCCTCCTTCTTCAATCAAACTTTAATAAAGATGATGGGATGCCGTTCTTATAATAGCCTGCATTTACCCGGCACTTTTTCTACTTCACATCTTTCCTTTCTTCCCAGTTTTCTGGTTTGATCAGCAATATCGTTTTTCTGGATGTAACTTTTTTTATTCCGAAAGCGTGGCTAGGCTGTTAAGCAGATTGTCCCCGCCCTGGCCAAAGAACTTAAATCAGAAAGAAAGGGCACTCAGCGGTATGATTAAATTCTGGGTTGACTATAAGGTATTGACCACAGTTCTTTGCACAAGAGACCTTCTTCAAAACTTAAGCCCCCAAAATATCCTCTAATAGCTTCTAATGATAGCTTCTGGTCTCGGTGTTGATTATGCCAGCCACTTTTAGAGATCAAGTATGCCACCTACATATTTTTGAGGGCTGTACACCTGTATTTGTATTTTCCACAAATCTTTAATCATATAGCACTATGAATATGACAACATTTTGGGGAGCATGGAAACATGAAATGACATATTTCGTCCAGTATCTGCATAAAATAAATAAATGAATAATTTCTAATAACTGTATTATAATAGGAAATGGCAGGGTACTAACCACACAGGGAAAACAGGGAAAATGGCAAAAAGAAAATTCTTTGACAGGGAAAACACAGGGAATTTTGAAATTTTGCCAAAACACAGGGAAAACACAGGGAATTCCATTTGGCCAGGTTCTGAAATTCCTGATTCTCAAGATATTAGGGATTCAGCTTTTTGTTGTTAGGTTGTCCAATTTTTGTCCTAGCATAGAGGCTTTTAAAGTTGATCAACTTGCTGGATATGACAGGGAAAAATTGCAGTGGGACAGGGAAATCTCAGGGAAAACACAGGGTATTTGAAAATGGAACTTCGGTTCTTACCCTTTAAGGGTGGCAGCTAGGACAGTGTAGTGGTTAACCTCGCCTCGCACGTGGCCGGACCAGGTTCGAGCCTCGAGTGTGACTACTATACTTCCTTGCCTTTCCATTGTTTCCCCCTCCATAGATTTGATCACAGTACTTTGTACAAGCCAAAGACCATGAGTTGGTGTCGATATAGCTGAACATTTTCTGAGCACACCTTAAACTCCAACAATCATCATCATCATCCTCACAAAAACAAAGTGTACAGTCTCTGCACATCCAATGTCTCTGCCCACTGTTAGCGCGGTGTGACAGACAGTATTGTTGGTGGGGTGAGGCCGGCTGTTTGCTGTCCATACCCTGCTTGATTGGCCAGGATTTATCTCTTCCTCCCAGCTCCTCTGTGTCATTAACCATAACCACACAACCCCACGGCCAGTCCAGTACCACCCGCACCTCCCTATACCACCCAGGCTATCAAGAGAGAAATATCGGATAAATATTGCCATATAAGAACTCATTCAAAGCCCCTTACAAAAAGGGTGTCATCAAATAAGTATCCATTTTCCGAATATAACACGCCACATCTGTTATCATTTCGCTTTGAAGTGAAAAGCCGATAGATTATTTTGAGTTGAACAAATTTATTCCGATTGCATTCAAAGGAAAATGGATGGAATTATTATTCAGATACATGATTTTATTTATTACTCAATGAAAGGATTTAACATATCTAAATGTGTATAGATTTTAAAAAGTAAAAATACTGCTGTGATTCATTGCGCTTTTCATTGAAGGAAAAAGGCGATAAATGGTTCTTGGGCTTGTGTCTGGGTGGCGCTACTATCGGCTGTCGTGTGGTGGTATTACCAATTTTTTTTAAAATTTATTTATTTGGGGGGGGGGGGGGGGGGGGGTTGCCGATTCTTTGACGCCCCGCACAAACCGTATGCTGATGGATGACGCTAAGGGCTGACAGGAATGTAAGGGGTCGTGGTAGGTAAAGGTAATCTTAGCTCACCCCGATAGAGTGGTATCAGCTACTCAGACAGTCTTACCTTAACAGCTGATTTTACACGCATTGGTAGTGTCAGAGCAGTGCAGTGTGATATCCAACTTGCAAGAACGAGAAAGACAAAAAACAGCATTTGGACGTTGCTGTTTCTGAAATTGATATACTTTCTCCTGTTTCGAGTTTCCTCAGGAGGAAAGTATGTCCAAGGAAATGATTGATAAACGCGAGATGGAATTTGAGATAAAATACCTCAGATCTAATGAACTTTTAGTGAATGACAAGTGAGAAAAGACAATTGTTGATAAGCCATATTTAACACCCCAGGGTTACCCAGATCCAACAGACTTTGCATCAAAGAAAGCTTGGTTTTGAGTTTTGCGAAATGTGTATATGCTGAACTGTCAGAAATAAGGAAGACGAAATAAGCACCCACGTGATACCCCAACCGCAAATTGATCAGCCAATCCCAATTTCATCATGATGAACAATGCATCCATCTTCTCATTATCTAACCCCCCCCCCCCCCCACGTCCTACCTTGAATCCCAAACCAACCCCACCCACAGTGGTCCTGGTTTTGTAATTAGGATCGTGTAGGCTCCTTAAGGCGGTATTCCACTATCCGATTTTACTCCCGATTTCGAAAATCGCGAGAAGGAATCAGCGGTAAAGATCGACAAGTTAAATATCATTACAAAGGATTTTGAATTACCTTCAAATGGTATGTAACATGCAGGAGTTCTTGTAATATTCAGGGATGTAAGTTTTCATATTTTAATCTGATTTCAGATTTTTTTCATATCATCACCTTAAATAACAATTTTCAAACTGAATTCATTACATGACGTTTTATAGCATTTTAAGATTATTCTAAATTTTCTCTCTAGGGTTTCAGATTTTTTCATTAACCCTGACTTACATCCCTGAATATTTCTAATGTAAACCTAAATATTTGCAAATTCCTAATGGTCCAAATCGCCTAGTGGAATAGAGCCTCTACCCCTGACGTGAATTTGTTATACCCTGTGTTCCCAGCTGGCTCCACCCCGGGAGATAACAAGCTAATACAGGGTGAGGTATGGACTGGGTCTCGTTAGGCCGCCCGCTCTAATGACTCCACGTCTCCGCTTGGGATGTATATATTACCTGACAGAGGTAATATGTTGTCTCAGCCTTCTCAGGGTCACATTTTTCTACAAGCTTTTAAAGGGAGCTAAAACCAAGAGATTCAATGAAATTTTTCAAACTCAAATAATCGTGGAAATCCATTCCTTGAGCCTATTTCTGACCCGTGTTAAAAACTAGACCATGAAATATGGTATAAAATCATTAAAAACATGTTTTCCTTGTTCAACTAAATTAAAGTGGATCCGCAAAAATGGAGTTTGTTTACAAACAAATGGAAACATTACCATCTCTCATGGAATTCTACTTCAGTTTGAGCTAGTTTTCACAGCTTGTACTTCACCACTGACCTGAACTAGACTCATCTCACATATTTCTATACTTATCTGAGTTTTGAAGATTTTGTCAACTATACTGGTTTTAGGTCCCTTTAAGTGTTGTACTGTATAGCAACAAGAAGTTGGTGTGAAACATGAAAAAGGTAATCATTGTCATGATTTGTTAATTGGCTTATCGTGGGGTGACCAGTATACAAATTGATGATTATATCCATAAAGCTGTTTTAAATGGGGTCCCTGTAGGTCTTTGTTTAATTTGAGCCTGATATTGCTGGTTGAGCGGTAAGGTTTTGAGAGGAAATCTTCTCCAGGGCTGCATGGGAAAGGCGTGCATTTGGATAAGTAGACCACACCTAAGGAATTACACCTCAAGATGTGTCCTTTTTTTGTCCCATCACATTGCGAAAAATATGCAGTGCAATATTCATTGTTACTGGGTTACACTTATTATATATCAAGAAGTTGCACTACGATTTTTTCACTTCAAACATAGTGACTCAGGATTAGCATGTTGAAGGGGTGATGTGACATGATTTATTCACACCCTCGCCACATGGTTAAAACAGGCAGGGTGTGTGTGTGTCCTTTACTGGAGCCTGGTTTACAGGGGGCAGGTCACGGGAAACAAATGGCAAAGTGTGCAGGCATTACGTGCTGACTGGTTGTCGGGTAGACAACCCTGCCAAGTCCTGGGAGGGGTCATAAAAAGTGGGCATAGATATAACCATGCCACACACAAGCCATGCTGGTATGATGCTGTTAGAACAACAACAGCACCTCATAATGGAAGTTAGAGGATGGATACTTAAGTAATAGCTAAATAGAGCAAATTTAGCCATCCATGCCCAAGATCCCACACTAATATGTATAAAGATGGGCCATAAAGATGCACGGCATTTAGCGCATTGATACTCATGATAAAAAGGCCATAATCAACTACACAGTCTCTCTGATAGTCAACCATATACATACTGCCCCCTTACTTCACGCAGTAACTTTAAAATCCTAAATTTAACCCAGACTGCTTTTTGTCAGCTAGTCGCTGAAAAAATAATAGAACATCACATGGGCCAATTGTTACATGCCTTGAACATAAAGGTTCCTGGTTTAGAATTGAACCAAAACACGACCACAAAACCAGGGCCTCACGTAAGACACGCACGACTTACAAAGACATTAAAGGGCCCATTTTAGGTATACCTAGACAGAAGTCAGAACCGTACACATAAAGGACCCAGACAGATAGAAGTTATACAGACCAAGAAAATGTGTAAGGCATATTATCCACATACAGGATATACTGAATCAGTACACATGTGACACAGGGAGATGCACATAAAAACACACACTTGCACATAGCAGTCATACATAGGATATTCCCAAACGACATGTGTTGATGCAGCAGAGAAATGTTTACGCTTATTTTGACACAACTAGGATATGATACCATAGAGAGGATGTATACGCTATGCCAACTGCATGCATACACAGTTGGCACATAGAAAGTTGGGTACATGTATAACATACATTGATATTGGGATATAGAAAATAAGAAAAGACATGGATTAAAGTATAAAATATACTTATAGACATATAGAGACACAGAGACCAGCGTATTGCACAAACACGTAGAAGTAAAATTATTTTAGAGGACGGACAAAAAACTCTTCGGAGGAAACATAATAATAATTATTATGTTTGAGAGGACACAGACACAGCACCAGAAATAGGAGAACATATCTTAGAGGACACACTTTTTAAGAGGACACATACACACCACACACACACACACACACACACACACACACACACACACACACGAGACACACACACACAAGACACACACACAAGACACACATAAAGATTACGCCCAGTGTCACGGCACCTGTTGACACTGCCGCGACCCCTATTGGCACACATAGCAGGTTGGGGGTATGGCATTGGGTGGGGGCCATGCTTCAGAGATAAGTGTGTGTGGAGGGAGGTAGGAGTGGGTGGTAACATGTTACATGTTGTCACAGGGGGTGGAGCCTGCAGCTCCCAGCTCACCACAACCACCACTGTCATCATACATATGTGTGTAATAACCACAGGAGTATAACTACGGATCTACAACACCCCAACACCCACACATAGATATAAACATACCCAGATTTGGGACCAACCAACTCAACAACTTCAACACATCTTCCATCATCATCAACGATCGGAGAAAAAAAAGTTGACAAACACTTAGAAAAAGCATCCAGATCTCCCCTACACTCTGACACACATACCCCCGTGTCTGACAGCAGGGGTCCCATAGAGAACTCAAAGCTCGGCCGGGGAGTTTGTTTGCATGCCGCTGGTCGCGGATGGATTATTACCATTAGGATAAGTCTCGGACAAACTTTAGCCTAACCAGCCTCATCCCCTGGAGTGCTGGGGGAAGCGTAGGGAGTATCCGGAGGACAGGAGGCTATCAGGAGGCCAACCTTGTTTTCCCCACTCCCCACCCCCGCCCTACATTTTTCCCCATTCCTCCAGGGGGGCTGTGGGAGCCAGGAGGTGTTTTACCTGCTAGGGTGACTGACCGAGTCCCCCCTCACAGACTCGCAGACGCTGGAGGTGTAGGATCAGTAGTACTATTAGGCCTACGAGCATTAGGGAAGCAGTCTCCGTCTCTGTAACTGCTACTCCAGGGTCCACCATGGAGGGGCATCTGCGACCTGCCATCATTCACAAGTAAGCCTCAGTGATACTACCTTAAATGCTTTTGCTACTTAAATTACCTGAACTGGTAATTAGGTAAGGTGGTAGTCATATGGGACTTTGAGAAACTAGGTCTTGGGAATCATGGGATCCTGTATCTTGAGAAGATTGTTGAAAGATCCTTGGCGTTTAGGGAGGGGAGTACAACCCACTTCATGCAATCAAAAATAGTATAGCTGCACTTGCCATCTTGTCTATCGTAGATGTAATCGGGCGATAACTTACCAAATAGGCAGTGAGGAATGATTTGAGAAAGACGTTTCCTGCTTTTGGGGGGCACTCAGGACTTGACAAATTGTTCTTTTTAGATCTGGTTGCCCAGCTGGGGATCTGGGGTTCATTCCCAAACATCAATCTCTTATATTATGAAGTTTACCACGTACTGGGCAACCAAGACCTTGAATACAGTTGCCCATGTAGGAACGTTTGTTATGACAATAAGTCTAAAAAAATACTAAGTCTCAAAGTTTTGAGACATAGTGTCATTTTGAGACATAAAAACGTTTTCTGGTGGTCCTAGGCTGCTGGACAACCAATTTGTCAAGCCCTGACATGTCATACAATAGAATAGAGAAATGACAGGGCATGATTGATATGGTTACAAAAAGCCAAAAGGATTATAAAGAACTCATGATTACTTAGCTGCCAGGCTTTGAGATGTCAAGGTTGATATAATTATAAAGTTACACACGAGGAGGACATGTTTGGCAATTGGCGTACCCGTCATTTCTTTTTGAAATATTGGGTTCTTTCCTTCTTTGTCTAATACCCGCGTGGAATTATTGTACATATACTATAATATAGTATAGTATAATATAGTATAATAATAGTAATAGCCCACAAGTATAGACATAAGTGTCTACACCTTAGAATCACTTAATTCTTTTCTAGAGATAAAACAACTTCATCAACAGGTGTACATTCAAGGTCTTCTGTCATAATAATATCTTTAGAATTCCTGGGTTCCTGATCAAACTTCAGCCGTCAGTCTTGGGAATTGCGGCAGGTGGGAGAGGCAGGGTTTCAACGTGTTTATCTTTGTCGCCCAGCGTGGGAATCAAACTACATGGGCGTGGTGAGGGGTGGGTTGGAGAGGGGATATAGGAGAAAAATCAGGTCAGATTTTGTTTGTATACAGCAGGTTTGTTTTTATTAGTGCGTGAGTATAATACAACAGAATTGGTCACTGACACTTGATGTTGTAAGCAACTCTATGTGACTTTTGAGATATAAGATGCGTTGGTCATACCTGAAATGAAATAGATAATGATATTGCCGAATATTATCTGAATTAGACCTTTTTTTCCTGATGGAATTTTCTCATCATAATTATTATGACCAATGTGTGTTGCATTATGCAACCTAATGATTAAATAAAAGTGATAAATAATAAGCGTGCATACCAGGGCAACAATCGCAGTTTGTGGCGCTAGTTTTAGGATTGCGATCGTGAATCTTGCCCTAGGCACTTTAGTGTAAAGGCACTGAACTAGTTCACGCCTCACCATATTTATTTAGCTTAAAAAAAGTACATCATACAGAGAGATAAATCATGTCAGATTCACCCAGTACCGCGTGCATATACAATATGGGCAAAAGACCTCTAAACCCAAAATCACATAATGAGACATACTTTGAATGAATGAACACAGATTACACGCGATTACCTCCGGGTATGATTGTACTATAACATTTCTCTGCATGCGGAGGCCCGGAGCGGCGTTTAGGGGATAGGAGGGACAAAAAAGGGAACCATAATGGGAACAGATGTTGAGGAAGCGGCGTCAGGAGATGATGTATTAACATGGCAGAATGGGGACATGCAGAGTCCTGACGCTGCACGCCGCTCACGGAGGTTGTGTGTGTGTAGTGGGAACACCAGTAGTAGATGGTTTGACAGAGTCTACAGTGTGTCCACAGATAAATAGACAGCATCTGGAGATGGCATATTAACTGTATAGTGTTTAGTGGGACCACCAGTAGTAGATGGTTTGACAGAGTCTACAGTGTGTCCACAGATAAATAGACAGCATCTGGAGATGGCATATTAACTGTATAGTGTTTAGTGGGACCACCAGTAGTAGATGGTTTGACTGAGTCCACAGTGTGTCCACAGATGAATGGACGGCTTCAGGAGATGTCTTATTAACTGTATAGTGTTTAGTGGGACCACCAGTAGTAGATGGTTTGACTGAGTCCACAGTGTGTCCACAGATGAATGGACGGCTTCAGGAGATGTCTTATTAACTGTATAGTGTATTGTGGACCACCAGTAGTACCGGTAGATGGTTTGACTGAATCTAACGTGTGACCACAGATAGACAGCGTCATGAGATGTCATATTAACTTATGTGTATAGTGGATCAGGAGATGACATTAAAATGGCAGAATGGGGACATGCACCACCCCTGATACTGAGGGCGTAACTGCTTCCATAGATAAACTGACAGGAGAGGTACTAACTATAAGTGAAATGCCTCTGTTGTGTATACGACGTCACGACGTTCACACCGTGCCCCTTAAAATTTACTTTACCACATAGATCTACCTAGATTGAGAAAATAAATCGCATTTCTTCAGACCGCACCATCCGTACGTACCCTGCCACAGGCATGTCAGGGATCGCCCCCAGTCCCTGCATCTTGGCGCCCACCCCAGCCCCTCCAGTCTGCTTGTAGGCTTGTGTTTTTAGGCGGCGTCTTCCGTCACGAACTACTTCACACTATACAAAAACCAAGCCTAAAAACACACTCCATCCCAGCCTACCCTCGCCTAAAGCCACACACTCGTGTCTTCTTTAGGACTTTTCTTGTTGGTTTGAGGTAAAAGAGGTCGGTCGAGATTTCTTTTCAGAGTTGTAGTTTCTTTTTTTCTCATTGAGTTTGTGTATTGCAGCGATTGGGTGTGAGTTTCCCTTTAAGGTACTGTTGACCCTAATAGTCAACACTGAAAGTAGGTAGGTAGCCTGAGGGTATACACTTCAGGGGGTAATCTTCATTAACCATCTTCAACAATAGCTGGTAAATGCAATCCTGTAGGTGAAGTACTACTAATAATCTGTTGGGAAAAAAAGAAGTAATGTTAAAAAATAATGTATAACCGTTATAGTCCTTGATTATTAGCCCAAAGTTGGAAAACTTTTCAGTTGATGGGAGTAAATCTAACGTACAGGCCTTTATATTTTCCTTGCCTAGATCTGTTCTATTTGAGCTTTTACTACTCCTTACAAATACAAGAAAAGGCCATACATTTCTATTCATCTGTTGTTTTTTTCGTGCAAGCTAAGAAGTTAAACTGGTTTTCCATAGACAGAAATAAATGCTTTGCAATGCATCATCCTTTCACTGTTATTTTTAATATGGACACTGCTTGAAATAAATTAAAGAATTGTTTTTGCTGTTTGGAGTTTCTTTTAAAAATAAACTTGAAAGGGTGGGTAATAAATGAGATTGTTGTATAAAGATGTGATGCTGCTTCTTGCTCGTTCAACTGGAGGCAGGTCCTACAGTACGCATTCTCTTAACTACAATGTCATATCGGTCCAGTAATTTTGGATGTAGTATTAGGCATATAAGCCTCTGCTACACCGCTGGAAAGTTACATAGTATAATATTGGAAACTCTAAAAGGGCGCCATACACTTTTCAGATAACAGAATCCACCATGGCATTGATATGTCAAAGATAAGTGGTATAACTATACCTAGACAATCTATTCCCTACAACAGTACGTATTCAGAATTCTACTCCAACTTTTACCAAAGAAAATCTAGTATACTTAGAGCATATGATTAGAAGCACGAGATAAATAAGACAAGGATCTAAGGTTCGCTACTTGACATCAAAGGGAAACAATAAATTACATGATATGGGGCAGGAGTCAAAAACTGTAATTATAACAAGATAGCTCATAGGTTGCCTAATTATGAAGGCTCATGAATACTATATAGAAAAAACATGTGAACCGGCTGACATCAGAACTCCAGACGCCACTAGGGGGCGGCAGTGAGCTTGTTTTTTTCTTAATGTAGGCCTGGCTGGGTGTCATGCACAAATACCTAGGCTACCACATCCCTATGGCTGAGTATACCATAGATATGATATTGTGCCTGATATAGGCATGTAGCTTATAATCTATAGGCCAATGTTTGGGATCTAAACAACCTATCGTGATTCTGGGAATCGCATCACCTCGGTTTTCGTTTTGATCTTTTTTTAAAAATCTTACTTCATCTCAGGAAAACTGATTGAGATATCAAAAATAGCTGGGCATGAATGAAGAGATTGTGCGACATACTGCGGCAATAAAAATATCAACACAAACAATAACACCAGCATCATCACCAACATCATCAACAACAACACAATAAATTGCTTGAATAATGAGGAGACGTACTGTCTGGACCGTCGGAAACCAGTGGTAGATAGTTTCTAGAGTAATAAACACATAAAGCAAAATTCTGGTAGCCAGCAGCCTAGAAAAATTAATCGGTGTTTATACAGTCTACTGCTCAATTAGAATGCGTTGCATGTTGCATTAGAAAAACTCGGATTGCCACGACAGCATCCTGAAGTGGAGACTTCTGTTATTAAAACACTACTCAATGTATTAGCATATGCTGAGAGAAGTAATGTGATCCTAATGTTTTTGTAGCTTCCGCTAGTGAAAAGCGAAATGCATAATATATTGAATCTGTTTGGACCCAGTTAAATAGAGAGAGTAAACCATCCTTGCCTTGGAAATGAATTTGAAATCTGACGAAATCTTTTGAACCATTTCATTTTCACAGTATTCGTGACCAACCGACACTTAGTTGAGTAGTCTCAGTATGCGTTACTCATGACCACTAGTTGGTCAAGTCTCTGTATGTGTTACCGACTACTAGCACGTTACATCTCAGTATCCAGCCTCTCAGTCTTTGTGACTCAGTGGTTATTATAAACAGGAAAATTGACTCTCCATTAACTTCATAATCATATGAAAACAGGACCAGCTCAGAGGCAAAATATGTATTTTGGTCTCTGGCTTCTTTAATTGATCAAAGTCTGATAGGCCATCACTTAATTGAAATATGTATCAATGTGTGATTTGAGCTGTGTGACCGTCCACTCTCAATGTGTGGTTGGAGCAGTCTCAACGTGTGACTGTCCACCCTTTACACCCTGTGCTCCCAACAGGGTCATCAAAGGCCGGGTGTGTGGTGTCCTTTCTATGGGACATTGCATATGAAAGACTCCTTGCCACTCTTCGAAACAAGTTGGGTATTGCACCTGGTGGCGGGTTTCTTCTAAATCATATCATAGGTATGATCACGCGTAAGCTGAAAAGCATTAACCTTGTGCAGTCTGGAAAGAACCTTGTGTGGTTGACCAGACGTTAAACTATACCCCCAACAAACAAACATCCACTCTCAACATGTGACCGGACCAGCCCCAGTGCATTATTGTCCACTCACAAGTGTGACCACCCAGTCTCAACGTGTGACCAGACCTCTGCCCCCTGCCACGGCCACCTGTGACACGTGAATGACGGAGGAGTTATTAATTAACGTTACCTGGACGTTACTCGACACCTGGCCACCCCACCAGGCACACATACTACGGACACCACCTCCACGGCGTAATAGTACTACTACTAGTACTACCAGCCTACAACTCACCAGTAACTATCAGCCTACAACCCACCACATCCCAGCGTTTACACATCAAAGATTGGGCTGGGATCTAGGAGTTATTTGGCCAGGTTAAACCTGTTTAATCTATAGGATTTACTCGGATTGGATTGGTCATTACTGGTCTAGGCTGGTAATTAGGAGAGCACACTGGCTGTTTAATTAGAGGTATGCGAAGGGATTTTAACAGGTCCGAGAGGAATTCGGACTGGCATGGAGAAAGCTCCGTATGCCTTGGACTTATTTTAATCTCCTTAGTTCCTGAATAAACTAAAGGATTAACGTACGGGTGTTTAACGGTGATTAGGAGTACTGGGGGTGTGAGTAAACTTAAGGAGGTGTGTTTAAGGTGGGAAAGGTGTTTGATTAAGGTGGTGGTGGTGTGTGTAACGGTGGGCGGTGCCCCACGCCTCGACCACGGCTAACCACCACCACACCACCTCACCCATAAACACTCAACCATACACGTATACAACTTCACCCATACAATTCTACAAGGCCTGCATACTCACCCATACACTTATTTAGGACCTATGGGGATATGGCTTGCACACATCCTACATGTATTATAACATTGGACCGCTGGGAGTATAAACTGGACACCACCTGACCCATAAACACTCACCCATACACGTATACCACCTCACCCATACACTTCTAGGCCTGCACACTCACCCATACACTTATATAGGACCTCTAGGGATATGGCTTACACACATCCTACACATATTATAACATTGGACCCCTGGGAGTATAAACTGGACTCATACGCGGCCTGGATGTGGTCAGTTTCTTCCCAGGAGCCAGCTGACCGGTACATTGGTGGGGACAGCTGCTGACCATTAAGGCTAACTGACCGCTTGTGAACCATACTGACCACTTTTGAGTGACCCATAAGGAAACGTGTGTCGTTTAACGCTGAAGTACGGCGGCTCGTTTCGCAGCTTCTTTAGGCTATTTCATATGGAGTATCGAAGGCTTTGAAGGAAAGTTGATGTACCCAGAAAGGGTGGAACATATGAGGGATGTAGTGAGTAGTATACATCAATGGGACTTTAATCCGGGCTCAGATCTATTTTCTTCGTTTTGCGTGGAATATGTAACGAGGATAGTCTTTGGAGATTTAACTAGGAAACCGCTTAAGGATGTGCGTCAAATTGTGCGAGGATACTTCTGAGATGGAGCTCCTCTGTTTGGAGAGGAAGCAGTAAGAAACGTATATAAGGAGCTTAGCGAAGAAACCATGATGGTTTTAGTACCGTGCACTGGAAGGTGTGTGTACTATGGGTAGTCTTTATTTCCAGTGACTTCTGACGACTATACTCTCAAGACTAATGCAGGAAGTCCCATTTTTGCATATTTGAAAATATTAGGGTGGATCTGCATCGAGAGAGATTATGGTGGCTAAAAACAACGGTAGGGGTCGTTCCCTGTGAATGTGCACACTTCATGGATACAGTCTGGACTCTCTTACTTGTGGACTGACCATCAGTGACCAGATTAAAAAAAAAAAGAAGAAGAAGAAAATAATTCCGCCTGGAGAGTGATAGACTGCCATTCGGCTAGGAGAGTGTGACTTAACAAATAGAAGGCGCCATGTTGGCCCGGGCCCGTAAGGCCCTCCAGGCCCGGCACAGCGCCTCTGAGGTCACCCTGGGACTGGTCAAGCCGGACAGTGGTCAGCAGGGTCACTACCACTACCACTACGGCCAGGAGGACCCCCAGGTGGTGCCAACCCGGGACCAGGAGGAACAGAGTGAGCAGGGACAGGAGGGGGACAGGGAGAGCAGACAGGAGGAGGGACAGGAGAAGGCGGCCAGGTTTCAGCCGACTAAACCTCCGCGCCAGGGCCAACCCAGGAGGCACCGATGGAGTACGAGCATCTGTTACGAGAGTTTTATCCCGCCTCAGCTGTATGGGTGAGTTACTGCGAGCAGCTCGTGTTAGGGCCAGCATCTGTTACGGGAGTTTTATCCCACCCCAGCTGTATGGGTGAGCCACTGTGAGCAGCTCATGTTTATGGCCAGTATCTGTTACAAGAGTTTTGTCCCACCCCAGCTGTATGGGTAAGTCACTGTGAGCAGCTCATGTTTAGGGTGAGCGTCTGTTAGGAGAGATTTATTCCACCCCAGCTGTATGGGTGAATCACCGTGGGCAGCTCATGTTTAGGGCCAGTATCTATTACGAGAGTTTTATCCTGCCTCAGCTGTATGGGTAAGTCGCTGATAGCAGCTCATGTTAAGGGGAGCATATGTGTTATGGGAGATTTATCCTGCCTCAGCTGTATGAGTGAGTCGCTGTGAGCGGCTCGTGTTTAGGGTGAGAGTCTGTTACGGGAGTTTTATCCCACCCCAGCTGTATGGGTGTTTAGTCCAAGTATCTGTTTAGAGGGGTATATCCAGCGCCAGCTGCATGGGTGAGTTTCAGCGAGAAATCCCCTAACTAATGACGTAGCAAGGCAAGTTGTTGGGGAATCCCATCTGCCCTTAAAATGGAATCCCCATCCCTGTAGAACTGGTAATAAGGGTTAAGCTCTCTAACCCAAATTACATATATATTTGGCCCAATGCAACTCATGATAAAAGATATCCATTTACAACCATTCATTAATCAGGGAATCCCAAAGGAGTTCTAGAAGGAATTCCCATAGCTGTGACGTAGCAAGGGGAGTACTGAGCTGCCCATCATTCAGGGAATTCCCAAAATTAAACTCCTTTCCTCAATAATTCCCTAAGGCTTCAATATTTTGACGCTTTTACTTATGAAATATTTTTTAGAATACTCATGTCAAGTTAAAAACACAAAAAATAGCACTTCGTGAATTTATGTGCAAGTTTTCCTTTAATCAAGGTGATAGAGCCTTAAGAGTGGTAACAGTCCGTATTAAGTACCGGTATGTGATAATTGGTTGCATGGCTTGGCGGAGGAGTTAATTAATAATGTGGCCCAAATAAACATAACCGAGTTTGCTTTAGATCTATACACGTACTTGTGTATGAAACCAACGTGATCTTTGTATCACATATATACAATATTGGTGTGATATTTCAAGGTTTCTTTCAATGGTATAAAGTACCAGTTTAGCAGGTATAGGCCATAATACAATGTAAAGTGGATGTTTTCATTAAGGCAATTTACAATTCCAGCGACAGGCTTATTGGCACCAATTCCAAGCGATTTAACTTCAAGCATTTCGATTGATGGATTAAATTATCACTTGATGCATTACAACTCACCCGTGGTTAGATAGTTTTAAAGTAAACAGAACTTGAACTGTCCTCAGCTGACTGTCGCCAGTTTGACAACCTACGAAATTTGATTTCAGCTGCAGATCATATTCAACATTTAATCATTTTATTATGGATTCCTATAGTATACAGTTTTACTATGATTTGCAGGCGGATCAAATAAACACTACATTTTCTTTCAGTAGATCAGTGAATCATATCTAAACCATTCCTAGGGGGCATGGTTGGTCAAAATCAAAATTGAATGCAACACCTCTATATCCTTTATGAACGACCAAACATGTTTATAATATGTATTCCCAAATTGATTCTATCTTACGTTCATAGCTACAAAATATCCTACATCTATATGAAGGCCTATACACCCAACTCCCAGCGGTATCCAGGAGCATTGTTGGAATATATGAAGGAATAACTGTCTTTTCAGTGGTAGAACTATGCATTCACCAAGCACATCCTTCTTGTCTATAAAACTGTCATTTCATAAAGCATTGTGCACGGAGAGTGTGTAGGCGCATCCCCCCTGAAGGGTCATTCTGTGATTGTGATTGGATGTGATTTGAGATCTGGAGGTGATTAATGGCTTCTCTAGGGAGGGAGAGTATGGCAGAAACTGAACAGTGGTGATTTATCATAAGACATTGATCGTAAAAAACACAATTTTTCCTACACAATAATAGTAACTGAGCCCGCTGATTTGAACTGGGACTATATCTTTGGTGTTGACGTTGATGTATTTTCTATGAAAAGACATGAGTAAATTCGGAAAGATGGCCTGCTTTAATTAAGGTAATTTTCCTAAACCACCTTTCCTTAATATTCTCTTTAATTCTTTCCATAAAGAGACAAAACAATTTGATGCGAGGAAAACATGTTCTTACTAAATACTATCTCCAAATTTTGGTCTACACATAATACATGTTTAACCCGTGATATTATCCAGTGACTGCCCTAATTTAACAGGCGTTTTGTGGCGTCATAAATATGTTTACCCAAAGTTTGCAATTAAACGTTTAAATTCACATACTTCAAAACAAAAACAAAATCAGAAAATTATTCACAGAAATATCCTACATTAAGCTTCAGCACGGAACCACGAGCCGTGCAACAAGAACCAAAGTTTCCTGTACAAGTTTGACTAAATCCTATAATACCCCTAGTTCCTGGAGTTGATCTGACAGGTCATACCTCACCCTCCCCTCCCCGACGGCCCGTCCGAACGGGAGCCAGCTGAGCACGCCCCCTAACGGCTCATAGAGAACTATGGATTGCTCATTCACGGCCGAGCAGCTCAGATATACTCCCCAAACAGAGGTTCGCTGACTGGTGCGCCATATTTGGATATTTATAGCTCTCATGCCATTGAATTTTGGGAAAAAAATAACCGCAGCTAAATTAACAAACATAACCTTCGTGTGCAAATTTCCCTGATCAGACACAAACATTTTCTTCAATGGTTCACTTAATCAAGAGACGGTTTTTCAAACAGTCCCATTTCTGAATTGATTTTCTATTCAAATGGATATCATAATAGTATTTACTATTAGAAATTAGCAATAAAGTCTGTTCTCAGATTGGCTTTACTAAATGGTGGGTCAGACAGTATAGAGTTGGCGATAGGTACCAAGCAAGACTGGAGAAATGATAAACATTGGGGCACGAGCTACTCCTATGTACACTATTGTTATGCCAACATGAGCGGCTCATCTCATAGGGTCTCTTGTGTGGACGAGCTGCTCCTATGTACAGGATGTGATCTGGTGATACCAACATTAGCTGTCTAATCTCATTATCTCATTATCTCATTATCTCATTGGGCAAATGTAGGATAGACACACTGCTCCTATGTACACTATGTTATACCAACATGAGCTGCTCGTCTCATTGGGCCTCTAGTGTGGACGAGCAGCTCCTATATACACTATGTAATACCAACATGAGCTGCTCGTCTCATTGGGCCCCTAGTGTGGACGAGCAGCTCCTATGTGCACAATGTAATACCAACATGAGCTGCTCGTCTTATTGGGCCTCTAGTGTGGACGAGCAGCTCCTATGTACACAATGTAATACCAACATGAGCTGCTCATCTCATTGGGCATATGTAGGATAGACACACTGCTCCTGACCTATGTATACACTATGTTATACCAACGTGAGCAGTTCGTCTCATTGGGCCTCTACTGTGGATGACCAGCTCTTATGTACACTATGTAATACCAACATGAGCAGTTCGTCTCATTGGGCGTGGAGGGTGGGCTTTATGAGAGCTATAGACAACCTCAGGCCGACACGGCGGATCAGCCTCGTCACGCCCTCTGACCATACCCCAACATATAGGTGATCGACGAGGGAGGGGGCAGGGGTGGGGATGGGGTAGTTGTAGAGAGTAGGATGGTTTAAGTGTGATTTGGACAGTTTTGTATTGGGATGTACGTGGTGTTAGGGGAGGGTGTGTGGCTTGTAGAAGCGATAGGATTTAGGAATTTTGAAGAGGAAAAAAAATCATTTAGTGTCTGAAATGGGGCAAAAAGGATACATTGGATGCCGGCAGAATAAAGTTTCCAATGACAAAATAACAGCCAGTGGTCACGAGATAGATGATGATGAATAAATAATACATTTCAATAAAGCCTACACTAAGAGCTCAATGAAAAACTTGGACATGCATGTCCATATCTTTTTGTTAGTATTGAGCAAAAAATGCACGTAGACAAAATAGACAGTGGGGATCATTGATAAGGTATACACGGGAAGGGGCAATTCAGGAAAGGTTTTTACCATATCGATGAAGTCCAACAGGACTCGTTTGAGTGACTACAAATAATGAAGTTTAGACACGGTCGGATTTAAAAGTCATTATGGTAGATCGTTTTGTAGTATAAGTTCTGATCCATTAATTGATTACTTGTTCATGCCGAGAATTTGCAGATGTGTTTTGGTCTGGTAGACATTAAGGTTGATCACATAACACACAAAATCAGACTAGAATGGTATATTCAAAGAAACAGACTCTTCCACTGTAGTACAAATACTACATCTAAACAGATATTAATCTACCCCTAACTGTATAGGTTATTTGTGTTATTAGCGATTAATTGCAGTATTCCTAATGAATAATTTTGGAATGAGACTAGAATGATTAGAGTAAGCTAAACTTTCATACTGTATATCTACATGCATTTAAGCCAGTAAAAATAATACAACGCTATGTACAGTCGTTTTAAAAAGGATATGAGGTTAATCATGTCACATTTGATGTTCATTAATAATAATTATTTATCTTATGTGTGTTTCTCTCTGTTTCAGGTAAGTACACATTGACCGTCTCCCACATACTAAATACACCGGCGGTAGGTAAGTTCGGTTGCATTACACCAGGTGGCGCCTCGGCCTACGACTGTGCAAACTGCTCCTTCCAGAGAGAACGGGATTAGTTTTATCGTCTCTGTCTACACTTCTGTTTCTCACTCATTGAAGCAGTTGTCAGTAACGGGTTGATCATAAATACACATGAAACAATCTGAACAATAGGAAACGCATGGAGATAATTATGGTGCAGTTGTTTTGGTAAGAAGCAGAATCCACTGGCGGATCCAGGGATTTGGAAAGGGGGAGGGGCGCTATTGGAAACATTTTTCCTTAATTACTTTTTGGCTGAATTTTACATTAAAGATAGCGCAAAATTTTCCAAAAAAAAAGGAGAGCCCCCGCGCCCCCTCTGGATCCGCCCTTGGAATCAGTGGTTTCAAGACAATGATTGCAGGAGTTTCGTTAGATATTACCATCTACTAGGCACTGCCATATCTATAGATATAATTTGGAGGTTGATAATTGGGCTAGTTTTACTCAGCATTGAAGATAACCAGATTAAAGAATAATTAATCAGTTTTGTGCGAACGTATCCCGTGTCTACCTTCATTACGGGTTTACCGCTTTATATTTAACAAGACTTAGATCGATTGTAATCGCTTCAACATCAAATCCCTTCCAGATCAGGCTTTGCATAATTTTGGCCTTAATTTGAACAGATAGCTTTCTGCTAGGATCGAGTAAGGGGCATATATATAAACACGTTGTTGATACAGGATGATAAGTGTATTCCCAACAGGCATGCATAACGTTTAACATACCATAGATTATGAGAAAACAACATAATATTGTACTTAATCAGATCATCTTATATACTTTTTCTCTATCTCACATCATATGACTATATTGCGTTGAATCTTATTCCGTCACATGCATGCGATAAGTACATGATACCGTGCCCTCACACCGTCTTTTTATCGCAAAGAACGTTGTAATTTAATGCGAATGTGCCTTGCTCCTGGCAGACACATCCGCTTGTATTAGTTAAATAAGTATGAGCGAATAACAGTTTCTGGATCCATACGCCTGCTTTTTTGATGAATTTCCCATAATCAGATAATGACTCTCCTTTCCAGTTGAGAAAAGTTAAACATTTTGTTTGTTACCTTATTTGAATTTAATATAGGCCTATGGCCGTAGACATGCAAGAGAATAGAATAAAAGTACCGGTATTAACCGTCGTAATGCCTAAAATCTTCAATCATGGAGTACGAAGAGTACGTAATAGCAAGAGGTGTGACAGTTCCCCAAGGGGTGTCGGACGCGTTTTGCCCCATCATTTGTTGGCCAGTCCTCATTTGTGTCTCGAATGGTGATAAATGTGCGTGTGTATTCATAGTCGTCTTGAAGTGCACGCCATGTGTCTTACAGCTTACTCTATGTGTGCAGGTGTGGTAGTCAGCAGGCAAAGGTTTGACCGGGTTTGCAGGTGGTCAGCCAATAAGGACACTGGTCATCAGGGTCAGTAACCGTAGGTAACACAAACTAAATAAAAAGAAGTGGGTTAGAAAGTGTATAGGAAAATATCATATTGCATAAAAATATCTTATTCGCTAACGTTGGTTTTCTATTCTCTACTCTCTCGAGATACAGTAGGTACCTGTAACGATACTAATGTCTTTATGATACTGATGTAAGCATGGACAATTTGATAATTTAACGCTCAAATCATGGTAATTGATGCAAAGAAAGCCAGAATAAAACCAGGGATGTGTCTGCAAGCAAATGACAAAGGACAAAAAAATATTTTTTATTTTTATTCTTTTTTTAATCTAAAACACCCCTAACCAGGATATAAATGACAAAGGACAGACCACATGATATAATTGTCGAAACACTGTATGCCTTATAGAACCCCAATCTACTCACAGCCACATGGCACAAACAAAACATTTATAACCCCCGAGTCATGGATGCCACCAGACCCAAACCCTATGACCTTTTGACCTTTGACCTGACCCCAGGTAAGACCTGTCCCATCTGCCGATACTGGACATCCCGGATACGGCGACATACATATAACCAACCAAGGAGGTAGTACGAGGGTGGTTATCACCCCGAGCCGGGACCCCGATATCAGCCCGAGGCCAGGGCCCGAAGGGCCGGCCGAGGGCTGATATCGGGGTCCCGGCGAGGGGTGATAACTGCCCGAGTACTCCCTTCGAGGTTGGTTATGGATTTATTATACCTTTTCTGTAAGATCTGAGCTCCCAAGGAAGTATGTACGGCAATCAGTGATGGTGGGACTGTGATGCTGCACATTTTTTTATATTTTTTCATATAACTGTTTTGATATCCATCAAATCCACAAATAGTAAGCAGTAAAATATAGCTATGAACGTTGCGCAGATAATGCATACATTAGATTTTTTATTTCTTAAGTATTTCATTTTTCGTGAATTTTAGAAAAATAAAAAGTTTCTGTATCACACTGCAGTGTGATACAAGGCTGGTTATCACCCAGGTTTGTATCACCCTGAGTTAAACTCTTAACTACTAAACTTGTATCACCCTAAGGTGTAATAAAGGTATGTACTCGCTTGTAGTCGGCTTGTCCTTCTGGATCTCTGCACTACCCATGCCCCACTCGCTGGGTCACAGCAGCGCGGGTCATCAACTGATGCACACCTGGCGGGATATAGGTAGGGTCAGTGCGAGGAGGGGGCAAGGGGGGGGGGGGGGGGTTAGGGTATTCTGAACAATTTTGAGGGCTGCAGTTCACAACTGAGAACCTGTAGGTGTGTACAAGAAGCTGTGAATGTCATCCCCATTATCAAAAATGAAAGTCCTGGACAGGTGTACTCGACAGGACAGTATTGAGAATAAAACATACATTTTGTGTTTTATGATATAAGTCAAAGTCTTGGCGCTGGAGTTCACAAGTGAGAACTTGTAAGTGTGAATTATAGTATTAATAATTATGGCTAAATAACTGATTCTGTGTTTTAGAAAAGCTGTTAAAGTCTTGAATCTTAAATCAAGATGTCCATCTTCTTGTAATGCAACATTACTTATTAACCCTTACAATAACCGTGGACTTCTATATCTATGGAGCCATCCCTGGTATAACAAATGAAATTGGAAAAATTAAGTTCTAACTTGATAAGATCGTCTCAATTCTTTTTGCACTATATCCAGTTAGAAAATATATACTGTCAAATCAAAACTGGTAAAAAGCCCAAAGACTGTAGTTAGCATGAACATAAAAAGACTGGGCACTCCCCCCCCCCCCCCTCCCACTAGCAGGTAGGCGACGATGTGTATGTGTTGGGGTGGTCGGTGGGCGGGTTAGGAGGATGGGGGACACTTTCATTGACAGCTGAGGGCCCTTGTAGAGTTGGTCGTCCACACACCTACTGACACCGGCATGCAGCCTCTGGGTGCGGCCACGTGCGTCCGGCCATACCTTAGACTACATCACTGTGATGGTTATATATGACATAGAGGAGAGTAAGCTCATAGGTTTCATACCAGAATCATGGATTATGACTAGGAAGGTTAAATGCATCTTACTGCTTGAGTGGTCCACAACATAACAAAGGGTGTGGATAAAAGGAGTTTCTCCCCTATGCACAAAAAGATCCAAGAAAAGATCTGGATATAATTATAAGAGCAGGGGGCAACCCTGGGAATACTGGACTCTCTCCTCAGCATTAGATGTTGGTGTACTACGCCAGGACAATGTGGAAGAGCAGGTAATCAGGTGAAGATTAAGTCCATGTGGAAAATATCTTTAATATTTATACATAACTATACATAATATACAAATACCTTCATAGGCTGCTATAGTACAACCATCAAGCAGGGAGAGTACTATAGAGGAATCAGACCCTGACGACTGGCAGGGGGGCTTAAACTCACTCCTGTCCTGCCACCCACCTCCCCCCATCCCACCCCAACACCACCCCAATCCATGATGCCGGTCTATGTGATAGTAGTACTACCTGTTTTTCACCTGGCCAAGGTGTGGGACGTCCCTACTACTCCCCACAGACAATGACAATATACCCACATGCCTCTGTGTACACTGACATACCTGGAACTGAGGTAACAATACCAACGTACAGAGGTGATGCATTGGAAGTATAGGCTCTAGGAATATACTCTACATCAGTGAATAGAGTCCTTTCCAGACCTCGCCGGGCCGTCACGGTCCAGTGGAGGTAGGACAAACAAACCCACGTGGTGGGAGTAGTGCGACACCTGATTGGTGGGGGTCTATTACATAATACTGATAAGGCCTCTGGGGAGCCCTCCCATTGGCCAACGATTAATTCAAAACTTTTAATATTGAAAAATATTTATAAAATACAAGGCTTACATCCTTAGTAATAATTCATATATCAATGAAAAGAGGAAGATTTGCACTATGCAACCATGTTTATGGCATTAATTTACCTTGCATGTATACAAATCTGCAGGTGGTTAAAAGTCACCAATTTAAACATGCTCAAAGAGAAAATAACCCCAAGCTTGTCTGGGTAGCCCTTCTTTGGCTGCATTTCACACTAGGTGGCGTGGTCTGGAAAATCATTTATTGGCAGGCTTTACGTATAATGCGCTAAGAATCACCATATATATTTTTGCAGCAGCATCCTATACTTGGTGGTGTATTGTGATGGAATACACACAGTGAAGAAGCAACCTAGGATCAATTGTGGTTGTTTGGTATACTCATTGAATGCTACTTAGTTAACAGCTTGGATACATGGAGATGTCAGGCACTATATTGACGTTTGATTGAGTACTGATGCATAGACTTTACGTACTACTGCATCCTACAGTTTTATTGTGCATTTTACAATACCTGCAGACCCTCATACTATACACCTCATACCACACCATCCACGTGTACCCACAGGAATCAGACACATACAATATAGGACATAGTGAACTTTTTACCAGACCTGTATAATTCTCTGACGGATTCCCTTAGGGGGTAAAGGCCGCCAGATATGCCGACGGAAAACACCCACTGACCCCGGGAGGAGCGGATAAATATTGACCGGTGACCCGCGGTACTCCCCCCGGCCAGTACCTTCCTCCCCCTCCACGGCATCCCCCCCCCCCCATCCCATCCCACATCCCCAGCCTTAATGCCAACTGCCTCATTGGCTGCTGAGGCAGTCCCCTGACTGCTCATACTGTGGACTTTCCCCCAGTAGGAAGACTTAATGTTGTCACTGGGGGGAAAGGTAAGGCGCTTATAATACCTGTAGGGAAGTCTACTACTGTTAAGGAATTCCCCATGCGTACTACAATGCACACAGGTGGATATTGACATGCATCTTGCCTACAATACCCATGGGGGGTATTCTACGTGTATGTTTACATGCATGCATACCTGTCCCAGTAGGCTATATATAAGTCCATGCATGTGTGCAGTCTATATACATACATGTCAGTGAAGAAGTAGGGGGCATATATGTATACATAGGATCACTAAGTTACCCTGACCCCCTTGGGACAGCGGCTTACGCTAACTTTAGGATCTCCCTCTATGGGGATCTACTATCATTACATACCTACCTACATACCCACATGTGTGTTGACATCCTCCAACCATGCCCCACTGACTGTCTCCTACCTGCCCACCGCTACCTTCTGTCCTGATCGCCTAGATGTTCAGTCAACCACGACGGGATAATAGTCGCAGGGACAGGCAGACAAACAGGAGGAAAGAGGGATATTAAGAGCAACACCAGCGGCCTTAGTGGCGGAAAAATATCGTAATTAGCGATCCGTGACGGGTATTAAGATGAGTAGTACGCTGACGACGACCACGACGTTGTTGACGGCGACGTCGGGAGGATGGTCGCCCGCAACGTCGTCCTTCCCGCCGAATTTGCTGACAGCAGACGACATTTACGATAAGATGTCGCTGTACACCACCCTGAGCGCGCCCTCGGGCAAGGCCTGGTAAGCACCATTGAGCACTACTTGTGTCTGTAAGCACATTCTAAAAGGAGATCTGTAATCGGCTCACTACTACTATTACCTGCGGGTGGGAGAGGTTGTATTGTGTCTCCGCCGAAAGTGGTCAATCCACTCTTTATATTACACCCCTAAGGGACTTTCCCCTGACGCTTATCATCTGCCTCATTTGGCTATGATTATCTGACGGATTATGGTACTTAACTTATAAAATTGGTTTGAAATCAGATGAGGATAAGTTGTAACTTGTAGCGTTCTTGTGTCTTGACTTTTGGTGGTTGTTGGCCGTGGTGTGTTCCGCAGAGATCATCTAGAATGCTTAGCTCTATTTCAAATGAACTGAAGGTTTTATGAATAACCATCCTGAGATAATTGACATAATTTAGATTGCTTAAATTTTCTCGATCAAAAAGCAGAAATGTGCTAGGATCTAAACACATAGGTTCCTAAAATTTAAATGCCCCATTTCATGATAACTCTATACGGTTGCTGCACCACGCCGTCATCATTCTATTCCGCTAAATTTGATGCACTTATAATATATGGTCGCAACAGAAAGATGGATACCCTCAGCTTTGATCATATCAAGAATGTTAGCGTCTAAATAATAGCTAACTGTATGATAGGTTTTGCGATGTTTATGGGCATAATAATGGTTATGATTGCAATATTAATTGTAACACTTAATCTCTAATTTCATAATGGTAATACCAGAAAGAGATTCTGGAAAGATGTTCATGTACTATGAATATCATATCTACCAACTCCAAGAAGGAGCCCCAATAAATATAGAAAATATGTTGACCAGCTGATCTGCTCATCTAAGGGATAAATAATGTAACTCACTACAGTCATGTTTGGTTATGTAGATCAGTGACTGAGGTGTGTGGATACGTTCAGTTGCCAAATTAACATTGATGTAAAAGTGATGAACGTACCAAACTGAACTCGCATGCCTTGATGCGTTTGACTAAGGAGGTGTTGTATATACATATTGTCCCCTGTGGCATGTCCATGTTTAAATCCTGCATGCACCACATAACCCACTAAATCTAGAGGATATGAGGAGGATATACAACTTAACAGAGTCAGACAGGCAGAACCTATAAACACAATCAGGCTGTCTCCAGTTCTATCACATGATGATAGAAGTGAAGATTGATGTTGCAAGTTGAGTATTTATCATAAACACTTAAAGTTAAATTGTAAGGATTGCCATAGCCTGAATGTTTATCTCAACATATCGAAAGATCTTGAGTTCTGACCAATGTTCTTGGTGTATTGAGGTAACTTTCTTTACCCAGGTAACATGGTAGAGTTGTTGAATTTGTAATGTTAAAAATGAGTGTGATTTTTAATCAGTTCCCCCCTGCTCACCGTGCCTGATATTTAGCTACAGTTGGTAAAAATTACCCAAGTCATCTCATAATTGATTGAGACTGTTAACTTATGCCTGTATATGCTGATATCTGAATAATTTCTCTGAAGAAAAAAGGTGAAACTTAAAAATTACTACGCCAACTATATTTTTAGGCTACAACAAATGAGCCTTTTCTTTCAAGAGAAAACAGACAAATTTATTTTTAGAAGAAAAGAAAGATAGATGTTTTTTTAAAAAGAAAACAAACACTTTTGTTTTGGAAGAAAACCATGTTCCATGTTTTGGAAGAAACAAAAGACACAGAAACCATGGCAGATAGACAAGCTGTTCGTTTTTTTCTATATCGTCGCGTGTATGTAATTCTGTAACACACTTAACAGGGATAATTTGCACACAGTGCCTGTCACATACGTGTGTCGCCGTTTGATCTTGGGCCAGGTATGTGCATGCGGCAGAGCGTCCCCTCCCCCTTCCACCTGAGGCCTGGTTGGTCCCCAGCCACTGTTACATTCTCTGATCTCCCCTTACGACCTGCAGACATTGTTATACATGCAGTAAGGAGTATAAAAGGCTTGGGACATCTGCCTTGTAAGTCTAAATAGTGCATGTATATCATGCACTGCATGGACTCTGAATACATGCAAAGTTTAATTGCGTACTTACTGGGTTTAGGTTGCATGAGGGATTTTGTTTAGAAAGGGGAGGAATTAAACTGCAATCGGCTTTTATTTCTTCACAGTTGTGTCATTTTTGAGTATTATATTGCTGTTTGCATGAATTTCTCTTTGTTAGCTAGAGGTGAAAGGTTGCAATTAACTAAAGTAATTCTGCCAGTCTGACTTAGCACCTCTTGAAACGTACTATTCTTATCTCTGGAAAGACTTTTTTTAAATGACAAAAGGTATCAGAACTGCCATTCATCTCCCAAGCACTGTTTACTCGTTAATCATTACAGTCTAAAATTTTCCCTTATATGAGAGCAAGCATTCAAATCCATATTCTTCCAAATTTGCCCTGAATGAATATAAATAAAAAAAAACTATACACTTTTAAAAACACTATTTACATACAGATTCACCTATTCAGCCCCACAGATAGTTTTTCCTATACATTCAGTAGGGGTTGACAGGGTACCAACCACACAGGGAAAACAGGGAAAATGGCAAACAAAATTCCCTGACAGGACACAGGGAATTTGGAAATTTTGCCAAAACACAGGGAAAACACAGGGAATTTGATTTGTCCAGGTTCTGAAATTCCTAATTCTCAAGATATTAGGGATTCAACTTTTTGTTGTTGGGTTGTCCAATTTTTTTCTGCACACAGAGGCTTTTAAATTCGATCAGCTGGCTGGCTATGTCACAGGGAAAAATTGCTGTGGGACAGGGAAATCTCAGGGAAAACACAGGGAATTTGAAAACGGAACTTCGGTTGGTACCCTGGGTTGAGATCCACTTGCAGCTATAGCCACTACCCCACCTAATCGGGGCATTCAGAGTAGGGTGGACGTACAGTAATCACAGGCCGTGGGAAATTGGATTCTCAGGTATTTACTTTAGAGGTTAGTCACTCACCTTTTCACCTCAGGTGACTGGGGTGGGCATAATCTCTGCCCTTCTGGGGGCTGGGGCAGGAAGTCCATGAATAGAGAGGGGTGAAATAGTAACAAAGGTTAGATGGCAGTGTATCAAAAGGTTAAAAAAGGTTCAGACATGTCTTCTCCTTAAAAGTATTACCATTTGATGTCTCGCATGGAAATCTTTTTTGATAAAAAGAAAATGGAGTGTACATTGAATCGTTGTCAGTGGTATTATAGTGTTACACGGGTACCGGAAAACCTTGGTATTGAAAAAGGGAAAGTGTAGGAAGTTGAAAAATTGACAAAACTCGTAAGATTTTGAAGAAATCTCGTAATGCGCTAATTTCCTCTTTTCGTTTCAGAGCGTATACATTTCCTTGCACGTACTGTAATATATTGCAACTTCAAAAGTTGCATTAGAGATAGACATCGCAAAATTGAGAAAACCAACATTTAGAATTAATGAAGATTATAGACAAACCATGTCATAGTAAATTGTTCTGAGGTCAGTAATGCTTGGAAATGCTATCACTTGCCATCAGTTCCTCTGCTCTCCTTTCTGTATTATGATTTGTGACATAGATGATTTCAATGATCTACATACTCCGAAGTGAACTACATGTATAAGAGGCCTGGACGATTTTCAAGTATTTTTGCAGGATTATATTCCTAACGCAATAGCACACTATTTATCCAAACATCTAAGAAAAAAGAACTATCATCCATCCAAACTACATTCCATGTGTATGAGATCAACCTTAAGCCAGAATGTTCCGCACGAATCGGGATCATGTTTAGATAAGCTGTTGTTTTTCTGTCTCCCGGATGGTTTAATCCGGTTCTGCAGATGACATACAGTCAGACTATATAGTCTCAACATGGTCTGGTTCCTGCCAAAGCCATACATTACTCGTTGGTTGACATCCAATGACTGTTGACCTACGTGACGAAACTAGGAATCCTTAGTCTATATAGTGGTTCTTCATTACACAAGTAGAATCCATGTATCAAGGGATACAGGGTAGTTGCACTGTTAAGTCCCGGATAGAAGCATTTTGATTTTGATAAAAACATTTTTCACTGTTGAATTTTAGGAAAATTCTTTTATATTACATTAGGATAGAATACCTTTTATGAGTGATGAAAACCTAAGTGATATTGTCTGTTGCAATATACTTAATAACATAATATGAAATATATCCTGCGCAATTTAACAATTTAACACATTGTGAACAACACTCCCCTTAAGGATGTCACAGCCCCAGAATCCTCCCCAGCAATTTTCCACGTACACAAGCAGTCACTCCTCCCAGTTTTTACAGACCTAGTTCAGTGAAAGTACACACAGAGAAAGGAGAAGCAGCAACCAGTAGTAGGTCCAGACCTGTCATAAAAAGTCCTATTTATCTCCCCAAAGTCCCCCTGCTCGTCGCCAGGTTTAGCCCAACACCTTAGACTGTGTGTCTCCCCGGTGGTGTGAAAGCCCTTATAAAGATGGATGTTGACAAGAACACATCCCCATCCCAATCTATGGACACCCGAAGGGGTGAAGTGAGAATTTCTTCTCCGGTATTTTTACCTCAACTTAGCCCCTATTTTTCTCAATGGAAAAGTGATTTTTATCCTAAATGATTAGCTGTCATTGTGAGGAAATGGGGAGAGTAAATGTGTGAGTGTTGACAGAGCAATCCGGGGTTTATTCAGTTTGAAAAAGTAGCTATGTGTTAGACATTGTAAAAAGAAGTAATGTGCTTAACTAGAGAAAAAATTATTTATCTGTCTGGTGGCTATGGGTACCTCTTCTACATGGAAGTTGGTTAAAACCTTGTTAAGTTTCCAGGCTATATCTGTTATAGATAAATACTGCAGAAACATAATAAGTAGGGGTGATATTATATTTAGGTGATGTATATATTTAGCCTAACCTAGTGCTTCCCATAGTAGACCACCGAAATACTTAGATTTTCCTTCTTAAAAAGAACATCCCAGATTTATAAACATCCAATGTCTGGGCCTGTAAGTGAATATCTATATAATCAACACATCCAAAGTGACGCCCTAATCAGCCTTGTCTTTGCATTGCCAGTTTTGTACAATAACCAATGCAGTCCTGGTGAAGGTGGTTATAGGTTGTGGGTGTGGCAGAGGTGGTGTTTCAGTGTGTCAGGGGGGAAGTAATCAATACATGACTAGGCCACTTCCCTGTACACTTTCATCACAGACTCCCCTGTTACTATTTATAGCTCACTAAACGGTAGGCGGATGTACCTGTACATATAGGGAAGGCCCCTCGTCATGGGGTGTAGACATTGGGTCTAGGTAAAGAGCTGCTCAGGGATTACCTTAGTGACTCAGAGCAGCTCATCTAGACATAATATTGGTCTGCTCCATGGCAGGGTCCCCAATGCATAGGAAAAACAGAGAAAATGGCAAAAGAAATTCCTTATCAGGAAAAAACACAGGGAATTTGCAAATTTTACCAAACTCATGGAAAACAAGGTGAATTTCATTAATTTTGGCCAGGTTCTGCAATAACCGATTTTCAAAATATTAGGGATTTGACTTCTTGTTGTTGAGTTGTCCAAATTTGTTCTGCATGCAACAGCTTTTGAATTTCTACAATTTGCTGGAAATGACATAGGGAAAAATTGCCACGGGACAGAAAAATCTTAAGGAAAACAGGGAATTTAAAATAAAATATTTAGTGGGGACCCTGTGTAGTGAACTCGGAAAAGCAATTCTGTCTAGAGCCACGCAGAGAAAGATAATTTCTAGTATCACCGCATGGTTGTTTCTCTGTGCTGGTAGCAACAATACTCCCAGTATAATATATCTCTTTAGTGAAGCGATAGTTTATCTCTATTTACACGGTGACATTCTGCATTATTGTAAGAATACCTAGGCCTATATTTCTAGCCTGCATAGATCGTTATACCGTAACTAGCATAGACTAAATGTACTTACGTAGATATTATCTGTTAACAGTTTCCGCTATTATCTGCCATTTTTACTATGATAAAAGTAAATCATGGACATTTTGGGAAATTGAGGTAACAAAAAGCGGGTAATTGTACCCCGAAAAACATATACTTTGCCTCTTGATTCGCAGTTATGTTCAGTGATACATAAAGTACTTACAAGTGGAGACTCAGCAGGGGATGTATTATTGTTCTCCTTGGTCCAGTGAGCTGGTATGCTTGATAATGATAACAAAGAAAATGTAAGAGTATAGAAGGAACAGTTACAGCCAAACCTATTATTAGGCACAGGTGCGCCACCTGGCTGCTAGATGAAACAATGTTACGTTGACCATTGAAGCTACTATGAATTTGTCCCTTTGGTATCATAGCATGCAGTCCCAAAATCCATTAACACTTATCAGTCTATTGAATACGATTCACTAAGTTTATCCATACAGACATTTCGTTTTTTTTCTAAGTTATGTAGGCTCTTTTGGAGATATTATCGGTTTAAAGTTTCCGCTATTTATCTGTCATTTCCACTCTAATAAAAGTAAATCATGGAAATGTATATAACAAAAAGCGGATAATTGTAGTGAAAGACATCAAATCAAACACGTAAATTAGGTCCATAGCGTCCAGTTTTTAAAGTAGGCAGGCTTCTCTGAAATTACTTTAAGTGCGTTGGACTTTTGGTTGCTGCTCAATGCGACTAACCCTCCCCCTCTGGGGTATAATTCATACATCGCCATAGTATTGTAGCGACCCAGGCGGGGGTATTATTATAGGGATAATGAGGGGATGGTATGAATAAGAAGGAGGCCAACCGTCAACTACTTTACTTGATTTACGATGTTTACATCTTAGATATAAGTCAAGAGAGATGGCCACACAACCTGCAATCTTAAACATTTAAAGGAGCTCTCGAATGCATCTGGTAAACTATAAATTCATACAACAATAATATTGTTGTTTTTTTTGTGATTTTTTGGAGAAAAAATAAATATCACTATATCAAGAAAATTTGTGGTTCACAAACTCACAAACTCTTCAAATCTATATCTGTATTGAAACTAGCTTGTCCTGATATACGTAGTCACCAGGTCATGCCTCATTGGTTAACCCCTATGGGATGACGTCACTGTTTGAGTGACTTATAGCCCCATACAATGGCTGCTGGGATGAGGGCAATCGATACTCGTTACTGAGGTATCCCAGGTATGTGCAGGTGTTACGTAAAGGTAGGAAAGGTATCAAACGGACGAATGGTTAAACTGGGTCATTGGTTCATGCATGTATACCCGAGCCCTCATCATTAATTTTGATACACGAAAGATGGCTACTTAAGAACACGGGTGTCAACCTATGGGTGACTATTTGAATTCACATTTTCATGATGAAATATAACAATCCATAAAAAAGGTTGAATATGAATAAGAAATACTCAGGGATATTCATAGAAAGATATTTCAAATATCAAGAACCCCACTCTCTTGAACTTTAGGATGTTTTTTTCCCCATCAAATTAAGGGTCATCCGATTAAGATATATTATATAATAGGGCGATAATGGGGAATGGCCTCAATATTGAACCCTATATATAGGCGGAATTTTAAGTCATGGGCCTAATCAGCTGCTAATGCCTCATCCCGCGGGACCTGGAATACATGGTCATTGTTGGGGTACACCATTCCATATTAGCATGTAGCAGTTAGGTTAACCCGTGTCAATGTAAAGTCTCCCTCTAGAGGTCACCGCAGCATATCACATGCCCAATCGGTGTCCCCTTTTCTGACGTGATTTGATCAGTGGCTATATAAATAACCGATAGTTGACATAGATACCCTCGCTAGAAAATGATATCCAACATGCTATACAATATAATACTTTACAATGACTTTTTAAGGTCAAAGCACCAGAAATACCAAATAAAAGTTCATGCACTCCGACACTTGATTTCAGAGGTCCCATTTTCCACTCTTTTGCCTTTATAAGTTCAGAATGTACATAACCTGATTCTGCTCCTTTTAATTCTATCTCCCTAAAGTCAAATATGTCTGTTTCACAAATTTCCGATTTTTTTATGTTCAGAGAGTGGCATCCCTGGAAGATGAATCATCAATGGCGCCATATGAGTATTTTGATTCCCCTTTCCCACGAACCCTGGTATTACGAGTAGAATACCTTGTTTATTATACGTTGACAAGAGACTCTTGTCCAGGAGCCGTGGCCACTGAATGGACCCTTCAGGAATACAAAAACCTCCACTATACATTTTCACACGACTGCTCTTTATATTTATTCAGGTCCGAGCCGTTTTCTTCCAAAGGAATTGACGTAGTAAATATTGTTAAAATTAGATATCCCAAATAAGGATGTTCTACATTCTAATAGCCAAATTAGTGATATGAAAATTAGTTCCTAATTGAATATCAGTTTTAGAGAGATATCTAAAGACCTTAGTAAACACCCATCGACATAATATATAGGCCTACATAAGATTACATAAGATTGCATATCTCCATATAAATACCTTTATAAGTTTCCATGCACAAAGAATTAAGTTTAAGATAAACCACTATGATATATTATATTAACTTATGACATACATTTTAAGATACCAAAGGATTATCATTATTCCCCAGAGACACTATTGATTCTTAAGTGAACCCAGACCTCGCGTAATCCTTTAGACACACAATAACCAAGACAAGCCGACTTCCATCAGTAATGTTGAAGTTGAACTCCCACTTTTTATCACAAATATTTAGCCTTTTTTCTGGGCAATCTGCCTACCTCAGCGACAAAACGCGTCAAAGCCTAACGCCGAGTATGGAATGTTTTGTCTATTTGCTCCCACATTGTGGCGCCCCCTTCCAGATTCCATAAGAACTAGGAAAGGTGGAAAGGGAGGTTGGTTAAGTGCAAGCTAGAAGGAAATGGAATGTAAAAAGTGAGGCATAGAAAACACGTTTTTAACTTGTGTGTGTATATTCCATATCACACTTCGCAGACGTTGTCTTGGCCCAGATTCAATATCCATATGGACAGGAGCCACCGATTCGCTTGCTCAATGAGATTTTTATTGAAAAGTTGTTTTTTTAGGTAACTTCTTGTGTTGTGTTAATATGCACAGCATGATATCATCTGCGCAGTTCCAAAACCTTAGTTTTTAAAAATCGGCATTCTAAAGTCAGCAAGTGTAAACGATTAAGAAGGACAGGTTCTTTATATTCTTCAAATATTCTTCAAGTCGTTTCTGTCTTTTTACAGTTGCATTCATTGTGGCAGGAAATTCTCTCAGTAAATCTAACAAATCTCTAGATCGTCCATTGCCAAAACGTTGTAGGTAATAAAAAGCTAACGATTTCTTTGATACTGGAAGTTTTATAGTGGAATGATTTACATTGCAGCATTCGTTCGCACTTTTTGGAAATGTATGGATGTATGGATATAAATATTAGTTTTTCACACCATGTGTTTTCTTAGACTTTGCAAAACGTAGTTGGAGACTGACTCAGAAAACCAAGTATATTTACTTTTCCCTGCCCAACAAAATAACATAAAATGCTTTACCGTTAAGAAATATTAAATGAAACCAATAGAATTAAGCCACAATTACAAAGAAAGGTAATTTGACTAAATTCACACCATGTCGTGTGTGTAGGACACTGGAAAATTTAAGATAGAAGAAAATAATTATGTGAGACTATGTTTTAATGTAAACTGTAGTCGTAACCAAGGTGGATTCAGTTGTTAAGCCGAAGGGAAATGGAATCCAGCAACATGTGGGAAAACATGTAAGAAACATTTGGTGCTCATGTTGGACGCACCCAAACCTAGTTCTCAGACGTCAGGTTGGAACTGGCGAGCAGATGAGTGAGTTGTGCACTATTGAGCAGCTCACTGCCTTATTAACCACTTATTGCCAGGTAGTATTGATCACCTGAGGGGGCGAGTTACTCAGGTATCACTCAATTACTGAATCCGACCAGCACAGAGAGATAAATCAAATATTGTGTATTGATTAACTACTTAAATACTTTTGATGAGAGAAAAGGATTGTTTTTGGTTATACATTTAAAGGGGAGCAGGTTTAAACGCTCTATAGAAATTTTAGACCACGTGCAAGACAAAGATTGCTTATTATTTTTGTGGCTTTAACTGAATAGTTTCCTTTAGGTATGTTTATTTGGTAGAGTGGTCAAGTTGAATTGCTAGTTAGTTTTGGCAGATGTTATTGGGCTGAGCTGCTCTCGTTAGTGATAAGTCACCATCAGTAGAGTATACGTAACTTTATTTGAAACCTTTTGGAGGAAACACTTTGATGAGAAGAGGAGGATGATGATGATTGTTGGAGCTTAAGGTCCATCAGCAATTTTTCAGTTATATTAGGGCCAACTCATGGTTTTCGGCTTGTACAAAGTACTGTGATCAAATCTATGGGAGTGAGAACAATGGCAAGGCAATGTAGTAGGGAATCTCTGGACTCGAACCCAGGCCAACCCCATATGAGCTAGGCGAGGTGAACCACTACACTGCCCCCCCCCCCCCCCCCCCCCCGACGAGAAGAGGAAGAAAGAAATGTAACTGGTTTCACTGCGTAATTGGATGTCATTTTGAGATATATTATACCTTTTACCTTGAGCTTATTACATAACATTTTCTTACGGTAAATAAATTCAAATTGACGCAAACCATTTCCATAGACCAAGACTTTTCTTTACTGAAGCGAGATAGTTTCTCTTTGCTATAGCTATAAATATACTAGCTGGGCCTACCCCTTTTAGACCTAACCTCTGCCCGTACTTAATCCAATCTCTCATGCTTTGAAAACCCGTAAATAAATTTTACCTTTGCCCTTGACTCTCACTTCTAGCTGACGTATCGGACTGTTCATTTTAACCTTGCCGTAAACCCCCTAATTTAAGCAGCGGATTAAATAAGGGCTATCCTGAGAAATCAGGCCCCACCTTTAGGGGCACGGCCTAAAATAGGGTTTTACCGAGTCTTGCCTAGTATGGCAGTTTTGAAAAAGAAATATTGAAAAAAAGATGCCAAAATGGAACTCAAAACTCAGGGAGCGGCTTAAATAATGGTGCAGCTTAAATTAGCAGTTTTACAGTACTGATTATCCCATCTCCCGATTGCGTTGACGACACCATTGTGTAGCCTTAAGGCATTCAGGATCCCATCCCACAGACAGCCAGGTGAAGATGTTAGGGGTCAAGCGGTCAGTCCCCACACTGGTCATCGCCATTCAGGTCTCACTCCCTCAATTTATATACACATACCAGGGGACGTGTCTCTTTGTGGGGCCAATAATCTCTGCGGCCAGGGCTACAAAAGCCCCCTCCAAGGTTTTAAATTAGCATTAAAGTGAGGCCTAAAAGGTGTGGTTTTCAAGTTTGTAGTTCATATTTATGAAAAGTCAGGGTTAATTAGCGGGTAACTTTTAAAAAAGACTATTTTAAACCTCTCCAGCACATCTTCCAAGAGCCCCCAATATGGCAAATTACTTTGCTTTAATTTATTTTTTTTGATTTGTTTCATTTTCACGTGAGAATACATGATCTTCCAAACTGATGAAAAAAATGTGCAATAAACTGTGTATGATGATTGGCATGATTGTTGATGACCAAATGGAGAGATAAGTCATTTCAATACCTCAGATAGCTTGTTGCGTACTGATTTTTACGCATTCGTGGTTTGCATCTGAAAACATAAAAGCAAAAAGTCATACCAGTACCTCTCGTATTTTAATAAAAAAAAATCGCAGAGAGAAAGTATGCTGAACTTTTAGGGTTCCACCTCCCTCTGAGTGGCCGTCCATTGTCCACTCACCTGTTGGCCGTGGTTTTCCCGCCTTGGGGGAATACCTGACCACCAAACCCAGGTACACCTGGCAGAGTGACCACTGGTCAGTTTGTAGACTGTTAACTGCAGCCTAAGGGGAAAATTCAGGTACAGTTCGGCAAACCAATGTACTCAAGTGCTGATGAATGAATATGCCAGCCTCTTCAGTTATTTCAGTCTTTTAGGTATTTTTGTTGGGCTCAAGTATTCAGGACTTCTTATATGGTCTCTTATTTCCTTGTTGATTTTATAAGTAGCGTTTGACCTCAAATAATTAGGTTAATCGCCTGTGGTTATGTATGCCCCTGGGACTAGAGTTAATACCACAAATACCTGACTTAATCCCTATAGCCTTGACCCGTGACCATGCAGTGACCAGTACATAATGTAGTGAAGGATTATAACAAACCCACTTTGGGTCCAAAACACTTGCGTGTGTAGAAGTTTCATTGGAAGTTTTGTAAGACCAAGCCACTGCTTGATCTGAATAAACCTTGATCTTTAGCTAACATGAAAAAAAAGGACAAATGTTTATTTTTATTTTCACCCTTATACATAATCCTTGAGAGATCTGCCGAAACATCTAAATACAATATCATCTTTGTAATAATGTAAATACAAATTTATTGTATAGGGTTGTTTGGTCATTCCATGTTCTAGCGGGTATAATCAAAGTACTGCTAGAACTACCAGAGTCTCCACCCATTGATTCAGTAACCACGTGGCGGGAATAGGGAGTAGCTCGCTCACCAGTTGAGTTGCTCACCTGAGGCTCAGGTGAGCGACTCAGTGAGAGGGGGGAGTTCGGTCGTCATACCCTTAATCATCATGGAGTAGGGAGGGAGGTAGGGCGGAGGGATAGAGTTCAGGGGGGGGGGGGCAGACACAGGTGACTCATACCCTGGAGGAGCCGCCCCCTTTGTCTGCCCGCCTTCAGGGTGTACATGGTTACATCCCTGGGGGTGGGCTGTGACAAGCTGGGGGAGGGTTTTCCTCTATGGTGTATTCTTTGTCCTGGTAAGGACACGTACTGTCTAATACCACTGAGTGCTTGGTTAATACCTTTAGAAGAGGACTGGAATAAGGATAATACTCAACAGTTAATCCCCATGTACCTCTGGTAAGAGAAATGTTTACTTTTTAAATCATTACATTTATGATATACCTGAATTACATATAATTATCTAGTGTGCAATATTTTCCCGTTATAAATTATATTGCATTATTTCAACATTCTGGTGGATTGTCATAAATCAAATTTTTGGGATACATTATTTTGCATCAACTGAGATACCCGAGATGCCCTAAAATAGCATAGATCTGGGTTCCATGGGTGAGGTGTGTAGTGAGCGTGTCAAGTTACACGTGCATATAGATGTATGTTTGGGGGAGTGGGGGGGGGGGGGGGGGCATTGTACAGCCGACGTGTACGCGCTAAGTACCTGATGATTATGGCGCCTCAGGGGAGAGAATCAGGTCCTTTAACGTCGTCATCGATCGGTAGAGGTGTAACAGTCTGAGTCTTCGTCAGCAGGCCTCAGTCTGTGTTGGACTACCTGCATGCATATGTGTACTCGTGTGTATGGGGACGTCACTTTTACTCGATTTTCGTAAGGAATTGTTTGATTAATTTCAACGAGGTTATAATTTTCATCCATCAGGATTTATATAACGTTTTTGGAATTACATGGTTTTCTTCCACAATTTCAAAGGATAATACTGGAGTTTTACGGAAAATATTATATTGACTGTCTCGTAGCAACCTCCAGAATGGATTTCTATCTCGTTTGGTATTGGATGTACAATATTAAGAGGATTATTTAACTGTTACTGTATGATAATATATTCAAGTGGAATGATCCCTGGATGTCAGATACTGTTTCCAAGACATTGAAATAGATCATACATATGCTGATATACAGCACAAGTGCCTGGATATCTATAACCATGGAATAATAGGACTGATATATGGAGGTATATTATTCATATGTAGGCAGATTGGTTAGGTGATACCAGTGGATTAATTAATGAAGTATGGTGGGACGTACTTTGGAATAACAGTACAGGGGAATCTATGTCAAGAGTGTTACATTAAAACGATAACACTGAAGTGTTTTATGCATTATGGTACAACCAGCATAGAACAAGGTCACCATAATCCTTAAGTAGGATACAATTATCCACTAGATTATAATCAATGTGGTTAAAATAGCAAATGCGACACTAAAATATACTGGCGATGTGCGTCACTCTTATGTTAAAAGTTAATCATATAGATAGTTATGGGGCCACTTGCTTAAAATATCTCCCATGACGTCAAACATATTAGAAGTTACGTCCCGCAATCGATCGTCACTCATTAGTGTGAAAGAAAATCATAGATCACATCGTTAGGTGTTCAGAAAAGGTATTGGATAATAATCCTGTTCCACATTTGCAAAGAGCACCCAACATAGCTATTTCCAAAAAAAGAAACAAGCAAAAAATTTATCCTGACATCATTGTATGCAAAACAATATACTACTCATGGATAATTTGAAAAAAAAAGTTAAACGTGTTGAATACAAATGACACCAATCAAAAAATTACCTGGCCGCTAATTTAATACACCTCTCTCTCTATATTTATACATCTAGGTGGTGGGTTGACATAGCTGAGGTGCATTGGGCGGGCCTAGTGTGTGTGTATTATATATACACACACCACGGAGTGCGTACGTCACGGTCACAGAGTTCCCCCATTCACTGGGTTCACACAACGCACCACCCGTCACACTCACCCATCTACCTACACCTAACTACCTACGTACCTGTCTCAGACCAAACCTGGGGAGAAAGTAGACGTGCCTAAGTCATTAAATAATTTGATTGATTATAAAAAAGGGTTCAAGTTTTGACTTGAAGAGAAAACTGAGGCCTCGCTTTACCTTTGGCTGATGACTTATTTTTCCAGTAAACTTTACCTATACATAAACCTATACTTCTGTCTATATATCGCCATATTATATTTCAGTTTAGTC
Source organism: Lepidonotus clava (assembly GCA_936440205.1). Taxonomy (NCBI): domain Eukaryota; kingdom Metazoa; phylum Annelida; class Polychaeta; order Phyllodocida; family Polynoidae; genus Lepidonotus; species Lepidonotus clava. The sequence continues at coordinate 38,920,216 of OW387139.1, forward strand.
ATCATATGAATTAAATAGAAAGAATATAAGCAGCTTAAACAGCAATCACTGGCGAACAAAGTAATAATTATATAGATATCAATTATTGCATCTTTTGGACAGATATTTTAGAATGTTGTTAGAAAGGGAAAATTATATCAGTACGATCTACCAACACATATCGAATCTGGAATAGATATTTTCTAGCTTAGTCATAGAAAATAAAGTAATCAAGCCCAAAGAAAACTAGACATTCCTACTTGCTCCAGGGCATCACCTTCATGTGTACACTGTCACCTGTTTCTTTGCCAAGTGGAGACCTGGATCCAGTCTATCCTCCAGTGATGGGATTGTCTGTGTAAGGAGCAGGAGGCAGTGGTGTGTGGCGCAGGAGGGGCAGGGCCTAGGAGGAGTCAGGAGGAGTTTTCTAACCGCCCCTACTTTTACACCAGAGCCTATTCACACCCATTAGTTGTCTAGCGGAGTTGAGAATAACAACACGGAGGCTATTTAGGAATAGCCTTGAGGATCCAGTAATTTTGGGATTGAATTACTGTTGATGTGACCGTGGTACTATAATACTACTACTAGCAGTAGTATCTAATAGTAGGGTGACTTGTGTCCCCATTGGGAGAATGGTGTCATAGTAAGTGGTGGCCCCACCACCTCCAACCACCACCACCACCCAGCACCACCCAGGGTAGGAAGGTCACAGGAGGCCTACTGTTATTTTATCAGGGGGTGATTCCAGCACCACCAGACCAGTCACTCCCTCAGTGGCCTCACTCCATCACTCACTCCTTCACTCACTCTCCCACTCAGTCATACGGACTAACACTGCCCTCTATACTTTATCATACTATAGAGACTCTACACATACCATACAGCCTCCCGCAGAGGGAGAGGGGACTGTAGGGGTCCACAGGTCGGTGAACATTGCACCTACCCCACGACGCACTTACTCTGAGACCCACCCTCCTCCTCCTCCTGCTCCTCCTTAACACTGCCAGCTGCAGCTTATAGGACAACACCCCTCCAAGACGTTAAGGCCCGAGGAGGGAGAATCTTAAGGCTCAGGGCCCAAGGAGGAAGAATATAAAACTTATCAGACCTTCACATAGAATCAGGCATTAACATGGAGCCTACTGCTACGACTGGGACTACCTCGGAGGAGAATGAAAATACCATCTGGTATGTATCTTTGCCAAAAATCTTAGGATTCCTAAGAGTTCTGTTCCTAAGATGTGAACTTTCTCAATCGTTAGATAAACACTTGTCGTTTTGTTACAGCTGAGATGTAAATATCTGGTTATTTCTGGTTGAGAATATGAACTTGTGGATGGTTGTAAAGTTTGCACTTTCTGCTTGCGCTGCAATTTTGATAAGTTCAAGAATTTATCTGGAGTGGCGCTTTTCCTGTGTGCAGACAGTGATGGTTAAATCTGTTTATTCATATATGTGTACATGTGATGGGGGGGGGGGGGGGGGTGGGGGGATGAGGGTGGCTTCATTTTGTATATTATTGGTGTTTGCGTTTGGCAAACAGTTGATGTAAAATATTATGGATAAGATGCCAAGGCAAATGCTTTGAGTGAACCTTACGTTGATAGTTGTATACTCGGTATATGAAAAATATGACAAAAAAAAGCTTCAGGAACAATCACCCAATTGATAAGTCGTAGTAGTAGTGATGTCAGTGTATTGTTATGTAAGGAGTGTTTGGGATGTTCTACACCAGTGTTTTCTAACCTACATCCCGGCTTAAAGGTGGTCTCGGCACCTTGACGGTAAATAGTGAGTTGTGGACCTCCAGTTGTGTACACCTGTCACTGCACACACTCACATGGGCTATGGGAATCGGCCTCTGGGGGATCGGGTTCCCTTTGTCATATTTACATCATTGTTATAACTCTAAAAACGAAAAAGATTCATATTACGCTAAAAAGATTCATATTACACTGAAAAAGGAAAGAAAATTAATAAGGAAAAAGATTGAATGAATTTTTTTTACATCATGGGTATGTCACTTTGAAAAAAAAAGGAAAAGGAAAAAAGGAAAAACATAATATTATTTTCAAAAAAAGGGGAAAAGATGTTGGGGAAAAAAATGCAGGGGACATGTAAGGTGATGAAGGGATTTTTCTGGATTTGCAATCTGCTTGTTGGTAAGCTTAGGGATTCGTTTTCCTATGGTTCCTTGTATTTACAATAGATAAATGGTGTTTGCTTGGTTCGGAATTTACTTAGAGGTAATCTTGTACTTCGTTTCTCGTGGCGATTCGCTTTGGAGTAGATAAAGGGTATTGTAAATCTCTGCTTGTGATTTCTATAGGATTAATCTTAGGTATTTCTGTACCCATGGTGTTTGTTTACTTTGGAGTAACCATAGGTATTCTTGCACCTGTGGTGTGTTTCTTTAGAATAGGATCTGAAAAAGAATCCTATCTTAACACTCGAATGCTTTGCAGATGAAATAGGGTCTTATCTTGATCCTGTCCATATTCTTTGCCCAGACATGGCATTTTGCACTAAAAACATGTTTTAAATCAATGAACGTGAGGAATGCGTCAAAATACTAGTTTCAATTTCTTGGTTTAGGATTATCTTCACTTTGAACGCCATTTTCCCTCCAAAGAAGATTGCATCATTGCCTCATTATGGTTAGTAGCACTTTAAGTAGAAGATGGGCCCTGAGAAAATCCCTTAAACGTGTTCCCCCTCAGAGCACTTTCCTATGATGGGACTACTTTAATGGCGTTTCTATTTCTGGGTCTTGTCAGGGTCATAGTACTGGTTCAACCCTGTACAGGGCCTCAAGAAATTGACCCCTGGGAATTATTTCAAGAAGTATAAACCCATAGTTTCGCCAGTTGATACCCATAAAGGTACCCAAGAAATATGCGTGCCAGTTTCATGCACATATGAATTCAACTCGATAAGTTTAAAATTGATTTGGGTCAAGAAAACATTAAAATTGTTTTCCAGTTCTGTTTTACATTTTAAGCGAGAACTTTTATACAAAATTCATGGTTACAGCATTCTTGCTAGGATACAATCAATAGTTGATACTGGAATCATTTACTTTGCAGTACAGCACACTAAAAGCAGTGTATCACAAGAGAAAAAGTTCACATCTATAAACCAGCAGTATAGTATTGAACATAACACAAATGCCCCACATATCTACCTATTGGGCCATGTGGAACACTTTACCTCTATTTTTCCGTCATATTATGTCAGGAGGTCGGAAATCAGCCTGCTGAAACGAGCTCTACTTAGACACTCTCCGAACAGATTGACCTTCTTCAATCACATGAGAATCAGTCACTAGACTACTAGAACATGTGGCTGGAGACTTCTGTGAGGACTGGGTGCTACACTGGCGCCATCTGATGTGAAAAATCATAACTAACATGATGGTGATTGTACATCATGAATTTTGGTTTAGTTTTGATGATTTAAATAGAATTATTGACATCAAATTTGTGGGCTCTAAATGGAAAGAAAGTATCAGATGTACTTTTGAGTGTACTCTAAATGGTAAGCTACCGGGCAACAAGCGCAGGCCAAATGAAAATGTTTTAACGTTGTTTTAAAAAAAAACTAACCTTTTTCTGTTCTTTGAGAAGAACAGGGGAGTCATGTTGGTAGATTTCATGGCATAGCTGAGGTCAACACCCAAAGACAGATCCAAAGTTAATTGGTTACGATTGAGAATCCTCGATTATGTGATCTCGGATTTACTTAGATCTGTTGTATAATAAAGGCACATTGTATTATATAGAAAATAGAAATTTGTTAGACTGGAAACAGTTCGGTTTTCGATGTAAACGTAGTACTAGGACGGCTATACAGGTATTTATAGATTACATCACAGAAGCATTAAATGATGGTAAATTAGTCGGTACAATATATGTTGACCTTTCTAAAGCGTTTAATTGCCTTAAACATGATAAACTAATTGAAAAATTACGGAATTTTGGACTTGGGCAAATTGAATTAAACTGGTTTAAAACCTATTTGTATGACCGAACTCAATGCACTCTATTTAATGGCAAACTGTCTATGGAACTACCCGTACCAAATGGAGTACCACAAGGTAGCAGTTTAGGTCCGACACTCTATATATTGTATGTTAATGACTGTTTTAATTACCTGAAAAATAATATATCAGAAAATAGAATTTTGCCATTGATGTACGCTGATGATACTGTGCTACTCTCTAGTGGAAACTCGAGAAACCATATTGTAGATGAATTGCAGGTTGGAATGCGCCATTACGCCACCTGGTGTAACCAAAATGATCTTCTCATCAATACGAATAAGACTGAGATGATGTATTTTACTACTGCTCCTCGTTTAGGTGAAGTATATAATAATGAGGATGGGGTGAAAGTAAGCGATTATACTGTTAAAACTGTGCGTAGTTACTGTTATTTGGGAGTAGTTTTTGATAGCTGTTTGACTTATGAACAGTTCTTACGCGCAACAATTAAAAAGGTATCATACAAATTGTATATGTTTGAAAAAATTCGATACATGTTGAATTATAGGGCATCTTTATTGGTGTATAAACAGATGATTCTACCGTTTTTTGATTACCTGGATGTTCTTATGGATGGAGGTAATAAATCTCTAATTGTTAAATTACAGAAGCTGCAATTTCGGGCATTGAAGATTGTAAATAATTACATATTTGAGGGTAAAAATATTACCTCTAATGAGGAACGGGATGTACATAGTCAATGTAATGTGGAATTTCTTAAAATTCGACGTACAAGAAGGTTGTTAGTAATGTTACATGCGTATCTGTATAATGTACCATCTTCAGAAGGTGATAAAGAAATTGATAGAGTAGTGTTACGGAGTGACGCGGGTAAAAAATTAGATTTGGATAGGCCAAATTTGGAAGTATATAAGAAAAACTGGAAATATCGTGCGTATAAATATTGGGAATGCTTACCACAATATTTGCAAAATATTGAATGTGTATGTGAATTTCAAAAATTACTGACTACTGAAATTGTGGTACGCGTGTGGAAGAAGATTCATGAAATTGGAATAACATGATTGATGTAATTATAATGTATATATGCCAGTTAATACTGGAAAAATTCTCTTTATACTGAGTTGTACATATTTGCATCATGAAAAGCACTTGTAGTGATGATGTTTGATTTCAATAAAAAAAAAAATAAAAAAAAAATCCTATGTGCATGAAATGAGGATACATGGAGATTAACAGTAATCTCATTATCTATTGACGGATAATGATTACCACGCAGTGTTCGAAATTAAGAATTTATTCTATGAACACGCAGGGTGCATAGGGGTGTGAAATCATGCACCCGGCAATCTATTTATGTGTACACCTCTATATAAAGGTATTCGTACTGTTCAAAATTCATGCACACGCTGGGTGCATGCCTACTCAAAAGCATGCACCCTGCAGTCAAATTGTGCACACTGGGTGCAGGGTGCGCCCTTAATTTCGAACACTGCCACGTAATTACTTACCGATCTCTATTCTGTATTAGCTCATGATCCCCCCTCCCAACCATCCGTAGAACATTTAATTCATAATCGTAGAAGTGAACTCTATAGATTGTGTTTTCATTGGGCTGGCTTTCTTCCTTTTGTACATTGGCGGATCCAGTGGGGGCGCGGGGGCACGCACCCCTCCCTTTTAAAATCGAGTTTTTTAATGTAAACTTCGACAGAAAAGTTTTTTTTCAATAGCGCACCCCCCACCCATTTTTCAAAACCCTGGATCCGCCAGTGTTGTATGTGAATAAACAAACAATATTAAAAAAGAAAAGGAAGGGAAATATATCCAATTCACCCCAGAGCTTACCGCCGTAGTATAAGAATGTTATACTTGTACATAGGAATTAATATAACATACATTTCTCATACCAGATTATAACATTATCGAGGTGTATCGGCCATTCGAGCTAGCAGCGATCTCCGGCACAGCCACACCACCTAGTGGAGCATATAGATCCTAAAACCCCTAGTGGTTCCAAATGGAAATGATCTGAAATAATAGTTACATAGAACTAGGGAAATGTAACAAAAATGGTATCCAGCTTGTATTTTCGATCGCAAGCTATGGTTATTCAGGAGAAAAAAAAGGTGAACTCAAAAGACCAAGTGGATAGACTGGGTAGGAAATAACGTGGACAAATGATGGGCCAGCTGTAGTTTTGGGTAGGAAATACGTAGGAAACTGGGACTTCCTCACTACAGAGCCAGACTGTGTGAGGGACATCCGGACCCCCAATGATAAAAGGGGACAGGCGTGCTTATTTTTGCTTCTGTCACATACTCTTTCACAGTCTCCGACATTCCCTTTGAAATGTTCTTACATCTGTGCCATTTTATAATGCCCCTCCTTTCTCCCCATAATAGTTTCCATCAAAGCGCCCAAAATGTCTTTGATCCTTATTTGCTGTCTGTCTTTTCACTGTATTGGCAAAAACGTATAAACGGTGCCGTATCCTCTATATACTTACATATCAGGGGCGGATCCAGATATTTGAGTGTGTGTGTGGGGGGAGGGGGGGGGGCTATATTAAAAAAGGTCCCGGTGCCCCCCTAAATCCGTTTCTGCATAACATATATACATAAAACTGTGTCCTATACTCTCTGGTATGTATCACAGGCATGTATGTCTATTACTACATACCCTAAACCCACAAGCCGCAGTCCACCATTCCTACCTTGCCATGGGATCACATTGACAGATCCACCCCTTACCGTATTCCCCCTAAAAACGCCCAAACTCTCTCTAACATTCGCATGGAGGTACTTAAGGTAAGGCGGGTATCGTTATCAGAGGATGTACGGTACTGGAGGCAGGTGTCAGGAGGGCGGGGCTGGATCTAAAGGTCATAGGTCAAAGATCACAACCCCCGGGTCTCATACTAGTGATCCGAGTCAGATTCCGGACGTATCAGACTCTGTCGATCATATCAGGGTTGGCATAAAACCCATGAATTATGTCTGACAATTCTATAAGGTCCTGGGGTGGATATAGATCCTTTGGATGATCTTAAATTATGAAAGTTGGGAATTCATGTGATGAATTCTATTTTTCCTTGTCATTTTTCCTGCTGTAATCCAGAGCATATTTTGGATGCGGTTTGTGTGCAAAAGTGAACTAAAATATTTTTAGTTCACCCTTGCTCACAATCCTTATCGGAAATTCAAATATCTAAATTTCAGTCTATCTTATGTTCCTATAGGTATTCGTTTCTTTCCGTGTGTGCCCTTGCAGTAAACTTAAGTTTTTGTGCAATAGTTTATATATAGATTATTCTCTATGAATCAATATACGGCAAGTCATTGCACTTTCGACGAACTTCTAACCAATCAGTAAAGTCAGCATGTAGCCGTACAACCTTTTCACACCGACCCCTTCACCTGATCTCTGACCCCCTCTCGTCCCTCCTACATAACACGTTTACATGTACATCATTGGCAGTTTGTCCGCTGATAAGGCCTAGCCTGGCCAGGTAGCCTGCAGGTTGGAGGGGTGATAAGGTTGATGGGTGCTGGTTTGGGGTTGGAGTGGTCAGTGGTAGATATACCAAACTTTGCTATGTTCTTGAGAGGGTTGAAAGGTACACACTTGCTTATATGTTGTAGAAGGAGGTAAAGATACCAAACTTACCTATAATGTTCTAGGAGGGGTCAAAGGTACCAAACTTACCTATATGTTCTAGGAGGGGCCAATGGTACCAAATTTACCTATTATTTTGTTCTAGGTGGGGTCAAAGGCACCAAACTTACCTATATGTTCTAGGAGGGGTCAAAGGTACCAAACTTACCTATTTGTTCTAGGTGGGGTCAAATGTATCGGTATATGTTACAGGAGGGATCAAAGGTTTTAAATGTTTTAAGTTCTAGGCGGGGTCAAGGTTACCAAACTTTACCTATACGTTCTAGGAGGGGTCGAAGTACCAAACTTACCTATATGTTCACTTCACCTATATGTTCTAGGAAGGACCAAAGTACCAAACTCTATGAAATAAAATATTTGTAAAGGATATTTGAACTATATAGACTTCTTATCCTGGTTGAAATGGGATCAGCTTGCCAAAGTGAATAACGTCTATTGCATATAGTCATACATGCATGTCATATAGATTATCTACATTCACTTTCGCAAGCAGATACTTTCTAAAATTCTTGGAATATAGCCAGGTTTGTGTTACCCAGTCTGAGGGGTCTAACGCTGCTCAGTGTCCTGCAGAGGTCAATGCCCTTATGAACAGTTATATCTGGCCACGAAAAACGGTCAGAGTTTGCCTTTAGCAACTTAATAAGAGAATTAGTTTTGCACTCTAAAATATACACTGAGAAAATGAATGGCACAGGATAACATTTTTGGAATGAACTGAAAAGGCTAGATCTCATTCAAATTTTGTGAATTTTTTTTTTTCACGCCATGTATAATTTCGCGGTTTTTCCATGAACGCAAACTAACCGAAATATGCACAACGCCAACATAAATACGTCCATATTGGCCACTCGTAAATCAAAAACATTCAATACCGTAGACACATGCTCAGGGCAGTTAGTACCTAGGGTTTTACCCAGTAGGTAGGTATCAACTGGTGAGTGAGTACTCTGTTTGCGAGCAGCTCCTGTGAGTGTATTGAGGCTCTCCTCGGGCTGAGGGGAGCAGCTCGCCCGCTGCATACACGTATATACTTAGTGAGCAGCTCAGGGGTGTGTGTCTGTGTGATGACTGGCTATATATACAATACGCCCGGCGGCGGCTACCCCTCATCATCCTCGGCACGAGGGTGGTGGGAGGAGGACCGTGGAGGAGGTGGTGGGGAGAGGGAGAAAGTGGGGTGAAAGTTTCGAGAATGGCTGTATGGAAACAAGAGGAGTAACTCAGAAGCCATGAGCAATTCAGGATCAACCCAACTGCTTTGAATAGCTCGACTAGGATACTTTCTAGCACTTGGAGCAATTCAGGAATAACTCAAATACTACTTTGAATATCTCAGGATACTTTCTAGCACATTGAACAATTCAGGAATAACTCAGCTGTATTGCAACTTGCTCTAAACGTTTTGAGAGCCTGGAGGAGTTACATGGATACTTATTACAGGTATCTGGCCATATAGGTAGGCCCTCCAGGTAGCAGTAGTACTACTGGCGGTCGGCGGGCCAACCAGGTAGGTGGTAGCCGACCTACACTCCCACACATATACCTGGCGCACCTGTCCGTCCCGGTTAGTTCTCTATGTATCTACCCAAGCCGAGCAGCTCACCCGTGAGCAACTGGATCACCCGACAAACCCAGACCACGCTGACCCCTAGAGCTCTGAGCTGCTCACTTAAGATTACTGCATCATTTCTCTGGATTATCCTTGGATTATACAGACAAGCCATGCTGTAAAAGCTCCTTTAGGTTATAGTAGAGTGCTGGTTTCGTTGTTTGAGCTATTGGATAACCGTAGCTCAGAGTGGAGTTTCCAGCGGTTTGAGCTGCTCAGTTCTGCTCCTTGCGGGGATTTTGTTATACCCGTAAAACATACAAATCACCGCCACATTCCGTGTAGGCAGTTCGGAAAACCACTTGGGTACGTGTTTTACACCCCTCCAAGTGGCGATACAAAAATCTAACCGGTAAGACCTGAATATGGCTGGTACTGGAGGAGCCACACCTGAGACCCTGGAGGAGCTGTGAGAGCGGCAAAATACCAGAACGTGTAGTAGTACTGAGACCTCTACTGCCTGAAGATGTGGGACTCGGAGCCTCAGCTGATGAAGCCTGTCTTCAGTAGGGAGGCTGAACAGGCTCAGACTGTTGTCCCGATACGCCTGAACAGGCCCAGGAGTCAGAGCGTTAACACGGATAACAGGATCCACAAGTTGGTCCTCAGCACCTTCCGCCCGGCCCAGGAGGGTCCCGCGCCCTCCTGGGCCCGCCCGGCGCGCCGCGGAGAAGGGGACGGGGAGAGTGTAGTCAACGGGACCTGCGACCCTGGAGTGTATAGTAACTCCTCCTGGGGTTCCTCCTGGGACCCGCACCAGGCCCGCCCGTCCACCTATAGGTCTGAGACGGTGCTGTGGAGCCCGCGTTCCCTGGAGGCGGCCCGGGAGGGTAGGCTTCCTCCAGGGGCTGCTCAAGCACCCTGTAGGTTCGAGCCGGAGCGCCAACAGTTGACCAGATCGGCCTCGGCGCCCATAGGACTGAAGATCCCCAGTTATGAGTCCGGCCCGGTCATTAATAAGTGCGCCCAGCCGCCCGAGCTGCTCGCCCAGACGCCCGAGCTGCTCTCCCGGACGCCCGAGTTACTGCTCTCCCCGCCGCCCATGTCTCCACCGCTGGTGAACCCGTCACCGCTGTTCTCCCCAACGCAGCCTCAGCAACTCTTCTCCCCACCGCAACAATCTCAGTTCTCCCGGACGCCCTCGGCGTTCTCCCCACCGCAACAACATCATCAACAACAACAACGTCAATACCACCAACACCAACACCAACACCAACAACAATCCCAGTTCTCCCCACCAGCGTCGCTGCTCTCCCCTTCAATGCCAGCGTCCGCTACAGCGACGATCAAAACGACGGATGACATCAACTTCCGGCCGCGCACGCGCGCTAGACGTCGCCCCCACTCGGCCGTCTTCCCAGAAGACTCCCCGACGTCGTCGCCCATGTCGCCGCGCACGGTCGCGACTTCCGCCGCGGCGGCGACGGCGCGCGCCAAAGCCAGCAGCCTGCCGCGACAGGGGGTGTCGTCGATCTCGTCGATGACGTCATCGTCGGCCGGAACCGGAAGTTGGCATCCGCAGCCGCTGTCGTCGGCGTCGGGCATATCGCAGAGTACGGACGCCATCATCATGTCGCGGAGTTCGACGTCGTCGGGCTACACATGTATCACCGTCACCAAGCAGGGCATCCACTGGTAGGGGCATGGCATCCACTGGTAGGGGCATGGCATCCACTGGTAGGGGCAGGGCATCCACTGGTAGGGGCAGGGCATCCACTGGTAAGGGCAGGGCATCCACTGGTAGGGGCAGGGCATACACTGGTAGGGGCAGGGCATACACTGGTAGGGGCAGGGCATCCACTGGTAGGGGCAGGGCATCCACTGGTAGGGGCAGGGCATCCACTGGTAGGGGCAGGGCATCCACTGGTAGGGGCAGGGCATCCACTGGTAGGGGCAGGGCATCCACTGGTAGGGGCAGGGCATCCACTGGTAGGGGCAGGGCATCCACTGGTAGGGGCAGGGCATCCACTGGTAGGGGCAGGGCATCCACTGGTAGGGGCAGGGCATCCACTGGTAGGGGCAGGGCATCCACTGGTAGGGGCAGGGCATACACTGGTAGGGGCAGGGCATCCACTGGTAGGGGCAGGGCATACACTGGTAAGGGCAGGGATTGGGGAGGGGCATTTTATGTATGGGGCCTACATTAATTATGTGTACCCATTAAAGGGGTATGGGGTCTAAAATTCTTGACACCCTGTACTCCCAGCAGGATCATCAAAGGCCGGGTGTATGGTGCCCTTTCTATGGGATACTGTACATAAGAGACCCCTTGCCACTCTTCGCAAAGAGTAGGGTATCGCACCCCGTGGTGGCCGGGTTTCTCCTAAATCATATCATAGATACGATCACCCAAAGCTGAAAAGCATTACCTTGTGCAGTCTGGAAAGAACCCTTTGTGGTTGGCCGGACATTAACCTACCCCAACAAACAAACAAAATTCTTGAAAAAATGCATATTATATGTAATTAGTGGACCGACCCTATGAGGGGGGGATCTTAATAATAGTGTGTGATTTGTTTGATGGCCTCAGGAAGAACATACTGACCAATTATGAAACAATATGAAATTTAAGGTAAAATATAATTTACATTTGAAACATTTGAGCTTGACCTGTTATCTAACTAGGTAATACATTACAGTCAAACAAAGATGCCTACGAGGCTCGGAGAAAGCGTTGGGGGGGGGGGGGATGTTACCTATGAAAACCACAATACAGTGCAGCTGTACAATTCTAAGTTAAATAAGTCTCCGTGTATGTATAGTGTATATGATAGCACATCTGTTAAGGGTTTAGTAAGTGAGTTTCAGGGAACTGCGTACTTGACATTTCCTGACAGTGTAAGTGTGGGAACAATCAACAGTGGAGGCCCAAATAAAACGAGAAGCTATAGCACACATACTCCGAGCATGGACTGGTATTTTGGGAAATGTGTGGAGGAAATCACATAGGGCATTCAGTAATATAACAAGCGGTGTCCACAAATCATACCCTCTGCTTATTCTCCGTCTTCGATGAGTGGATAACGTCGATAGTCCGATATATCGGAGTAATAGGTTGTCCCAACTCCCATACAGATCAATGTTAAAAATGGGGGGGGACACATCGTGCTATTTCTGATAGGAAGAATCTGTATGGAGATTGAAAGTCGTCCCATAGGAAATGGCTTGAGAGTGTAGAAATTAACATAAATAAGTCTGTATCAGGAGAGTGAGGAGATGATGTCATAATGATATTCTAAAAATAGAACGAAAGTAGGTCGGGAATGCCCCCATCACCACTGGGGGCGGCCATATTGAATAAATTTGCATATTACCAATACAATCTCCTCACACAAATGAGCTCAGACTCTCAATCCATGCTGTATTGGGGTAAGGGGGTAAAAGGGTGAAGGGGATGTCATGGCAATGTCATGGCATCATCATGGCAATGTCATGGGGATGTCATGGCAATGTCATGGCACTGTCATGGCAATATCATGGCATTGTCATGGCAATATCATGGCATTGTCATGGTAATGTCATGGCATTGTCATGGTATTGTCATGGCACTGTCATGGCATTGTCATGGTACTATCATGGCATTGTCATGGCAATGTCATGGCATTGTCATGGGGATATCATGGCAATGTCATGGCATCATCATGGCAATGTCATGGGGATGTCATTGCATTGTCATGGTCGGGAATACCCCTTTCCTCCACGGGGGCGGCCATATTGAAAATCTGCTGGTTCCTCGGTCTCTCACTAGGGGGATAACGTCGATAGTCCGATATATCAGAGTCTTAACTTGGCCCAAGTCCCATAGGAATCAGTGTTAAAAATTTGGGGGGGACACTGTGCTATTTCTGGAGTAAAGAATCTGCTTGGAGATTGAAGCTGTCCTCATAGAAAATGCCTTGAGAGTGTAGAAATGAGCATAAATAAGTCTGTATCTGGAGATTGACGAGATGATGTCATAATAATATTCTAAAAATAGAATGAAGGTAGGTCGGGAATGCCCCCATCACCCACTGAGGGCGGCCATATTGAAAATATGCTGGTTTCCTGTTTCTCCGTTTTCGTCCAGTCGATAACATCAATAGTCCAATAAATTGGAGTCTGAGGTCGTTGAGAAGTGGTCAGAGATGGGTCAGGAGGGGTTCAGGAAGTATTCAGGAAGTGTTCAGGAGTGGTTCAGGAGGGATTGTGAAAGTGTCAGGAGGGGTTCAGAAGGGTTTCAGGAAAGGTTCAGAAGGGGTTCAGGTTCGGGGAATGCAAAACTTCAAGTACATTTCATTTCGTTTTATAAACCAAAGAATGGATAAGACGGAGATTTTGGTTTACTAAACCACATCGAGAATCTATAAAGTCGATCAAACCAGAACTTGTACAGAGAATATTTCCATATATATTGCATTTATCCTAAAAGTAAATCCTACTAGTTAGCAGGGGGATAAGCTATTTCTCAAGTAGTGCTGTAGGCTAAAACAAACGTGAAAAAAGTATGCTTTTCACGGCTTATAATAGATTAAATAGTATTTGGGAGGATATTATCTTATATTAAGGGCCTTGCAAGCAATATAGGAGGAATAAAAGTAAAGTGGTATATGGAACGTTCCTGGTAGGAATTAACCGAGGGATAAAAGAGTAGAAACAGAAGGTTGGTTAAAAACGGGGCCAAGATAGCTGGGGGTTGAGTTACCTGACAAAAGGAGCACCCCTACGGAGCTGCTCAGATCTACTCAGGACCTGCTCAGTAGGGGCACTATAGGACCTACCTGAAGCTGGCTATAGTTATTTTCTCCCGTTTATCATACATCGGATAGGTTTACTTTTAGATCTTTAGTGGTGTACTGATTATCAAATCGACTTCCCTCTATGGGTAACATCTATCCTAACTATTTTTGTTGTTGCTACTAAGCTTTATTGGAATGTTGTTTTCCTCATCTCAAGTTTTCTACCTATCAGCCCCTCTCCAGTCCACCCTCTTACATATACGAAAAGGGAGAGTGAAAAAAAGAAATGATAAAATTAGGTATTTTTAACTATAATGAAGGTTGTAGCAGGTCAAAATTATTCGCGACAAAATTGTCACAATATTGTAGAATTAAGAAAGTACACTTTTGTCATTTGAGGCTAGGCTTCCACCCAATATACAGACCAGCAGCGATTCTATACTCGTGTGAATTTAGAATAGTTAATCTCATAAAAAATGAATAAACACAGACCACGTGCCTGGAATCTCCCCCACCCATAGTATAACACTGCCTGGAATCTCCCCCGCCCATAGTATAACACTGCCTGGAATCTCCCCCGCCCATAGTATAACACTGCCTGGAATCTCCCCCGCCCATAGTATAACACTATCAAGTGGCTCCATCATTATATATAATAGTGGTGAGACACTGCTGTCGGGGGAAGCGTCAATCTGAACAGCAACATAAGTAAATCTTCCTATATACAAAATTTCTGTTACAACTAGGGGTTGAAATAACGAGCCCCTGGCTCCTATGACCCCTTAAATGCGAATTGGTTCCCTAGATTCAGAAGAGTTCCCTTCAATTTTCAAAGGTTTGGCCCAAAGGTCTCTGGACCTTAGAAAGAAGACATAAAAAAAAGCAGGGGGGAATCATACCTCAGCTCTACACAGGCCCACGTGCCTGGAATCTCCCCCGCCCATCGTGTAACGCTATCGAGTAGTAAAATAGTGGTGGGACCTGGCAGTCAGGGGAAGCGTCAATCTAAACAGCAACATATCTAAACCTCTGTATATAAAGAATAGCTGTTATCTTCAGTTGTAAAACCAGGCCAACATAACCACAAGCCCCAAGGGCCCATAGAGGATTAGTCCCCTAGATGCCCCTATTTTTTCACAAAGAGTACATAAAGGGCCCAACTTGCCCCAAGCTTTAGGTCTCTGGACGTGAGAAAGAAGACAAAAAATACATTTAAAAAAAAGCCAGAAGAAATCATACCTGAGCTGTACACAGGCCCACGTGCCTGGAATCTCCCCCACCCATCGTATAACACTATCGAGTGGCTCTGTAGTAAAATAGTGGTGGGACCCTCCGTCAGATAAAGCACCATTCTAAGCAGGAGCATGTCTTTAATTTTGTATATAACGAATTCCTGCTACCTACAGTAGTAAACTCAAGGGTTGAATTAACCATGAACCCCAGGGCCTTTGGTCCCTTAAAAGAGAACTGGTCCCTCAGAATCAGACAAGTTCCCGTTTTCAAAGGTTTGGCCTAAGTAGCCCAAGGACGTTATAAAGAAGACAAAATATACAAAAAAAATGTTCGAAGAAATCATACCTGAGTTGTACACAGGCCCACGTGCCTGGAATCTCCCCCGCCCATCGTATAACACTATCGAGTGGCTCTGTAGTAAAATAGTGGTGGGACCCAGCAGTCGGGGGAAGCGTCAATCTAAACAGCCCATAGCGGGCGTGCCGGCCCCTCTCCGTCTAACCTGCACTTATAAACAGGCTCCCCACTCACCTTACTCTTATCTCTGTATCCCAGGTACCTGGGTATTAAAAAACAACGTCATAATAACACCTCACATTCCCTTATCTGTGTGATACTGAATGTGTAGGAACTGTGAGTAGTAGTGGAAAAAATCTGGAATTTTATTCATCGTTTCTCTTGGGTCTGGAAGTGCATCGCTTGGGAGAGCGTTGCAGAGTGTATGGGACTTTGGGAATGTTACAGTCACTAGTGGCGTCGGGCTGTTTGTGTCTTTAGCACGGGTCTATATATAGAGAACATGGCTCCTCTTTTAGGCCGAGTTTTCTGCAGGAAAAAGACTTACCGAAATAGGTGCAGTCTAATAAATTTTCAGTCCTGGTTGCCCACCGGACAGCCATAGTCCTTCTTAGTCCTATAGTAACTCTTTCTTTTAAATCATTTCATTTCAACTGGGAATTCCAAGCTGGTGCATCTCAGCCCGATAAAGAATTGTGATGGATTAATATTGCATTGATAGGTATCTTCGAAACAATTATCTAGCTACAGTTTGTATGTCCAGTCTACTGCTGAACCTAGTATGTCCATACTTACTATTCAGTATCCTATGGGTAAAATTTATTTCTCCATCGTATATTTCTTAATTAACTGAAAATATATGGAAATGTATGTGCCCTGACTAAATGTGTGGCAACCTACACGACTTTGAAAAAAGATAGGTCACCTTTTGGACCGGGAAAGTTTCCTCTTCTTTTTTTTTCAAACAGTAGATAGTAACAATAAACGGTTAAGTTAAACCAATATTGATAGAGGGCAGGCGGGTCGTTCACATAGAGGGCATACCTGAGGGGTGGGGGACAGGCGTGTTAAGTGGGCGGTGGGTGAGGTACACCTCTCTTAGAGTATCACAGCCCTCCTCCTCCTACCGCCCCGCCTACAGACCACTGAGTGGGAACGGCTGGACGGGCGTAAAACTCGGAATTTAGTTCAAGCAGAACTAATCGTAGGGCTTAACTGATAAGACTTTCAGACTAGGAAAATTCGACCAGTTTTCTGGTTGTCAGAGGACAACCAATATCGAAAATCTGGTTGTCCACATACAGCGGAAGGTTGTTCCCATTGTTGGGACAGATTCAAAGTTTTCAAATAATTAAAGAAATAGACCAAAATTGAAGTTTTCCATAGGACATTTTCAGTAATTTTTACAGAATATCTGGTCGTCAGGAGGACTACCAGAAATCATTAATTTTTATGGTCGTCCACACCCATTATAGTTGTATAAAGTTGCTTAAAATAGATTGTCGAAAAACTGATGTCTGAAGTGGTCATAGATTGTCGAAAAACTGATGTCTGAAGTGGTCAGCTGTTTTTTTTAAGATTCGATATTTAATCTCTCAGGACATATATATTCTGGTGTGCTGGAGTTTTCTTGATGAAAAGGTTTTTTCATCAATCGGCCCTATAGTTTTGCTCCTGGGGGTGATTGAAGTTTAATTAAAAGGCTTACGACATTTGAGTGAGGTTAACGTTATTAAGCATATTAAGAGGTTCACTGAGGCATGTGGAGCATGGAATTTTATGTTTCTTAAATTGGTAATATAATTACACGCGTCTCAATATATTTTTAAATTAGGAATGTATGAATGACTAGTAAGGATAATTTGATAAAATGTATACATTGCCACTGTTACATCAAAATGATTACGGCTAAAACAAAACAAAAAGTTGTACATACAATTGATGAGTTTACGGTGGAGTACGTCAAGCGCAGTACGTCTATAACCACCGGTGGTTACCATGGTAATCGTCAGTAACCAGGTCCGGCCCACCTGGCCAGGTGAGGGGCCAGGTGAGGCGGGGCCGGGGAGGGTATCCCAGGTAACCACCGGAGGACGTCTTGTCAAGGCGGTGGGGCACTGCTTTGTATTAGGAGAAGGTGAGGGGTGTATCATGGGTTGGAGAGGTTTTGGGTATGAGAGAGAGCCAAAGAAAACCTTTTGCCACTTGATTTGATTTTTCTCTGACTGGTTTATTTGTTTGGATCTTGCTGTTCTTCTTAAAAAGGTGAAATTACAAATTTCATAGGTAAGTTGATCACTACTCAAGAGAAACGTGTAAAATGGGACCAAGAAAAATTATCACGAGGAAACGAAGGGTAAATTTGCCCAGAGTACAGGGAAATTGCAGTTTTAATAGGTAAAAGATTTCCTGGTTCTCAGATTACTTGATATAAGGTTTGGATAAATCAGATGTCATTTTTTAACTAAATCTTTATAAGTCTATGATAAAAGTTTTTTATCACTCTAAATTTCAAATACCAGGCATACGTAAAATACTAAATCTATGAAATTAGATTATTGGGAAAAGCCATCATACCACATGGAAAAATAAAAGAAAACAGGGAATTTGAAAAGAAATATGAGTGGCTATCCTTCATCGAGATGAGAAGTCCCTATGATAATAGGATGCTCCTACAATGTGACAATTTGGGAGATTATACACATAAATCCCTGGCTAAGTATACCTTGCTATCCTATAGTGATCAGGGACCCTCTTGTAAAAAGCAACCAGCCACCAGCAAGTATGACGTCTAAAACCTATCCACACTCGTCTGGAAATAGCGCCACTTTTTGGACCTTTCCCAGCCTAAAGGTATACAAAAGAAATGGTTGGCTTTTTTTAGCTGCATATAACCAGGTTAATATTGTGAGAAGGCATGTAGTCGAGGTGTTGGTGCGGTGAACAGGAGGGGCATGGCTTTAAAAACCAGTGTGTTTTACATACGCTCTGTCCTACTCTACCTCTTCACCCGTGTACGTCTCTCAAAAGTTAATGAGAGAGGGTAAGAGAGGTTTCTTCAAGGATTTTGTTACAGAAGCACACAATTTCTACTCAATCAGCTACAACCATATTTAATTTTATTTTTTAGCGATTTTTTTTACAAGTTACCTTTTGAGTATTGACAATGCCAACAATATTAGCTATCTTTTTAACATGAAAAATATAGTGATCATCCACGTAATAGGAACAAAAATAATATGGAAAAGAAATTCTCCAGACTTTCTAATGCATTACCTAAAAAAACTAATACACTTAATTCAGAACCTCAATATAATTTGTTCAAGCATACAGACACATAGAGAAAGTCCTAAGGTTATTTGCTATAAGGTGAGGCCTAAGGTAGAGAACAGTGTAAAGTATAGAAGTCAGACAGTCTGTGGAGAAGACGTCTAGACCCACTTGTAGGCCCAGGTGGGTCTCTTTTTTGTGGGTGTCTTTTTTGAGGGTCTCTTTTTTGAAGGCCTAGTTCTCACATAGCGGCTGGGGCCTGTCTGAAGCCTATGTATCCAGGCTAATGTACCACGAAGTTTATACCTAGGTGTCTCAATACAGGGACACTGCACCTATATATTACTAGTACAAATGTACTTTAGAGCGCTTGCCAGCATCAAAAGGGTTTTGATGGGTATGGGCAGCGTATGGAAGGAGGTTGTGGCGTTAGAACACATTGTAACATATGATAGAACAATACTGGTCATTCAAGGCTCGGAGTTTACTGATTAGAATCGACCCTACAGCTTTCAAAAGGAAAAGATAATAATCTTAAAAAATGAACAAAATACATACACATGCAACATATGTTATTTGAGTTTAAATACCAACAAAACTATATATATTTCAAATAACATTTTGAAGAAACGACTTATAATGTTTGCCTTTTCTTCCATGTACATGAAAAACTTATACCCCTGCTATCTGGAGATGGTTGGGAGCCTTTGTTTCTACTCTGTATAAGCAAACTTAGCTTATGTTTGCACCTAGCCCCACATCTGTTTTCCTGGGTTTATCACCTGTATATATTCTGACATATTTACCCAATATACCCGATGTTATTCACAGTGTAAAGGGGTCGGCACACCAGAATATAAGCGCACAAGAAAAATTACATGGACATATTAAAAAAAGGTGCACAGGGAAAACTTAGAAACGAAGGTTAGAGGGTAAAGGGCTCAGTCCTATCGGCAAAGTGCGTACGAGTTATACCCAGAACATACTGCATGGCAACCTCAGAAAAAAAGCTTAGGGAAAAAGAATAGGGGATGTTTTATTCTGAACTTTCAAGTTCCTTGCCAAGTTATGTGTACCCCAAAGTTTAGAAACGGAAATTGGCACTGTCGTTACAATAAGAATGGTATGCATCTATTTTCTTCTGATTATTAGTCCGTTAACTGTGCTGTGTGGGTTTTATAAACAGGAAAAACAAACTTGCGAACATTTCGTAGAATTTAGAAATACAATATGTTGCCAATTAGTCTAATAAACAATAAGGATCTGATTTCTTTTTCAATGAAATTAAATGACCATACTTCAGACTTAAAAAACGAACATTCAGTCTCTCCTTGGCCGATAGTATTGACATATCAATAATTTATTATACTACTTCCAAGAAACAATCACTTATAAATTATCATTTTCTCTGTTTGCAGGGAGCAGCCCATCTTCACGACCAAGGCGCACGTCTTTCAGATCGACCCGAGCACCAAGAAGAAATGGCTGCCGGCGAGTACCCAGGCCATCAACGTGTCCTACTACTACGACAGTACGCGCAACTCGTACCGCATCATCAGCGTCGAGGGCTCCAAGGTAAATAACACCAGCTTGTATTTCCCACTGGGCGATTTTTGGGCGATTTTTTTTTTTTTTTATTTATTTATTTATTTATTTATTTATTTATTTATTTATTTATTTATTTATTTATTTATTTATTTATTTATTTATTTATTTATTATCATTATTATATTTTTAAATTTATTTATTTATTTATTTATTTTATTTATTTATTTATTTATTTTTTTTTTTTTGGGGGGGGGGGGGGGGGGTCGCCGTAGGAATTAAGGCTTATTATAGGATAGTTACGTATGGTTGGAAATTATTTTAATTTCTCTTTTAAATGGTGCGTAGCTTGCATGGGATCCCATCATATTCTTAATGAAAACTTACAGGACACCAAAATTGCAATAGTAAATAGTGAGGAATGCAGGCCACAGGCTTTTGATACTGTACACTGATATACGCAAGAAAAGCGTAAAAACTGGATTGATGGATCATAAGTTGGCGTTATGTTCAGTCAGGATTACTCCCTTCAGAATGTTGAGACATGTAAACCGTGGGATTCTAATCTACGTAAATTAATTAAAAATATGTACATCTCAGATTATATGTGATTTGCTAGATAAAAGGACATATGACAAACTCGATACAAACTAGTCCCAAAACACGCAACCGATAGTCAGAGTTGATCCATTCATGATCAAAGCAACCTTTTGCAAAATAGTTATAAGTGATGCGTATAGTTGTTTAGGAACATTTTCTTTGAAAAATATTTGCATTTATGAGTTTAACCAATATTCTAGCCCAAACAAACATAAATTACAATGTCACAGACAAATGTGGGCGTATATATCGGGGCACAGACTGCAGACGCAGCATTCTCCATCACCTAGCACCCTGTGCGTGACGCTGTTATCGATTGTAAACAACCGTATTTTGTCGGAAAACATGTAATTTTCTACGTATCTCATGGAGAAACCACCACACAATCACCTGCCATATTACAGTGAATGGGTAACATGTTTTTTTTGCACTTCGTGATATTTTTTTTTAGCTGTCCTAGTCCATTCCTAGGTATGTTATTTTAGGTTATGGATATCATCTTTCATCCGAGTCTATGAATAAACATGTATAACATCTCAGAAGAATAACATAAAAAAACACAACGTAAAACAGTAACTAAATTGAAACATGTGTATCCAAACTAGAGAATAAAAACTATGCGACCGCTACTGAAAAAGTAAAACGCCTTATGAATAACAAGTTGAGGTTCTTTGTACTACTGAAATGTAGACGAAGAATTTTATGGTGTTGATTATGTATTTATAAACTATAAACTAATACATGCACACATTTTTCAATTAAAGAATATCACTATATATTTCAGGCTGTCATCAACAGTACGATATTGCCGACGATGCAGTTTACCAAGACGTCTCAGAAGTTCGGCCAGTGGACCGACCCCCGGGCTAACACCGTCTACGGACTCGGCTTCGCCTCAGAAACAGAACTGTCCAAGGTAAAATAAGAATGATAAAATTATTAGAGTGCTGCACGGTATTAAACACCCTGATATGAAAAATAAATATATAGCACGAGTATAGAAGTGTGGTACATATTCTAAGCTTCATATTAGGTAGACTAGTGCGATCATACATTAGGCAGAATAGTATAATTAAAAACGCTTTATTTTCTTAGAAAATGTAGAATTCTATGTAAATTGATCATAGTTTGATCAAGTTTTCTCCTATCCCATCAGAGATATGTTTTTGTAAGAAATGCATTATAAAAACGCTTATAATTGATTACACTCGAAAGCATAGACCAGGGCTCAACAGTAAGGCTTTTGGCATGGCTGCCCGACGGTCAGGGGTGGGTAAATTTTTAACTGCTCGACTCTTAAATTTACCTGCCCAAATTTACTAGATTATGATTACATGGCAAAAGATTTACCTGCCCTTTGGGCAGGTGTACGTCAAAATTTACCTGCCCCACCACAAGTTTTACCTGCCCCACCCAGGCGGGCAATGCTTAATGTCGAGCCCTGCAGACTTTACGAAAAATACATTTTCTCTCTCCAAACATCAACACAACTAAATTTACCTCTTTTTGCACTTTCAGTTTATAGACAAATTTAAGGAGGTCAAAGAGTTGACTCGGCAAGCTCAACAAAAGAATGCTCAGACAAACGGAACCAACGACTCGAACCACGCGCCCGGGTCGCCCGAGACGACGGTCACCAACAGTCCCATCACCGCGCAGAAACCAGTCACCATCACCAACAGCCCAACGGTAAGTGGCCAGGGTTGAGGGTTTAAAATTGTTAACATCAAATGGCCGATTGATGGGTTATTGAACTAGATACTTGTACCTTTTCGGTTAAGTTTTAGTATTCGTTGAATTGGCATAGGCCAAATAGGGCATGTCCAGTCAAAAAGCGGTGCAAAAGGGCCTGTCTGGTACCAGCCAGGTGTACACAGCTTGACCAGCGGTCACTGTGACCTGCAGATATGTGCATTCAGGCATTTCACCAGTGACCACCACTGGTACCTGTAATCAACACAATAGGTAGTTTGATGGCCGGCTGGACTCACTTCCAACCGCTATTGCCGAACACTCCCTATTGGCATAGGGTGAGGCCGCCATCATTGGTAGAGAGAGAGAGAGAGCGGGAGGGAGGGGGGGGGGGGGGGCATTGATTTTAAAAAAAAGAAAGAAAAGAAATTTAATAATTCATGAAAGAAATAGAGATGTAAGCGGTATCCCATTCCTACAGAAATTCTCAAGAGACGCTACTTTGATTTAGAGCTCCTCGTCTGATCATTGATCATCACGACCATGGCCAGTATGGGGTTGTAAGGCAGTTATGTATCAACATAGAGATACATAAGATGTTATGTATGTCTATGGTATCAACTAATTCTGCTGCAACAGCGCCATCTATATCAAAGTGCTCGTATTCAAAAAATATAAATTAAAGGGATTTACTAGCAGATAAAATAGGAGACAATAGAATAATCAAAGCTCAGGTCCCTGGATCAATCATTGCTGGGTGCATGGCGTGTATAGCTGACACCCCCTCCCCCGACACCTCTTCATCCACCCCTTCACCTCCCTCAACCCCCTCAACCACCCTCCCCCCGTACTCCAGGTGGTCGATCCGGGTCACACAGGTAGACGAGATCCTATGTAGGTCATGGCACCCAGCCTGACTGGTTTACAACACTACCTGACCAGCCAGGAACCAGCTGACCCCCCACCTGCAGCTGGGTCCCGCGTGTACCCACTGATCACCTATAACTCAGCAGGGTACCAGCCAACCAGCGTATATTTTGTATGTCATTGAGTAACCTGACACCTGGGGAGTGACTCAATTTAAAACGAGCTGCTCGGGATCAGAATAACCTTGGCTGGGATCGTTACGCTTGGGCGGTTTAAAAAGCGAGTGCATACCTGACTCCGACCGGGCACATGCGGAGTCGCCGCCTGACCGACACAGGGTCGGATCAATATTAGTACAGGATCACAATAACCGCATGGAGAGACTGTTAGTGTTAGCCCAAGCTGTGGTTTTAACCTTTCTCTTGCGGGAAAGGCCTTAGATAGAGAACTACTCGCGTGAGCAGCTCAATTAGACGCCACTTGGAGGGTTTAAGGCACTTCTTGGAGCAGCTCGCAAGATTTAAATCAAACCATTTCAGCAGGTCACATTTGATTTTAAGAGCAAGTGTGTAGGACCTGCTCACTACTTGGAATATGTTGAGAAACTATTTCAGCTAAATTTGTATGTAATCAAAATTTCAAGGAATTATTCAATAGTTTTCATGGTTCTCTAATGGAAGAAACCTCCCCGGCCGGAGCCTTACTCCCAAGCCAAAGAGTGAGAGGAGTTTTATAAGAGACGCCATGGAGATTTCGGCCCTGGATAAGCTGCGTACAGGCTGTTTGTTGAGCCTTATCAGTGATAACACTTATCGGAGGGATTAATGGATTTCAGCAAAATGAAAAAGAAAAGAATGACATCCTCGGATATTCAGGTACAGATATCACACTGGGAGACATGACACCACCTAACAATTTTTTTTTTTTTTTTTTACCATCTAACAAAAATTATCTGGTCAAAGGCTCAAATACATAATTAGATGATAAGACTATAATGAGTATTATGATTGGTAGTAATAGAAAGAAGCTGGAAACAAGCTTCGTATAAATTTACTGTAATGTAAGATTTGGCTGGAGGCTCTAATCAAACGAGTCTTTCTTAAAATTATTTGTAAGATTGTGTTTTCACCAAGTGGTGTACATGCCTATTCGAAAACATTACAGAGGAGGAGTACTTAATATTTGTATGATGTAATAGCATTTAGTGTATAATAATGATGGGTACGAGACTAGTTCTCTCTGCTGATGGGAGAAAAAAAGTCTAGATCTATAATAAATCATACAGATAAAGTCCTATGCAGGCATGCAAACTCTGACAGTAGCGTATGTTCGAAGCAGTGACATCATTGTTAATCCAACTTATCCAAGGCAAATCTTTTTCCATTTATGTCCTTTCATATATTTAGCATTAAAGATGTAGCGTGATTAACGGCAATTACACGGGTTCATAAAACGATGGGTCAAAAGATGTGCTGGCTAAGAGCAGGGTCGAGTTCACCGTCTGTGGTTTGAATAACACGTGTTGCAAGATACAGTACAATATGCTTCACACTACTGTAATTATTATTGAAAAGAATGCTTTTGTAGGCATATTAAAAGTCACCAGGGTCCAAGAATTACGGTAAATTCAAGACATAGTGAAAGGGTTACAAATACTTAAAATGTACATATAAAGTGAAATTGCTGCAGTGATGGTGCAATGGAAACATATTAAGGGCATATGATATATTTCATCATCTATTTCATTGTCTGAAAAAAAAAGATTGATTTTCAATTTTTAAAATTATTCTAATAAATTGACAGAACACATGGCGTATGGGGACCAGATAGGGTCTGGTGACATCTGGTTCGATGTGCGCATGCGTCGTCGACTGTCCGTGGTAGTCAGGGAAACGACCTGATAATTCATGATTGGTCGGAAATGAAAGCAGGAATAGGCGGATATTGTATTTTCCCTATATAGAGATATACTATTACTTTCTTCGATAAAAAGTTGGGAGACTTTAGAAAGAACGTCGCTGTATGACAGGTACGCGGTTATAAGAATTGGGGAAATGTAGACTATATTAAAGCGCAGTGTCTGGGACTGTCATATAATGAAAATGGAGGAGGATAGTAAGCTTAGATCTACTCAGAAGAACCTACAATTTAGACCGGTTTAAAATATCCTAAAAATATCAATGGGCCTAGAATTATACAATCAACACTTCACTTGGGTGGCGCAATGCAAATGAACGTGCAGTATTAACGTAAAACTTCATGGAACGCCGCTTAGTTGAAATATGATTAAATGATAGAAAAAAAAGAGTATATTCTACATCAGTCGAGAAAGGCAATGGTTGCGTGACGTCCCATATGTATCATAATTCTGAGAAAAAAAATAACAGCACGACACCGCATGACAATTTTGTGACCTTGAGTTGACCTCTGATGACCTTGAGACCCCAGCTGTTGACCTTGGCGGGGAGGAGTGCCCGGATTATGAGGGCCTGGAGTTTTGGAGACAGTTGTATTTTACTCTTTAGTTCTTACCTAATCATGGCCAACCCATGGTCGCACATTCCCGTCTCCGCAGCAGCCATGTTACGGATGGCGGTGAGAGAAAACTTGGATTAAATACATAGGAAATACCTCAATATTCGGTGATATTGTGTAAAAACGGAAAACAAAATTGCGTTTCCGTGGATTTTGATGAAGCTTTGGTACACGTGGTAGTATTATCGTGCGGTTTCGCAGCTTTCATAAGATTTCAAGCGTTTGTTATTCATACGTTGGAATACTAGGAAAGAAACTTTTGTTGCAAGAAAGAAACTTGCTCTTCAAACGGGCAGAAGGTTAAGGGGTCTAAGTAAATTGAATTCAAGTGATATCAGGAAATCTATCCATGACTTACTATATTGGACATCTCTATGAAGTATTTCATCAGAGATCAACTTGACATTGTCTAGAAATATTGTTTATCCTCTTCCTACAGAAAGTTTGGACTATGGTGGATCTCTTCTACCAAAGGAAGTTTGGTCTTATAATATTGGGATCTTTAATGTCATCTTCAGATGTTAATATTCTATGGTTTGATTCCGAAACTAACTGATAAAGACACAAGAACTAAGCCGCATTCTTCTCGTTATCGTTCCAGGTGGACGCGGTGCAGAACGAGCGGCGTAACTCCGGGTCGACGTCCAGCGTCAACTCGGCCAACGCCGAGGGACACCTCAAGTACGAGAACGACCGACTCAAAATAGCGCTAGCTCAAAGGTAGGCAAACCAGCATTGGAAATTCAATGACCTAGCCTTTGCTACCAGTTACGATTCTTGAAGAGCCAGATATAGATAGGAAATTAATAGTAGTTAAAGGTATCTGAGACAACAATATTAGATATTTCTATGGTTCCAATAATTGTTCTTGATAATGGTTATTTCTTGATTTCATTCGACACTATACGTAACTTGGTATCTTTACCTCTTAGATATAAAATATCAGCTCGTTTTCCAAGGATATGCCTTCTCTGATCAACTTTTCTTCTGACCACCACTTCACAAACCATTCTTGAAAGAAGATGTATCAATACTATTGCAGACTTATTGTATAATTACCGCAGTTTTACATCTTTTGATAATATATTATATTTTGAAATATTATTTCTAGTTCTGCTAACGCCAAGAAATGGGAGATCGAGCTGCAGACGTTGAAGAACAACAACGCGCGGCTGACGACGGCGCTGCAGGAGAGTACGGCCAACGTGGAGGAGTGGAAGAAACAGCTCGCCATGTACAAGGAGGAGAGCGCCCGCATGAAGAAACGAGTACGTGTTTTAGGGTTACTGAGAACCTTCATTGTGATGTACGCTTATCGAGGTTATTGACATGAAAGACATGGCAGTGTGGTGTTGTTCACAGCAACCGCATGAATGAACTGAGCTGTGAGGCTTAGTTCTATAGATACCTAGGGTTGGTCGGACGTTTAATTACCCCAACAAACAGACAAACTATCTAGACCAGGGTAGGCTTAGTAACATTGAACGATTTTGTTGAGGCTATTGATTTAAATTAACAAATGCTGCCATATTTGATGTCAGCATATGAGGCTCATAGGAGAACAACATGATGTATATATTTTTTCTTCATCTTTGTTTTCCTAACGTTTAAGCTAGATGCCAAGCGAAAGCAATGTTTTAGAAATTAATCAATTATAGGAATCGGGACATGTTCCGAAAATGATCCTATGATTGATGTAGTTATTTTGGTGGTACAATTTTACGTTTATAAAAAAAGTATGACATGTCTATTTTACGCACTAGCCGGGAGTCTTCCATAATAACAGCAACTCAATAGCTTTAGTTTATGTCAACTTTACAGGCTGGTTAGTCAAAGGGTTTTGTAGATTGTTTTTACTAATACACACTTTTGTATTAATTATTGTTTTCCCCTTTGCAGGTGATAGAGATGGAGAAGGGTGGCGCTGGGGACGGTATGCAGGTTCAGATGAACGAACTGAGTACCAAGATCTCCCAGCTAGAGATCACCTCCCAGTCCAAGGACAACGTGAGTGCTACGCCGTTATATATTAATACACCCTAAGAAAACCCACATAATTCTATAGGAAACGTAGAGTTATTTTATGTGGTCCACTTTGTGGAAAACGAGACAGAACATACAGAACCCAAAAAAATGTAAAATGTAGTGACTTTCAGAAATCTTGTTAGCTATATAACAACTTTTTGCTTGGACCAGAATAATGATAAACCATCTTGCAAATTTCAAGTTCCCCCCCCCCTGTAGTTTTGAATATTCAACGGAAGCAAACATTTATTGAATAAAATAAGGAAACAAATTAAATAATCATAATTGTTTTATTTTTTTAAACAGGAGCTAGCCGACCTCCGACGACAAGTGGACCAACTCCGACCACTGGAGGCCCAGAACAAACAACTCACAGAACGGACACAAGTAAGGCGGTATTTTAATGCGGAAATAATGTTGATTCATAATTTGTTACCCGAGGTCTTAAAGAACTGACATGACGAGAAATAGGGTATAACAAGAGTATATTGTGATTACGAGATGGAATATAGATTCTATGGAAAATTGGAATTGGATCACTAATAACTTGTATGAAAACTTTTAGATATTAGCCAATAAAGACCCTGATAATTTCACATATTACACATAATTACCTAAAGGCCGTATTCTTTGAAAATTACGATTAAGTACTGTAAACATTTTGAAAATTGGCAGTTGAAATAAAGGTTAAACATACTTATATTATACACCAATAGAAAGATCTTACAATTCTCTTTTGAATGGTATATAGGATGTAAAGTACCATGTCAAAATTGGCAGTTGAAATAAAGGTTAAACATACTTATATTATACACCAATAGAAAGATCTTACAATTCTCTTTTGAATGGTATATAGGATGTAAAGTACCATGTCATATTTTCAGAGAAAATCAAATAGATACAAAATCGGCATCATCAAAATCGGTATGTGGAATACGGCCTTTAAGATTTTATATCGATAATTCCTATGCTCTGACTTGCATATCTATTAATTTTTCTTGATTTATTTTTCTCCAGCACTTGGAGAGTGAAAACAAGCGGCTGTCTTCCCAAGTGGAGGAGTTGCAGGCGTCGACGGAGCAGAGTCGACAGGCCCAGCAGCGGGAGAAGCAGCAGGTGCGGACTCTCCACGACCAGCTGAGGAACAAGATCTCCGAGCTCTACACCCTCCAGGACCAGGTCACTTCACTACTCGCCTCCTAGGGGGCGCCACCGCCCCGCGAGCTGCTCGCCCCCTGGTGTCAAAGCTACGAACTATGCTTTTCTATGACGAGTGAGCGGCTGGAGCCAAATTTAGGATTACATGCAGCAGGGTTCAGGAGTTGTGTGATCTGAACTTTTTTTGGTGTTTTTTCTCTGGGTTTATTGGAGAACAACCTTGGAAACAATCTCAGAGATTCTTCGATTGAATTTGAAAGGAAATAAGGAGAACTGGCTGATGTTGTTCGGTGCACACCTCCTTGTTGAAAGTTCTTTCAAAAAAGAACCCGAGTAAGTACTGAGCAACAGAGTAAAATCACAGGAGAAAATTTTATGTAGTTCTTGTTGCAAGTTCACTTGTATTGAATTTTATCATGAGACTTGGAATTAAGGGTATTTGGAGTTTCTTTGTTCGTTGGCATTTCAATGGCACAGTAAGAGTATTACGATAAACAGTTCGCAGTGCCACGGTCTTCGCTGACCGAAACAAAACAAAAGCGCCCTTTCGCTACTTGGTACATAATGTCCTATGTTGAGTAATTGGCTATTAAGGAGTGTCTCTTTTGATATAAAGAGATTGTACTGTTGTTTAAAACCTAAAAAATACCGACGTAATCATGATAATAATAGTCATGTACACAATGTATCACGTGCAGACTTCGTAATACTGCTGGACTGCCCCCTCTTAATAAAATATCCCTATTAATTCACTAGTGGTTGTGCCAGACGGAAAGGAGAGGGTCAATTACTGGGCCCCCAAACCCCCCTAGGAGTACCTGTACGTATCAGAAAGTTTGCAGAGGATAAAAATTATGATTACTTGTAATTGAATTTGCTTAATAGAAGTTATTATTTGCAAATTTTCCAGGAAATTTAAAAACATTTTAGTGTGTCAACATAAACTGGTATGTACACCCTGAGTATATTTGGTTCGACAGACAAGTTAATTATTTTTCTTTTATTATTATTTCTTTTTACATGAACTTGATTTGTTAATAAGGCAGTATATTTGTGTAAATGACGTCACAATATGTGGATGACGTCATCGTGTGTACGAATAACGTCGTGACGACGTTTTGTGAATGACGTAAAAAGTTCTGTTTCCGTGTTTGGTAAAATTGCCTATGACAAAAATCAGTAGAGAAAAACGTGGAAAATCTGTGTAAATACATGCGGGTGAATCCTGTACTCAAATTATATCGGAGGAAATACCTCCTACATTAACAGTATGCTCCAACGAATTACTACCGGTACTAGAAACTAGGCGCATTTTTTTCTCACTAAAATCTACTCGCATTCAATGTGATATTTACTGGTTGTTGGGGGATTTCTGTGTCCTATACATATAACATAGATTATTTCGTTGACCGTATGATAGTTTGGGAAAACTGTTTAGAGAGTTTCCAGTCAATATAGTGAAATGAGCTGACAAACCCACATACCGTATTGCTAACTAACCAAATAACGTAATGGAAAAAATATATAGAAAAGGAGTATGTTCCCAGTGTCAGAATGTGATGTTCTGTTTTAATCGGTATTTTTAGTTTTAGAGAGAATGAGTGGGTGTGTGGATGGATTTACTCATGGGTTGTAAGATTCTGAGTTGCTCAGGCCGTGCACGTGTGGATCACGTAAAATCACGTGTAAATCACGTGTAAAAGACGTGTAAAAGACGTGTAAATCACGTGAACAGTAAGTGTTGTCTGGATCCAGGTGCTTTTAATACGTAAATGTCACGTGCCTTTTGAGACAGTCTCCTTTTTAATGTAGTTAGCCTAAAACACCTGCAAGTCGAAAAAATCAACCTTTCTTCTGCTAGCCTTTAAGTGAGCGAAAAATCCATCGTAAAAAAACTTGAAGAGAATGTAGACACTTTTTCGCGTGATGAATATGAAGTGGAATGTTCAATGACTTTGCAAATGCATTTTCTTATGTTTTATTTCTTTTGTGTATCATGTCACCATCCAAATCCAAAGATATAGTCTCTTTGCTCCAGTTGAATTAGACATAGATTAGTCTTTTACTTTTATGAATATTCAGGTTTTTACATTTTATAAATATGTACTCTTCAATTCGAAAAACTAAGATTAATGAAATTTCCGAATGAAACTATTTCATTTTTCACCTATAAATTTTGACGTGTTTATTCTGTCACGTAAATAGCCAAAAAGCTAGATTAACTTTCAGGGATGTAAGTTTTCCAATCTTTGTCGGATTTCCGATTTTTTCCCACTGCACCTCAAAGAGTGTGTTTCAAAATTTGATATCTAAAACACGTTGTACATCATTTTAGGACATTTTCGGATATTCTTCATGTTATTTCCGATTTTTTCACTGTCCCAAACTTACATCCCTGAACTTTGGAATATTACTTTCATTAATAAAATCATTTGTTCTGCTATATTCATTAGGTCGCAGAGTTTGACCAGAGTAATTCCAACTTTGATCAACTGTTTAAAATTGTATCGATGTAATCCCTACTTAAAGCCCTAGTTGGTTAGCGCCAAATCAAACCTCATATTGGATCTGCACGATCATTCATATATCTTTTGACAGTAAAAAGATTCCACGTTCTTTATTTGGTGAAGATACTGTTTTGATATTTGCCACTGACGAACAAAGCATGAGATGTTTCTCACATATAATACTCAACAAATATGGCATCCCCAAAACTTAAAGATAGGCTGAAAATTCAAAATACGCTGCAAGGAGTATAAAACAAACTCGCAAAATAAATTTATTTCTAAGGAGTTTTAAACAAAGGTGTATAGGTATCCAATTAAAAGGCGTTTTTAACAACATTTTAATAACATAAAAGTTTTGTATTGCCTTGTGAATCTTTATATTGCTTTTATTACTAACTAAATATATAATTGACAGTCTGAATCATTTTGAATATGTTGATAATTTTCTGAAAAGGATGTCAGCTATAAACCTTATAAGTCGAGCATGCGCAGTGTTGTCCTGTGGTATAAATGTTTGTAGTAGTATCTAATAGATGTCAAAGCCTACGGTAAATCTCCTTAATTTGAACCACGCTGTAATTTAGTCTGAGGTCTGAATGAGGGTTTTATGGTACGTGGTTTTGTTCCATGTACAGAGATGTTAAAATGTAGAGAAGACAGGGGAATCTAGTCTTCCCTTTAGTCTATGTTGTATCCCCGACTATCCTCTATGGATGAGTATCGTATACACGTGCGTGTAAGTCTTGTACACTAGAAAGTCTAACTTATTATCATTTTGTATATATTTTCTACTTCATAGTCTGAAAGTCTTCAGAAAATGCTGCTAACTTTTTCTAGGGCATTTTAGAGAGAAGTGACACTAAACATTATTAACACAGCTTGACTGGAGTTTGGGAACAACCTTGGACGGTTCTTCTATGTCATGATATATGATAAGATGCTCTCGGTGTTTTTGTACATTTTAAGTTTCCGAACTCGTTTATTTCCACTTCCAGGAGTATATTTCCATTCAGTGTGGTCTATGGCATATATATCTTGCAAAATTTCGGTTCTGGCACGTTTTTGGTTCGGCAGTCACAATGTATATTGGTTGCACCGAACCTTGTGTTTTTTGGAGGTAAAATAAAACTACTGAGTTTTGTTTTACCTCCTTCCATTTTTTTATGTGAGAATTCAGAGGCCAAACGATGGGTATGTAAGGAGTATGTATCAGCAGGCCTAGCAGTGAGTATCTCTCTATGCAAGCTGGTGACAGGACCTCCAGGGTTGGTTGGTTGGCCGGTCACCCGTACTGCCGCCCGGCCACCGCCACCGCCCTGGAGAACGTACTTGTGTAAACTAGACTGACACTGGTAAACAATAAACGGATACCGTTGCCAAACATGTTGTTCTTTTGTCATTATGAGAATTCTTGCATCACAATAATAATGTTTCAAATTATTTTTAATTCAGTGAAAATGCCATTTTAAGAGTGGCAGCTATTCGATCTGTTCGTGAGCATTGGAATGTGTTTTGAGCATCGTAACTGTCTACCAGAATGTGTATTGAAATGTAAAAGAACTAGGGAACCAGAAGCAATTGTTCAAACGTGACAGAAATTTGCTCTATCAAATAAATAAAGAAATGCGTTCCAAGAGGGTAATTTAAATATATAATAACGTGGAAACTAGCTTATACTACATAAAGCTTCAAAACAAGGAACTCAATTCTATTTGTAAGCAAAGAGGAACTTTATAGGATTAGATTTAAGTAAAGTGAAGAACAAAGGAATGTTGATTATCGGACAACGTGGCTAAATTATTTGACGAAGTAGAATATGTCACTTTTGGGGACTTTTGATTTTAGCTGAGATTGTCAAGAATTAAACGAGTGATAGCAGTCTTGCAAACATTTTACTGTTTACGGGGTTACATATATGGTTTACGAGACAGACGGCCCCGTTCCATAGAGTGAAAAACAAATCGATATTAGATGTTATAACACAATAGAATTACAAGAAAAATGCAAATAATAAATATCATGGTGATTTCAAATAATATCAACTACGAAGATCGATACAAAGTTTTGGTCTGTATAGGAGGACAATATAATATCATGAAATACTTGAATGTTTGAGAATATTGGCAGGCCTGCTAATGCTTTACATATTTATCTTGATAGGGGCACTTAAAAGAAGCAGAACATTGTGTAGAGTTTTCCTTTTTACTTTGATTAATTGTCAACAAATAGAAATGAGATGTTTTGGTCCTTGATCTACAATAGGTGGCATTTAACACCGCACCTAACCTCTAATTACCATGAAACCATTCATAGGTGGCAGCAGGAAGCGTTGATGTCCTTACAGTATTTGTGGCATTGGTCTGAGAGGGCTTGGGTGAGAGTTGATATTTTCTCTCATAAAACAAGTTTAAGAGTTTCAAATTTGGGAATGAATAATGAACTTGAAAGCCCTTATCATACACCTCTTGAATATAGTTAACTTGATTTTGTCAAATAATTCTTTCATGGGAAAATTTGCATTTGAAAAAGCCCTAAAAAGTGCTAAAGCTGAACATCGACTACCAGCCTTTGGTTAAAGTGCCTATACATGAGACGTTTGAGGCAGCTTTAGTGAAAACGTCTTCAGGTGTAATTTAAACTTTTTCCAATTAATATATTTTTTCAAAAACACTCACAATGAGATGTTTTGGTCCTAAACTGCCGATTTGAACAGAAATTCAAAGAGTGGAATGGATTTGAAAAATGGAGTTTCTGCAAAAGTAGCCTCTGAAACAAAAAAATCCAGTTATTTCTTGGCCAGCTCAACAAGTCTTTTTACGTTTTTCTCAATGTTGTCAAATCTTTTCATAATTATTTACAAAACTTCATTAGATCATTTAGCATACCATACGAGGATTCTATAATGATGAAATTTGTGACTTATAATGTATGTTACATGATGTAGAGAGGGGAAGGGATTGTGGGTTGGAAATAATATAATTAGCACAGCATCTTTAGTAGCATCTCTTTAGTGTCCCCACCCCACAATTTTCTTCCCTCCCCCTATACTTGACCTTGAAAAGAGCCTGCTCTTAAAAGGGCTGTTGATCCCCCCCCGTAATTTAAAATAGCTCTTAATAGAGCTTGACCTGATAAGGTCTGTTTCCTCCTGGGTCTCTCAAAGGACTTCCTCCCTTCTTGGAGGGAAGCCCTTGAAAGGGCCCTGAGGGGGCCTTGGGCGGGGCAGGATGGCCCCACCCTTTTCAGGGTGGGGTCACCCTGCCCCTCCAGGCTGGCTGCCACATCCTAGGACAGAGAGGCCACCATGCCCTAAGATGTAGCAGCCACACCCAAGAAGGGTGGAGCTACCACTCCCTAAGACCCACATCCAGTCTGGTAATAGGACTTGCCCTTCTTCCAGAATGGGTGTGGCCGGGTGTGGTTATTAATTCTGGAGGGATGGGAGAACAGTCACCGACCTCTCTCCCCTCCCTCCAGTACTTACCCTCCCATACTTACCCTGGGTAGAGGGTCTGTCCCCAGGCTCAATCCACTAGCCCACCCATTACAGTTATGGCCAAAGAGAATAAAATATCAGTCTCACTACTAGATCTGACCAAATTTGATGAGAAACAGAAAAGGTGTCTACACAGCTGGATCTCCTATTTTATTATCAAAATTAAATTAAAGTATGTATCAAATGCCCTAGAGTGGATAGATGAATAATTTTGTAACATTTTTTGGGCTGACATACATGACATGGGTCACAGAAGGAGACTTATATGAATAAATAATAATTCTGTTATTCTCAAAGGTGGTCTGGTGACAACATGAGCCACCTGGTGGGTGCTTTTTGTTCTACAGAAGAAGCAATACCCATTGCATTGCTTTGAATTTGACCAATAAAGCTTTGAGTTGTTATAAAATCACCTCACTTTAATCAAAGCTTTTGTCCAAAATTGAATAGAATTTTATTGAGGAATTCTGTTTCACGATTAGATTTATTTTCATTTTATAGGAATTTTCAAAACGGGACATATATGTACCATTCTAATTCTTTTCATAACTAGTAGATCTATATGATATAATTACAATTCCGTTAATGTTATATATTTCTTGATATAACGCGTTTTATTCTGTTATACTGGGCAAGTCTTTTTTCAAATCACTTACTAACATGATCCTACGACTGATATTGCTTTCGTGTGTGTCAAATTAATGATGTTACTGAAATGCATTAACTTCGGTACATTCAGAGGAAATTTGACTGGTGATAGATCAATTATTGAGTTAATATCATTAAATGAAATCCAATCAAAAAGAGCCGGCGACGAACACATGCATCGTTTCAGTAATATTTATTGAATCCTTACTTACAGTTACGATTGTCATTTATACCTAGATATCACCGTTCATCTATGAAAAAGCTGGCGATTTAAGAATGAAAAAAAAAGATACAAATTCATTTTGTAAATTCCAAAAATGACAGGGATAACATCATGAGGTGGCAGTACACTGTTTTTTGTGTTTGAGAATCTCGGTGACAGTTAACATTAGACTCTGGTTACAGATGAGGCAGTGGTAGGGTTTACGGAGGGAGTCCTTGCCGTCGTTTTTCAGACCCGCCTTGGGATCAGACTCAGTAGATTCTGAAAAAATATCATAATTAGAAATTAAACACGTTTCATTCACTGGAGATTCGATGAAAAAGGTATGTGTAAAATATTAATCAAAATCTATACACCCTACGCATTATTTTTCAATGACCACTGCTCCGGTATCTTTCAATACATCAGTTAAGGAAATAAATTGGGACGTGGCTAGAAGTGTGCCGTTAAGGAAATAAAGTATATAAAAAATAGCATTGCCTGACATAAGCATTTGTCGTTGGTCAGGCTTAATGTGGGATTGATTGTTCAAGTTTCTTGGTTACGTTTTTCATGGCCCACAAAATCATTTATTAGGTTTAGAATTCATAATTTGAAATACACTATGTTTTACTTTTACTGTGTGCATGGGACTGAATGGTAGATTGATCTTAAGAAACAGCAATAAAAATCAATTTAGCATTCGACAAACACAAAATTATACCCATGAAAGGAACCAATTTCTACACTGACCCGGGTTTTTAAAAATCCTCTTAACCGAAAAAATTAAGTCATAGAAATGTATTACAGAGGTAGCAATATTGATCTAAGAATGACTTAAGGATAGACAACACCTCTCAGCGGCCAATTCGTGGGACTCTCTTTAAACATGCATATATTTTTCAACATGTATGGCATTAATATGAGTGTTATGTCATTAAATAGCCTTTTGATAACCCTATCTATTCATATAACTCACATATTGATGTGCAGATATTTGCCTGTGTGATTATGCCGGGAATATGAAAAACACATTTTTCATTTTTATTTTTTGAACATGAATATCTCACTTAATATTTCAACTAAAGGCTTGAGATTTTTACAGCATATAGAGAACATTCATATGGAGGGAAGTGTGTCTCAGATTTCTTATTTAGGTCTTAGATTTTGTTTTATAAAATCTAGAAAATAATATTGAAAAAATAAACAAAAAGTTTCCCGTTTTTTACCATAAAATGAAAACCAGGACCTAAAAAGGAAATCTGACACACGCTTCCCTGCATACAAATGTTCTCAACAAGCTCACCAAATTTTGTGATGATCCATTGAGCGGTAGTGGAGATATCCATGTTCAAAAAATAAAAGTGAAAATATCAGTTTTTCAGCTCTAAATTTACTAGTTTCAATATTATAGCGATATACATTATATCAAAAGATAGAGAAAAATCTATTCTATAATTTGATACCAATTATATAACTGTAGCTACAACAGATACAGAGCAATGTGAATTAGATGTAAATGGGGCGCCAAGAGGTGTTGTCTATCCTTAATAAAAACATCCAAATTAAACCGACCAACTTGATCATTTTTCATGGCGTTATCTGAAAGCAGCTCTTTTTCTTAGCCAAACGACATATTCAAGAAGCATCAGTTTGAATTCAAGTTGAACGGAAAATTAGTTTAAAGTAATTTACAACCATATAATTGAAATAATATGACATTCAGGTTCCCTTCTTAAATTTCATGATTAAATTCCCCGTATTTTCCCGGGATTTTCCTGTCCTGTTGTAAATCTTCCCTGTAGTGATTTCGATGTTTTTTTTACTGATCTCAAAGTGCTCAATTTTAAAAATTGTATCCCTAGAAAAATTCAGCAACTAGTCAAACGGTTTCCATGTATTTTCCTGTGGTCCATTCCACAAAATTCTTTGTGCTTCCCCTGACAGGGATTTGTTTTGCAAGTTTCCGCTTTCCCTGTGTTGTAGGGACATTTGAAATAATGCTCTAATATAGACTGACCTTGTTTGACACCCTCCCTCTGGGCGCAGTCCTGCTCGTGTTGTATCCGCTCTATCACGGTGACCACAAACTGTTCGCCGCACTTTGGGCACGTCCAGTGTTTCTGCATGTAACTTGTGTAGGCGTCCGCGCAGTCTTGTAAACTGAAAATTTATAAGAGATTTTAAAACTCTTTCAATATTGATATCTGAGAGTTTCTAGGGCAAGATTTGCAAAATCTGCAAATTAATTTCATGACTCTCGGCTGATATAACGACTACAAAATAATATTTTATGTTTTAAAGCAAATTCTAGTTTTTTTTGTACTACAACACGACTGGGGAAATAAAATCAATTTTGTAGGAGCTTCATATAAAAGTATCATCTTTACAAATGACAGTGCAGGGAATTTTGAGTCTTAAACTAAATTCCCTTACCTTCCTCGATTTCCAAAGTTTTTGGGACTTTGAAATATCATACATGCTGACGTGTAAGTTCCTAACGATTTGCTTAAAAAGTAAGTGAAACTTGATGAATGTCTTACCAGTTGAAGGTGAGGTAGTCGTTGACCCTGAGCCCCCCTTTGGTGGGGTGGGGGGAGGCCTCCTTACACAACCCGGCCAGCAGCTTACCCGCCGAACTCTCCGTATCCGCTGTAGGCAAGACAAAATGTATTTATGTGAAATTGGAAATAAGCCCATCCAAGTTTACACAAACATCGAAGATTACCATGAAATATTTTCAAAATTGCGTCTGTGCTTATTCCATGGTTGACAAATTGCATCTAAGATTAGTAATTGCAGCTTTATGTATTTGCCTTTTTTCCCATAGGAACCAATGTCAAAGCCTGTCAGCATAGCCTATGATGTCCAACCCTATTTTGCCCTGAAATACAGCATTTATGAAATTTAAAAAATCATAATGTTTTAGCAATATTAAGGGATATAGACAAATATAATTGTTACTTATTTCAGTGTCCCCAACTCTAGGAGACAAGGATGGCTTATACTGTAATTTTGTCCAACCTTGTCCAACCCTGGGATATACCCAATGTGGGATGGGCTTATTAAAATATCAAATTTTGATACAAGGTTTGATACAAGGTTTTAGTTTATCATATTTTCTATATACTTTGGAATGTTGATTATGGATCCTCGGTCCGAACAAATCTATATATAATCCCTGAGATATTTTAATCTTATGCTAATATGAGGGTATTTTGGCAGTTATGTAAACTAGGATCTCACAAACAGTGAAAAACTTACTTTAAAAAAACACGATAAATCATGCAATTACAAAGTTCCTGGACGAAAAGGAGGTTGTGCAAAGTGACAGAGCTCAACGTAAACGTAACACATCTCTAGCTCCCACTATTACCATCCATCTAAAATGATTAAAATCTCAATGTTCAAAATTGTTAAAACCCAAAGTTATAGCACCCATTAAGACGTGTTGAGCGGTGCATATTGAGGATAGTGAGTACAGTTTGGTTGTACATACCTCTCTTACTTTTAATTAATTATTTACATTGTTTTGTATAATGTTACGGTACTATAATACTGAAGCACCTAAGGAGATATTCCTATATCTCCTAATATCACTATAACTTTGGGTTTTAAAAACTTTGAACATTGGGATGTCTGTATCATTGTAGCGACGATTCCCTACAGATTTATATGTACGTTGAACTACCGCAGGGATGAAGAAATCCAAAAATACAAAAAAATACATTCCGTCGATATTTCAACCACATTAGTAAATATTTTTCCCAAAGCACCAATTTTTCCGAAACTCTTGTAACACCCCTCACTTCATACCTATAATTAACTATTATTAATATATTTTAAAAGTAAATCATTTTCCCGAAACCCTTGTAAGACCCCTCACTTCTCACCTATGGCGGGCCCCACGTAGAGGTGGGCCAGGTCGGCGGCGTGCACCCGGCGTACAGAGCAGCTCACATCACAGTGGAGGAACTCAGTGAGCTTGTCGGCCACTGTCCGCTCCAGGCGGCGCACCCGGTCAGACACCGCGGTCTGAGCACCGTCCGTTTCCTTCTCCTCCTTGTGTGCTGAAACAGGGAGAGTTGTTAAAAATTTATTTAATAGTGTAGAATTATTTGTTCTTTTTTTTTTATTTCTGTTTCCTGTATATACAAGATCTTCCAAGAGAAAGATATATATTATACATTTTTTTTTTTACAAGATTTACATATTATATATAATTCAAAAATTCATGTTCAAATGTCAAGATTAGGTATAATATTAACGGTGATGATCATTATATATATATATGTACAATTTCTCATCAATTCATGATAAATTAGTATCAATTTTTACCCTACATATTCTAAATCTTGGTTCCTTCGACGGCACGTGCAGACCACTTGCTCTACCCTGTGTACCACCAGAAACCAGCGGTGACATAGGGGACCAGCCACTCCATCTGTACGACGGATTTGTAAACTCTTTAATGTGGGGACTGGGGGAACCAGCTGAGGCTTGGCATAAATTATGAGTTTCAAGAGGCCCCACATCCACTACATTTAAACAAGGTAGTTTCAAGGGGACCCTCCTGTAGGAAGAAAATACGTTTATTCTTGATCAAGGTGCCCACGGTTTTTCAGAAATCAAAATAAGACCAAAATAAGACCTTTATAATACCTTGTCGGGCTTAAAAAATACTCATGGTGCAGTGGCCGACCCAACCGGACATGGAGAGGGGTGTGTGTTGGGGAGAGTGGGGTGGGGAGGAGGGGCGGGTGCGGCTGGGCTAGCTTGGCCGCCCTCGCCAACTCCCGCTCTGTAAAAGGGGGGGGGGGGGGGGGGACAGGGAACCAAACCCAACATTTCTTCTTTAGTCATTTATTTTTCAAATTTCGAATTTTGTTTTTAAACTCTAAGCGCCGAAGGCGCTTGTAATATATCAATATTAACATACTAGGCATTGTTAACTGATATGAACGGATGGTATCCAAATGGGTTATCTTTTAAGAAATATCTTATGAAACAAGTTAACGTAAACCAGGACGAGATGACCACATTTGTTTTCATAGCAGACCTTAATTCATCCTATTACATTATATTAATAAACTCCATTTGTTAACTTATTCCATGTATCCAGAAACCCCTGGTTATCTATATTTGAAAAATAAATCAATCCGGAAAGAAATGGTTAGTTGCCGGGAATCCGCAGAAAATAAGAGCACATCAACCAGCAGTATGTGAAACGGGTTAATAGAAAAATACAGGGCTTTAGAGAATTGGTAATTCGAATATATTTTATTTTTCAAGTCATTCTTTTCCTTTAATTTCTGGAATATCGTATCAAGTTAACTGACCATCGAGCTTGGCCTGTACCAGCAGTGTCCAGGTAGTACGGAGCTGTACGGCACTACTCAGAACCAGCTCGCCCGACTCGGCCGCCTCCTCCCCCGACCCGAACCGCACGTCGAGCCAGCTGTCAAATACCAGTCTGCGAATAAATAAAAAAGTAATTAATGTAATTATGTTTCATAATCAGCTGTCAAACACAAGTCTGTGAAAACAGAAATATATATGATTGTTATAAAACTCTGTAAAATATCAGTCTGCAAACTGGGGAAAAGATGCTAATGTTATAGAACTTATCTGTTGAATATCAGTCTGTAAACAGAGAAATAAGATACATATAGATAAAATTTCTTTTTTTGTGAAAACCTGTCCGTTTTGTTTTACATGTACTCACTGTCCAGCAGAAGCAGAAGCTTATACTCTTTTTGTTTAAATTATTTTTACCTTATTTTATTGATTTGGCAAACTGGAGGACAAATCCCTCTGAGACTACAAAATGGAGAAGTCATTTTTAAGGTCAGCAGTTTTGAAAAGGTAACAAATTTAAAGCACGAATTCGAAAAAGATTACGTGTCTTTAGTTGATAGATTTTACAGACAAGTAGAATCACAAAAAGATCCCCACTTTACCTGGTGCAATCGGCATTGGTGTCTATGGCTGTGGCATACAAGGCGAGGGTCTGAAGTGCAGGTACACGCATCAGGCCAGTCAGGTAGGGCTTGGTAGTCTCCAGCAAAGACCTGAACAATTATAACAAAAAACACTAGTATCTTTTGGGAAAATTAGGAACATCGTGAGCTGAAGCAATCCCAGTGGGCCTGTATATTTTCCTTTGTTGGAGTGTAAGTCAGTCAAAAAATTCAAGTTGGACACTGTGTCCTCCAATACCCACTTGTAACATAGTAGTGGTTTCCCCTCTGTAACATCTGTTAAGGCACTAAGTGACAAAAGAGCACTAAATGACAAAATCTGAATTTTTGTCACTTAGTGCCACCCTTAAGGCACTAAGTGACAAAAACCTCAATTGGCACTAAGTGACAAAAACTTTTTGTCATTTGATTGATTCATTATAAGAAATGTATTATTTTGTTTTAATTAATCAATAATAATTTTGTTTTGATTAATTGATAATAAGAAATGATTGGCAATAAATGATTTATTAAGAAGTAAATAATTAATAGATGAATAAAAAAACGATTAATAGAGAGTAAAAATAATGTTTATTCATGATAAGTGATGAATAGATAAGTACTGATATATTCAATATCAATAAGTAATTAGTGAATAAAAAATATAATCAATAGATGAAAATTAGTTAATTAGTAATAAAAAATCATTAATCATTAAACAAATGAAAAATTAATGATAAATAAACTGTAGATAATCAAATAAAATTAATAATTATGACTAAAAGTTAATTAATTATAATAAATAATTAAAAAGTGAAAATAATAGATAGATTAATTATCAGTTACAGTGACACTGAATGGGAAATCCAAGCTTATCGCAGGTATAGATAAGCTTGGATTTCCCATGGAGTGTCACAGTAAATGGATAAATAGATAAGTCATCAATAATTAATTAGAAATAATTGATAAATGAATAACAAAAATCAATAAATCAATAAAAATTAATTAAAGGAAGGTGAAATTAATAAATGAATTAAAAAATACTTGATGAATAGATAATGGGACACTAAATAATAAATGATAAAAGTAAAGTAAATGGCAAAAGATTTGTAATTAATATTAGTTACTTAAAAATGAATTAATAAATGATTCATCAATGATTAATTAATGTATAATCAATAGATAAAAATAATTATCAAATATTGAAAA
Organism: Lepidonotus clava; assembly: GCA_936440205.1. Classification (NCBI taxonomy): domain Eukaryota; kingdom Metazoa; phylum Annelida; class Polychaeta; order Phyllodocida; family Polynoidae; genus Lepidonotus; species Lepidonotus clava. The sequence continues at coordinate 38,963,450 of OW387139.1, forward strand.
TAATTAATCTATAAATGGAAAATAATAAACAAAAAAATAAGAATCAATCAATTAATGAATTAAAAGAGACTAAGTAATTAATGACAAGAAAAAAGCAAATGGCAAAATTTTGTCATTTAGTGTCTTTACCACATAAGGACGTTTTTGTCACTTAGTGCCTTGAGGGAGGCACTAAGTGACAAAATGGCACTAAATGACAAAATTTTGCCACTTAGTGCCTTTTGTCACTTAGTGCCTTAACAGGGTCCCACCAGGGACTGCGTAGTTTCAAGTGATTACTCTTTGACAGCATGAGACACATAACTCCCTGTCTAAGACACATGCCAGGGGGCGAGGCCTGAGTGTGCAGGCCCCTATATATACCCAACTGCCCAGCACGTTGGGCAGCTTTCAAGCTGGGGCCGAGTGCCAAGGGGAACCCCTGTCACTCTATAATGTCTAAATGACTGAATAACACCAACTACCAATATATACGCCGTTTGCGGGTCTAAAAATAGAGCATCGCGCGGCGAATTTTCGCGGAAATCGCGAACGGAGGTTGGGGGTGCTTTTAACATTGACTCCTATGGGAGTAAACAGGTTAATTTGCTCTAACTTTTTTAATCATTGCTTCAATCTTGACAAAGTAAATGAGAAAAAGTTTGGAATTAATCCCAGGAATGCGATACAAATTTCCGCAATTTGTGAATTTTTCGCATAATCACGAAAATTTGCATTTCCCCATAGGCCCGAATGCTAAACGTGGTCACTTCTGGAGCCCAGAATTTGACCGCGCGATGTCGGAAAAGGCGAGGATACCGCTGACCCGTTTAATCCGTATAGAACCTGGGAGTTTATCTTCTTTTATGCATGCTGCAATACATGCATGCTTACACACTGAAGAAAACCTTTCTCTTAGATAGACAAGAGTCAGAAACTTTACATACAAGCAATATGCCACCCAGCAGCCCAGATCACACCAGCGAAAACCACCAGACAAATTTTGAGTGGCAGGGCGTAGCAATCTTATCTGCTGGTATCAAGTTTTCAAAAGTTATCAAAGTTGATCATATTATGACTCCATTTACCGGTACCTTAAATAGCCCTTCGTTAGTTTTTACTAGAGCTAAATGGGCCCCCATTTTCATAATGTACTGATGACTAGGATATGACAATTCTATTGTTATCATAGAAATAGTCTAAAATGTCTAAAATATAGGCCTACTTATTTGTCGGAAACACGCAAAGAGATATCTTAAGCTTTCAAAGGCGGCTATCAAATTTTCGATCTACCCTCTAAAGACCCGTAACATATTTATCGCAAACAGGGATCTCGCTTTTATTAGTCCTAAGTAAATCAATATGAAATTCTTTAGGTTTCTCAGTGAGAAAATGCACCCACATCCTTCGTCATGCGTCTTTTAATACACCTGGAAAGTGGCACGACCAACAGACAATTAAATGATCGTGAGGTTGATAAAAAGTATGCTAATACCCTATCTTTATAGATCATTTAATCACTTACGTCAGTCGTTGCCTACACAGAAAGCCTTGAGTTCTAAACGACTCCATAAAACACAATTTATATTCAGGTTTTGGTTTTGTAGCCAAGCAATGTCAAAGTTTCTCCTTGGAGAACCTCAGCTCTTTAAATATGAAGGGTCCACGTATAATCAAGACTACGACGGGAAATATTTTGATATGCTTCGACAGCATACTTTTGATCCGGACGATGTGATTATTGCAGCATATCCCAGATCAGGTAAATAGGTTTTCAAAATTCAAACAAACTTAATCATTATTTTATCTTTTTTATCGTGATTGCTATAAGCTGCTAAGGGTAACATCTCGTCTCGTCCTATCAATCTTATGTATACTTAATTCTAAGTAAAATTATTATATATAGTTGTACAATACAACATACTTACATTTGCAAAAAGTTATTGACACTTCCAGCAGTTCCAGACCACTGCTTTACCATTTCGATATATATTTATACATATGGATTTAACATTCAAAAATATATATGGACACAGATTTTCGCATGATATGAAATAAACTGGAATTAGACAGGAACTAGGTAAACTCGTTCACTTCCAACTATTTATTTCTCCATAAAACAACGTTTATTATGGAGACGTGGCTATGTGGTATGAAAATAAATTAAAATAAAAACATTGTTTGTCATTTTATAGGTACAAGCTGGATGAACACCCTTGTCAGTCTCATCTTGTCAGAGGGTAAAAGCACAAAGAATGTATTTCACTTCATGGATGTACGACATAACCCTGACAACATGCCGGACTTTGAGGTGGAGATAAAGAAACCACCACCACATTATTTCAGGTCCCACCTTCACTATAGCTGTCTTGAGGAGTGCTTTGAGAGAAGCAAACCCAAAGTTATTTATGTCATGAGGAACCCATTAGATCAACTCGTCTCTTTTTATCACTATCACAAAATGGCTAAGTATCTGGGTCTCTACACTGGATCTTGGGATGAGTTTTATAATGAACTTTATAAGAAAGATAAATTATGTTTTGGGAATTATTTTGAGCATGTGTCTGGCTGGTGGAGTGCAAGGGAGAAATGTTCAGATCATGTTCTTTTTGTTAAGTATGAAGACATGCATAAAAACATCCGACAAGTGCTTGAGAATGTGCTAAGATTCCTTGATAAAACATTGAGCAATTCTATCAAAGATATTGTAGTACAAAAGTCATCATTTGATTATATGAAATCAGATGTAAATGTCAATAGGCAGAACAAAACATATGTGATAACTGATATTTGTCCCTTTCTAAGAAGTGGACAGGTTGGAAACTGGAAAAGATTTGTCAGCGACAAACAAAGGGAAGAAATTGAGACGCTGTACAGAGAGAAATTAGTTTCTCAAGGTCTTGTGCTTGATTTTGATCTCGATAATTCTGACTAATCATAGTTTAACCTAAACATTGAGTTACTATCGGTACCTGGGATTATTGAAAATCTTGCTAGGTTGGTGCATTTTTTGAGCAGCTTACCCGGTGGGCAAATGGAAAGGCATAATATAATAGTAAATGTTTGACGTGACTGTGTCTAACGATAAAAAAGACAATGTGTCTGGGCTAGTGAGTTTTGATTTGGGCTAATGCTTTGCCTAAGTGGCTAGTGGCTATTAATATTAAGGAAAATCCCTGCTGGTCAATTGGTTGTTATTACTTTTGATGTTAGGATTGTGCTATCAAAGTTGTAGCATTTGCAAAATAAAGCGTCGTTGTTACCCTCCTGCCTTCATTTTCTTTACCACTTGATAAGCAAGCTAGAATGCAAATATTGTAGCCATAATGAAACAATTCCATTTCACAAATTCAAAAGAAATGTAGCAAACTTGAAAAGGGAAAGTGGAGGCTAATCAGATTTGGCTAACCCGTTTTAAATCAGAATCAAACCAGACCCAGTTGTTGAAGCCTGTCCTTTAAAACATAATACTCACAAACACCCCAGAAGTTGGAAGCTTGTCGCTATGAAAGCGATAGTGATAAACAATCCAGTTGTTGAATGTTTTCATAGGCCAGTATACGTAGTTGGTGCTTGTTGGTAGAAAAGTTATACTCACACATAGGCCAGTAGTTGGGACTTGTCGCAATTAAAGTGATACTCACACATATGCTAGTAGTTGGTGCCTCCTGCTATTAAAGTGATGTTTACACATAGGCCAGTATTTTGGGCTTGTCACTATAAAAGTGATACTCACACATAGGCAAGTAGTTGGTGCCTGCCGCTATTAAAGTGATACTCACACATAGGCCAGTAGTTGGTGCCTGGCGCTATTAAAGTGACATTTACACATAGGCCAGTATTTTGGGCTTGTCATTATAAAATTGATACTCACACGTAGGCCAGTAGTTGGTGCTTATTGCTGTAGGGGTATCTTCTGTCCGCATCACTCCCGCCCCCTGGTGCAGGTTTTATATCGTGTTCAGACAATTCAAGGACCTCAGACTTGGTGTAGAATATACTCGTTGGGTGGATCGTCACAAATGGCTTACTCTACAGATGTAATTACAAAATGATATACAATAAGAAACGGGAGTAAAGTAGACATCGATTTACATGAGGATGAATCAAATGGACATTGATTTACATTAGTATAAATCAAGGGAAATACATTTGAGTTGAGAACGATTACATTGTAAGGGCAGACTTTGTTACAAAATAAGGTGATTACATTTTGATAAAGATATATCCTTTTCCAAAGCAACTTCCAGCTTTCATTAAACTAATCTTTTAGTACTTAATTATCATTACAAGGGTTCTGGACGGGGAGGAATTTTAGCGTTTCAATATGAAAAAATGCATATATGTGCATATATTTATTTTGGGGTCTAAAAGTAAGAGTGAGTAAGTGAGTGTTGGGTGTTTTACGCCATACCGACAGCCAGGGTCATTTTCACGGAAAAAACCAGTTGGGACGAATTCTGTCTTTAGTGATCGAATCTATGAAATGAAGGTTTTTTAAATCCTACCCATTTCAATCCTCCTCAAAGACCAAAACAAAGAAAAAACTATGCTCAAAACTTAGAATAAGATCTAAAACAAAGTAATTTGTAGACAAACAATGTGATCACATCATCTCCTCATTCCGCTCATCTTTCATCACCCTTCTATCATCCATTTAGTAGATAAATTAGTTACCTATGTAGTTGCGCACTTACTTTTCAACGCTTTCCAACCATTATCGTTACTCCATTCTTTAATAATTACATGGTTTGATTCTAAATGCTAATGCATCTGCATGACTTGTATAATTAGTGAAAACATTTAAAGGTGTAATATTACAATGGTGAGACTGGCAACCACTGGAAGAACGGCAACATACTGTCAAGTGGAAGTGCTGTATGAGATTCAAATACAATAATAATAATAATAAAAAAGGTGACAGGGTGGGCAAACAGCAGGGAATCAAAACATAGCAATCATTTTTGCTGTACCCACCCTTGGTGGACCGAGCACTAACCGAAAATTGAACCCAAGAACCACTTGGTCAGTGCCAGATCCCCCCTACTGTTGCCTTCTACGATCAGCAGGGGCTACTGGGGGCCTATTCTTACCCAGACCCCCACGGGGTAGGGTCTAAAAGTAAGTAAACCACATACATCAAAATCATTCAATAATTTTGAGACCTTTTCAGTCATAACGCAACTTTCTTTGTTGTCATACTCAACAAAATTCTCCATAGAAACTTAGAAAGGTATAATAAACTAACCTTGGTGTGGTACATGGGGTCCCCGGCAGCATCCGGACAGTCGTCGGCCAGCGCCACCTGTGGGTACAGCCCCGAACACAGGATGATCTTTAGGAGCGTCACCTGGCGGAGGGTGAAGCCCTGACTCTCCATGCTGCGGTCCTGGAGCGCGTCAAGGTCATGGGTCAGACGAAACTCAAGGTCACGGATGTTGGCGTCAAGGTCGTTCTCTCCGTCATCTTCGTCTCCGCTGATTTTGAAGTCCTGAGGGAAGAGGTTGAAGGATGTAGTTGTTATGTGAAAGTATGAGTGTCAGGGTTAATATTATACAGGGATGTTAAGGTCATGACATCACGACCCCAATAAAGGTCAAGGTCAGTGACCGTGATTTCAAGGTTCAGAATTCTCAAAGACAGGGTAAGGGGGATTCCTTGCTCAGGTCACTTAGCAACCCAGAGGGGGACACTTTTGCCTTATCTGATTGGTCAGTCCTTATCTCTTAACCTGATCTGTACCCCTCTGCCTTAGTTACACTTACAGTCATGCATGAGCAACCATGTATGACTGTTACTAAGGACTTCCCTGGCCCAGATGGGCCAATGACACACACCTGTCTTTGAGAATGGTTAGAATAAATCACAAACTTCTGTTTATGTGTAGTTTTCAGTGGAGTACTTTTTTCCTGTCCACAGTTCTAGCTAATTCAGAGTTTCACCAAAATGAGTGCAGAGGTGGAATTCAAGCGGACCTTGTTAAATGACACAAAATTAGGCGTTACAAAAATCATTTCAAATATTATTTGAAAAATCATACAACAGTTAAAATACATATCAGATCTTCAAAGATAGATTTGAAAAGAAGAAAGACAAAAGTTTCATAAATTTTCTCCTTACATCATCTAACTTGAGGAACTTTCGCTTGTTCCTTGTCCGCTGGTGGTCTCGTTTCATTTCTCGCAGTTTTCGCTTGTCAGCGTGCTGTTTCTGCCTCTCGTAGCTGGTGGCAGCAGGTCTGCCCTGAGGGCGCGCCGGTAACAAGCCGTGTTCCTGCGGAGATTATAGAGCAAATTTAAGAATGAATTTCTGCATAATAATTGGTATAATTAGGATAACTTTCATAGGTCAAACGCCAGGGATTTTCAGAACGTATTTTACTTTTTACGTTCTAGTGGACATTCCATCTATTTCATTTTCAATATATTTCTGGAATAGGATTCCTCTACGGTCTGGGTATTCATGTCGGTAAAGTTCATCTATCCCTATTTCATTGTAGAAATATGCTTTCACATTGGAACTTCTACAGACGTGAAATAATACGTGAAATAATACTTTACCTTAAGGATATCTTGGAACTGGGTCTTTAGCCGGGTCATCTCGTAGAAGCGCTGCTCCTCCAGGCCCCGTCTCCGGCACCACTTACGGCTGTTGTTACGGTGGTCGGCTTTTATCTGCAGACAATAATGTTAAAATTGTATATGAATATTTCTGCATACGTTTTTCTTTTGATGGTCAAATACATATTGGCAAAAACTTTGGTCCACGTTTTGATGATTAACTGACGCCTAATAAGACTCTATGTAGAAATGTTCAAACATGGACTTCAAGTAGTAGATATTAGTCTGAAGGCCTGACCGCTCGCTTTTTTTTAATTAGGTAGGTCGGCTTGACAGACTATGTGTTTCAGTTGATTACCATAAAACGCCTTAAATAAGGGTTAGTATCATAAATTAGATTCAATGAGGCCTCAACTAAAAGTCTTTAAGGGTGCGGCTTAAATAAGATGTATCATAAATTAGATTCAATGAGGCCTCAACTAAAAGTCTTTAAGGGTGCGGCTTAAATAAGATGTATCATAAATTAGATTCAATGAGGCCTCAACTAAAAGTCTTTAAGGGTGCGGCTTAAATAAGATTTTTTTTTAAAGTTTGAATACAATGGCACCTCTGAAAAATATTTATGATAAGGTATCAAAAAGAAAGATTCCAAAGTCAGGGTGCGGATGAAATTAGGGGTTTTATGGTAGAAGAAAAGTGGAAGCACACTGAAACATGAAACACTCATACACTTAGTCAGAGTGTGTCATAATGATCACTCACTGGACATCATCCAGTTTTCGATGATGTACAGATTCTGGTAATTGGTCACAGAATGTCATTGCACATGAAGGAAGCTTTTATCTTAATCTTGGTACCCACCTGGACCCACTCGTCGAAGGCGTTGAGCAGAGTGAACGGGTCCCCATGGTCCGACTCCAGCGGCTTACGGGCATTCTGAGAAAATACAAAAAATACAGAACATTTGAAATTTTTTATTTTTGTTTATGGAGAATTTCTTCACGCGTCACACATGATCTTCTAGGGAGTAGATGAATAACAGAAAATTATGATATCATCATATAAGATGACTTTTTCATGACTGATGAACAATGAATAAACTGTAAAAGATCCTTCAAAAGATATGTCAATAAATCTTATAACATTTGTTTCCGATGGCGTTAAACAAAATTGCAACGCTTTCATTTTTCCGATGGCGTTAAACAAAATTGCAACGCTTTCATTGAGACAACTTTTGGATAAACTCTTGAAAATCGACATTTTCCGAATTCATTTTTAAGTCAACGAAATAAACTGAGAAACATTCTAAGGTATACATACCATGGCTTCACTGTCTGAGTGGGCGCGGGCGGTGAACGGGGACTGGACACTGAGGGCGGCTGCTATCGACAGAACCGGCTCTATCATCTGGAAAGACAAATGCGTGGTTTATTTTATTACACATGGTTATTTATATTACAGATATTTGAATTATTTATTCATGACCCTTTTTAGACAAACAAGAAGGGCAAATACTTTATACTAGGGCCTACAGTTTTGTGTTATTCTGGGGTAGTGTATGTCCCTGGTTGTATCAAGTTTTTTTAATCATTTCCCTAATTTGTACTTCTAAAGCAAAACGACCTTTTCCGTTTGATTATTTCAAGTTGGTTTAAAGGTTTTCTCGAAAATACATACAGAGAAAACTTTTATGAATTGTCATGTTGGAATTAACACAGTCTGATCAGTAAACAAATCATTCTAAATTATTGACTTTTAAACATTTAGAGAAATAATGAAATGTTACTTACGTGGAACAGAGAACCCATGATCAGCATCTTCCCTATGACGACGTTAACGGGAAGCTGACTCAACATCTGGCCGATAGGTGTCAGCACCTCATCGTTAGTTAAGGCGTTCTTTCAAAGAGAATGTATCTTTTACCAGGCAGTTATTTTACACAAGTTTCTCGACAACATAGAAATATGCTAATTCTTTCCCTGTTTTTGAACAATTTAAACAGCTCTGCAAAGACAAACCTGACCATATTAATGATATATTTTATTTTCGGGGAACATATAAAACTGATAAAAAAATCGTTTTTTTCCCTTTATATTGACTGAAGAAGAATTCATAAGACATAAGGAAATTACCTCATGTTATAATATTCGTTAGTATAAGTACTAATTGAAGTGTTAAAAAAGACAACGCATCAACCTACTGTTTTCTTTAGTTACGTGCAAAACCCACCTGTTCTATCAAGAAACTTATGGAAGTTTCCAGAGACTCCACTGCTGGTGGCTCGATAAAGGGGAACCTTGAAGAAAAAATATTTTTAAATGATTAGAATGAGCATCACAGAGTGAGTACTTCAGTTATCAAAAATATATTTCGTAAAACCTTTAATCAATGTAAGTCATGGTTTACATGTGGGTTATCCTTTTTAGAATATCACTGACATTTTCTTCAACAAGCTCCCCTCAGACACTTTACTGAGATAACATTACAATGCAGTGTAACGTTATTCTGTTGATATTTCATAATTTTTTAGGCATTTCGACAGAGAGAATTATACTATATAGAGTCTAGTATAATTCTCTCTGATTTCGACGAAGAATATTCCTTAGGGAGCACTACATTCTATTAGAAAAATTTACATGAAATAAAGTAAATGTACATGCGTGGAATCTATACAAATTATCAATGACTTTCAAAAATTCTTTTCAAATCCAAGAAAAAGATAATTTGAAACGAATAATCATGCGATTTTAAGAAAAATTTGTAGATCCAAAAATGTTGCAGAAATATTTTTTGTAGCAATCATAAAAGCAATTCTTCAATAATTATATATTTTCTTTTATAATTTAATAGACTTGTTACCGGCGTGCGTCGTTCAGGCCCATGGAGACCATCTGGAGGACGAGCGAGTCGAGCGGTACGCGGCGTATCTCGGGGGTGGAGTAGGGCTGGAGTTCGTTATACTCAGTCTCACTGTACAGACGGTAACACACCCCAGGACCCGTACGGCCTGTGAGGGATAAATAGAAGGTTTTGATATACCAGAAATAAAACTCTAGATATAAAAGTAGTGCAAAATCTATAGTTTCCTGATGAAGAATTCAAACGTTGAAATGTATTGATGTACTATCATGCTGTTGAATTTAATAAATTTAATATCAACAGTCCAAATCTGTTGAGATTCGTGTAGAACTTCAACCTTTACTTAATCTAAAATATATAGATATAATATATCTATAGATTTTAGGTTGTTTCCTAGACGAAGAGCGAATTATCGTTAATGGGCTCTTTGGGAAATGTTTAAAAGGCAACTACCTCACTACTGCTATGAATCACTTCGTCAACTTTCATAATGACGTTAAAATATATCGTTTTTAAAAAATGCAGGGACATATTTATTTTTGCTGGTGAGAGAACACACCATAGATACGCGCCCACATTATTTTATGGTTGGCAAAAAGTTTGTAGTTAAGGAAATTCTAACCAGCCAGCAGCAATATCACAAAACTTATTCTGAGGAAGAAGTAAAACTAACCAGCACGCCCCTTTCGTTGTTCTGAACTGGCTCGGCTGATCCAGAACTCCTGAAGACGCTGCATCTTACACTGAGAGTCGTAGCTCATCTCCTTTACCTGAAAGGCGAAGAAAATGGTAAGAAAATGTGTAACTTGTTTTCAAAACACGAAATCATTTTGAGTGAGCTTTAATTGGTTTCTATATCTTTATATATTTTCATCTTCAGTTATAGAATTGCCATGTGTAGCCTCCGAGATTGATGGAAATAAACAGAGACATTAGAAAACAATATTAATCTCATCTGGACAAGTGGCATTTTTGTATTTCCTTTTAATTACTCTTTTTTTTCCAGAAAATAAATTCCCTCAAGCTCACAATTTCCCAAAATAGACAACCCACGACATATCAAAGTCTACACCATGTGAACCAATCCATTACTGTAAATTTATTGAATTTATGCGAGGCTAAATTGTTACGTGACTAATTAGACGAAAGGAGAAATTTATACTACAAATATTGAGTATATTTCTTACCTTTCCCGAGTCGACCACAAAGCGAACCCCGTCTATGGTTATTGAGGTCTCGGCGATGTTTGTCGCCACGATGCACTTCCTGACACCCTCCGGTGGGAAATCAAATACCTGACAATACGAGAACTCTCATTAGGACATGTTGTTGAGAGGTTACTTCTATCATGCAACTGCATAGGTTTGGTGAACAATTATCTGCATCTAAGGAAATGAGATTTCTTTTTCTCTATTTGAGCTATATAGGTAGATTTTTTACGTTTTGTAATAGGGAAGTCCTTGTATGCATTCCATAAAAATTTGGCGATAATTATCGCCAGCTAAAGCACTTCCATAAAAGATTGGCGATACTCAAAATATTATCGCCAGGGCCTCAAATCAGTATCGCGGCGATAATTACAAAATATCGCCGTTTTAAAAATATATATTTTCACAAATATAAATATATGAAAATATATATATATGACCAAGGAAGAAACCTGTAAAGTTTGAGTTTGATTGAAAAAAAATTTGAACAAAAAAAAAGAAAAACAAAAAAGTTATGTGGCGATAACATTTGTTGGTATCGCATCGTTTTCTTACATAGGATTATCGCCAATTTTTTATGGAATGCCCCCCTGGTTTAAAGAAAATTGTTTGGAACAAATACTTGAAGGTTTTTTCTGGACCCAAAAGCCTAAAAAAGAATTTTAAAATAAATACTTGAAGGTTGATTTAAACACTCCATGTGCTTGCTAAAAATACATATCTAAGGGTATTAAACAAGCCATCTCTTTTTCATACATTGAATCACACTTTTAGAATATGAAGGATCTTCACAAAATTTGATGCTTGACCAAGTGACCAAGTTAAGGTACGAGTTTGGGAAGCCATACAATTTAGTCTAACAGATTCAATGAGAGCTTTCTCAGTCCAAATCTGACGGTTGTATACTTTACCTTGTCCTGTTCTGATACTGACAGTGCGCTGTGTAGGGGTAGGACGATCCAGCGCTTGGTCTGCTCGGCATAGGCCTGTACCGCCTCCACCACGGCCATGATCTCAGTCAGCCCGCTGAGGAACATGAGCACGTCACCCCGCTCCGTGCTCGGGTACTAAGTAAAGAGAAAAAGACATGTATACATTTAGCAGGTGTTTAGGGGTAGAACGATACATCGCTTGGTCTGCTCGACGTAGGCCTGTACCGCCTCCACCACGGCCATGATCTCTGTCAACCCACTGAGGAACACAAGGTCACAGGTGGAATTATGGAAGGAAAGAATCCGTTAGAAAACTGGAAGAGCTCCGGCTTATTCGTCTTCTTTTTCTATATATGAAAGTAATTGTTGATGAAATATGGGGATAGGAATACGAATTATCGAGCGAATTATCGATCAAATTAAACAAAAAGATGCACATGCGAGCCCGCCGCCATCTTCCTCTATTATCGTTCACCTATACGCTGAGCTTACTAACCTTGTTTTTCGATGTCGATCGAACATATCGAGATAATTCTTCACTTTATATCGACCCTGACCGCCTCTGAATATCAATAATCCATGAGATATATTCAATATTGCTTGACGATGCCGATTTAAGGCGTAAATGGTGGTTAATCGCGGAGGACAGCTACACACGTGTTCACTGGGTAGTGCCATCTTGGCCTCTGCCTGAGTACACGCGGACACTGTCAATGCGCGAGATGCGCTTCGCCAGGAAAGGATTGCACATGAAACATAGTCCGCAAAGAAACGCGATTTTCTGGGTTTATATCGATCAAGGCTTGCCAACACATCAGCATCATCAATAAAAGATCAACATGAACCTATATGGCGCGTTAAATCGACTTAAACGCGCGAGGAATAGGCAAAATAGGCGAGCAAACCCGATCGACTTTCCGATCGGAGGCCGGGGCCCACCATGCTCGCTGTCTTCACCCTACTTAACATAATTTATTCAACACGGCTTCAACACTACACGACACACCCCAAACGCTATAGGCCTTTGAATGCTGAGGTGTCGATGTTATACAGATTGGCCGCTGTCATTCTCCTACCTGATTTCGGATAATGCTTTGTCAATGGTCAATTTCCGGCATAGACTTTATATAGGGAATGTACTGCCAACCGGAAGCTGCTGGGCCATTCGGCCGATTACAGTTGACCCAGGGTATGCTGCAGAGAACCATACCCAGGATCTACTTTTAATTCAGCCAATCAGAATGCACCTTACTTCAGCAACCTGCTTATACACTGGGTCTTCACTTTCTATACCCTGGGTCTACTACCCTAACATTCTGCAGCCTGGTACTACTGTGCCTCTAAGCCCTTGAGTATACAGCCAATGCCTACTATACCCTGGGTCTTCAGCTTCTGTACCCTGAGTCTACAACATGTATCTACTATACCCTGGGTAATCACATTCTTTACCCTGGGTCTACTACCAGCCCTTATGTCCAGCAGCTGGACACTGGGCTTCTGAGCCACTGAATCTACCAGCTTTACCCTAGAATACCCTGGGTCTTCACCTTCTGTACCCTGGGTATACTTACTTAACTATGTACCCTGGGTCTACTTATGGCACTATACCCTGGGTCTACTAAACTATACCCTGGGTCTTCATTTTCTCTACCCTGGGTCTCCTCACTCTACTATACCCTGGGTCTACTAGCTCTACTATACCCTGGGTCTTCATTTTCCCTACCCTGGGTCTACTAATTTTACAATATACCCTGGGTCTCCTAGCTCTACTCTACCCTGGGTCTTCATTTTCTATACCTTGAGTCTACTAAAATAACAGGATCTGTTCCTTATACATGTATTTAACTTGGCGAGATTAACACAAGAATTGATTGAAATTATTCTAAACAGCCTATCTTTCAAAAGAAGACGTATGATTTATAATGCAAACGTGGCTTGCTCTCTCTGTGGATGCTACCGCAATGGCCATTGCAGTAGCATCCACAGAGAGAGCAAGCCACGTTTGTATTATATTGTAGAGTTATGATTTAATCAACATCAACGTATTTCAGGGAGATCAATTATATTTTGCTCTGTTACATTCAACAGTAGCGCGTCGCCAGAATTTTCGTTTCCCTTTTTTAAAAACGTAATCTTAGATCAAACGCTAACTTTTAACATTTACAGAATATCACAGACAAACTTTGAAAAAACTTTTAATAAATCAAAAAGCCTACACGAGTGATGATTCTTTTGACCCAACCGATTGAGGGTTGAATCTTCTGTTGAAACAAGCCCCCATGGTAAGATTAATACTTTTTTTTTTAATTCAAACATTATCCTGAAAGGTGTCAATCTTTTCCCTGTTCTCCACCAACCTTCATGTACATACATCTCCTGTATAACGTTTTTCCAACACTCACAGACGCATGAAATCAATTCCACCTTTCCTACCTTGTGTTCTATCCGCTGTAAGACCCTGAGGTAGGGCCCCGGGTCCAGACGCTGAGTCCTCCCAGACTTGTCCTCCTCAGTGACCGGTACGTACTGCAACTCTATGGGGTACAGGCGGCCGGGCACCTACGGGTTTCAAGGTTAAAAGAATAAAACTGTAGGACATGGTTTTCCTTCTGTGGGTGAGAGTGTTATGACACTAAGTCTCAAAATGACACTAAGTCTCAAAAACCTGTATTTTGAGACTAAGTATCATCCACATGACACTAAGTCTCAAAATATCATGAAATGACACTAACTCTCAAAATATAAAACGACACTAAGTCTCAAAATGACACTAAGTCTCAAAATTTTGAGACTTAGTGTCATTTGAGACTTAGTGTCATAACAGAGAGTACAGTGAACAAAATCAACCTGATTTTAGAAGGCTAAGCTAGGAAGTAAACATTGCAATTTTAGATTCTGTCCCTATTTATTTTCGCGTTGTACATATTTTGGCTTAATTTGCGTTTGTAAAATGCCTGCGAAAAAATATCCAACGCGAAAATAATATATAATGCCATACACCAGCTTTGACTCATTTGAACGCGAAATAAAATCTTCGTGAATTTGTCTTTTCAATCAAATCCGCGAAAATTAATACATGCGAAAATATCTACGTTCATATTATATACATTCCCGTCACTCAGGACACTTGATCAGTCATTATAATTATTGTAATAGATATATTTTCATAGATTGAAGCTCAGCGTCACTGTCAACTAATGATTCCTAACACCATTCATTTTAACTGATTGTGCTACTGTTTATAAAGAAATATGAAGATTGTTAATGCTCTGAAGACAAACCATATCACATCAGGGTGCCCACGCTTTTTCAAAAATCAATTTAAGACCTTTTGACGACCTACTTAAGACCTAATTTCGACAAATTTAACATCTATTTACCACATGTAGAGAAAAATCTCTTCGCATAATGTTTGATGTATAAATGCATCAGCAAAAAATACAACATTTTGCTAGACCCATAATTTGATTTTCATTTTCAAATCAGATCCAATTTAAGACCTTTTTAAGACCTCCTGCAATAAAGATTTGAAATTTAAGACTTGCGTGGGCATCCTGCATATAAAACTACTAACCTTAACTACAGGGGCGTTGTCGAAGTAGTCGCTGAAGAGGTTGATGTTGATGGTGGCCGACATGAGGACCAGCTTGAGTTCGGCCCGCTGCTGGAGGAGGCACTTCACCACGCCCAGGAGGAAGTCCGTGTGGATGTGACGTTCGTGGACCTTAACGATACATATTATATGACTATGGTTACAGGTGCATTTTAGGATTCATTATGGTTGGTTGGTTGGTTATTGGGGTTTAACGGCGAGAACAGGATTTGACAGTTCCGCTTGGATGTTTCTATGGAATGAATGAATCTATGAGAAGATAGAGACCATACCCCTACACATTTATTGAGGCAGGTGTTCTTTAATGTGTAGGGTCCCATAGGCAGGGCCCTACACACAACAGCCGGTGGTCTACTAGAGACCTTTGATAACCCAGTTGTTGCCACTGGGAGACATGTAGAGGGGAGTAGCAGCCAGTCCACCCCCGCCCAGGATTGAACCCGGGCCACCCGCACAACAGGCAGACACGCTAACCACTTCACCACCCCACACACCTGGATTCATTATTGCGATTGGTAGGACAATGTGGATTTAGAGTTAATAAATAAAGATCAGTGAGACAGTGGGGATGTGGCGATTGTGGACTTTAATATGTTCAAGTTACGTTTATAATTGTAGACCAATTATACGGTGCAGATGTGGCAAATGTTCATTCTAATGTGTTTGGGTTACATTTGGGTGACTTCCACTTATGATGTACATATTATTCCGTATCGTCTTTAAGTGCCCAGAGACAATTTGTCAGTTTTGATATCAACTTTTTAAAGACAATAAACTTACCTCATCAATAACGACCACGTTGTATTTTTCTAAGAGGGGATCGTTTGTCATCTGCCGTAATAATAGACCTGGAAAATAATGATTGAATTATGTCTAACTTTGTATTTACATGTACATTTCTACTAAATACTACTGGGCAAAAAAAAACTAAAATTCGGATTTGTAAAGAGTTAGGCTCTAGTCCAGACGTACCTTCAGTGAGAAAGAGAATCTTCGTGATCTGTGTTTTGGTCTTTTCAAACCGTACCTGAAAGACAGGAAGTAAATATTGAAATTAACGAGAGCAAAATAATGACCATGCATTCAGTGTGTTCATTTAATCATGCCGCCTTTAAAGCAAGACTATAAACCTAGATTTTCTGTGGAAAGTTTAGACATGTAAACTGATAAAAAGGAAAACTTATTTACTTGATACCCGTAAAAGCCCTTGTGAGCACATCGAGGAGATTTAGCATATACTGGTTAAAATAGATATGAAGGAAAACTAAGCGGGGGTAGGATAATCTTGCCAATCAGCAATAAAACAGCCAGTCGGTCAGTCCGTCGGAAACAAACATATTTGAAAGTTGGCTTAATATAGTAAATGACCGTACCTGGTAGGCGACCTGCGAGCCGTACTCGTTGAGCGTCTCGTGGGCCACCCGCTTGGCCAGCGAGATGCAGGCTATCCGGCGGGGCTGTGTGCAGGCCACCTGCTGGAAGCCCGCCTCCAGCAGGTACTGCGGCACCTGGAGGAGGAGGAGGAGAGGTATACATTACCATAAGATAGCATAGGGTTAAGAAATGTACAGGTTGACTCAAACTTAAAAGAAATTGATTTGGGGCCTTCCATTTAGTACGTACGCACATTTTCAAAAATCTCAAACCCCTCCACCCCCCTTGGTCAAAAATACGCATTAGATTTGTACTAGAATGTAAGCACATTTTCAAAAATTTCAAACCCCCCTTCCCCCCCTTGATGCACACATACTGAATAGAAGGCCCCTTTACGTTTGGGGCCTTCCACTAGTTACGTGCGCACATTTTCGAAAAAATATCAGACCCCCACCCCCTAAGGCTAAATTATGCATTGGATTTATAGAATGTACACACGTTTTCAAAGATTTTCACCCCCACTCCCCCTTGATCCGCACATACTTAATGGAAATCCCCTTTTGCTTTGTATACAAATGGATACACTTGGGGTAATAGTCCCTTAAAATATGCGTTTATGAGCGACCCACAAATTATTCGCTTGTTCAATGTGTAGTGCAGTTCAATAAGTAGAGAAAAATTGAACTCGACAGGTTAAAAACTGACATTTATTCCCCAACCCCATTTCATGATCATGCATCGCCACTGGGGACAATAGTAATTATGTAGCAAAAGTAGAAATTACTCATATTCAAAATCTTTAAGGATAGACAACTGTAGGCAAGGCGTTATTTGCACTTTCTTCCTTCATTTTCTTAATTGTTGAGATATAGCATCGTGCCATACACCAAAAGAAAGGCAATAATTTTATCTATGTAATGATATAAATAAAGTGAAGTTTCAACAAGTATCTGGACATTATGAGTTAAAAACCAATTTCTTGACTTCTATTTTTTTAACATAGATATTTCCTTCAATATAAGGGCTATGGACTTCAAACTTTGCATGCCTCCTGATGATGTTCTTATGTAGAGAACAGTGTCTCAGAATCTCTTTATAGGTCCTAGTTTATATTTTATCACAAATAACGGGAAACTTTTTGTCATTTTTTTATTATTAATTTTCTAGATTTCATAAAACAAATACTAGGACCTTAATAAAAAATCTGAGACAGAGTTCCCTCTGAATGGCTAGGAATTATATGTGTTTAAAATTTCAAGGCTCTAAGTGAAAAATTCACTGAGATATCAATGTTCAAATTTTTTTTTGTAAAAATAGAGTTTTTCAACTTTCCGGTTATGTTGCATAGGTGTCCATGAGAATATATTTTTATGATTTATATCAACAGGTATTTAATTGGCTTTTTGGCACTATATAATATAAACATAAGAGACTAGGAATGCAGAAAAAGTAATTAGATTACTGAGACCATAGCAAAACATCCCTTATCATCAGTTGTCTATCCTTGTGGAAATATTGGAGAATCTAATCACAAAAATTTAGAAAAGGTCATCTGTAATTCTATAGATACAGGTATGACTTTCCACATGTATTTTGCAAATTATCTGCTTTCCCTATAGGGAAGTTCAACACATTTTTCCGGTTTTCCCTATGGGGCCTTCCATGAAGTTTCTGTGATGCTGGCAACTCACCTGCGTGGATTTGCCACAGCCGGTGTCTCCGGCCACCACGACCACCTGGTGTTGGCGCACCGCGTCCACGATGGCCGCCTTGTACTGGTAGATGGGTAGGTTCTGCTGGTCGTTACGGATCTTGACTAGTTTAGAGAACTAGTTTAAGAAAAATGTACAAAGGACTGGATGAATATTTAGTTTAATTGTAAGGAAGAATCAACACAAAATATGAAATTTAAAGAATGATCTCTTTATTCTCCATATGAAAATAAGAGAATGGCATTGGTATCTTACGTTATCACTTGGACAAGAATCAAGAGAAAATCATGTCTTACTGTATACCTCATTGCAGGAAAAGGGAATAGCAGTCACCCAATAGTTCTATGATGGGCAGTGATTTTATTTATGATTACATGTATAGCATGTGGGGGGAAATCTAACGGCATGTAACCACCTTGTTTGTTGAGAGGGGAATATATAGTTCAAATTACACAAATAAATTCACATCGAGCTACTTTTACTAGCTGTGAGAGTGATTCTTTAAACAGTTACCTTTTGCTTTTGAAGGAAATCCAGGTAATGAAGGTAAATTTCCTTGAACTGCTTCACTCTTTTCGGAGTCAATGGCTCGACACCTGAAGAAGAATCAAATGAAGTTTGGATGAAATTGGTTCTTTGAAAACAAATTTGTTCAATTTTCTGATTTTATTCTATAACATTAACAATAAACTCCAAACATAAAATGGCATACCAAAATACCTCTGTCATCCATTCCACTGTGATAGCTCTGCAAAGTTACTGATTGGCCAATGTTAAACTCAACCGTTCATTTTTTATCACCACGTTCTTGTTTTTTCTCCCATTATTCATTAAAAAAAACTCCCATTCCTAATTCTTGTTATCTCCTTATTTCATTGACCGAAATTCACAACCTGTTCTACTTTTCATCTTATTGTTTTAATCATCTGATAATTTTTTTTTACATCGTTTATTTTTATCCTGGGCGGATTTCAAACTCAACTTCTGTTCTCCCGCTCCACCCAGACCTATAATTCATGCATTCGTACCAATGCTCTCCTTATGTGCATCTAATCGTAACATAATTGTAAACGTTTCTTACCAGGCCGGTATCTCTCGTATCTGATAACGTTGAGTGCGTCCCGTGGTGGGAGGCCCATGTTGATCCTGTACCGACTCTCATAGTTACTTGGGATGCCCAGGTCGTTCTCACCTGTAGGCTTCGGAACAGGCCGCGGCTTCTGAGTCTCCTCTAGAAATAGAAAGACGATAGTTTTAGTATACATGTATCTTTTTATCCCTACGATATTTTTTTTTGCCAGGTCCTTCACATGGCACACATTTTATAATATACTGGTAGTCCATATCACATATTAGTTCAACTTAAATTTTAGAGGGAGCCAAAAGCAATGTTGGGTCAAAATTTTGCAAATTCTGTTAACTATTGAAATATATTCTATGTCCATAACCTAGGCCCATGGAAAAATATAGACTGTAAATAGAGACTTGAAATACATCAAAACACATTAAAACTTGTCCCTGGTCAATTTTGGTGACCCACCAAAATTGGTTTGTTCACAAACATTGCTGTCTTTAGGCATAAATAGCATGAGTTTTATGGAATTCAAGCAAAGTTAAAGTTAGATATAATGATTTTTACTGTACCAATGGCTACGATTAGACTCTTAGAATGTATTTTCAAAGTTATTTGAGTTTGTAAAATTTTGTCATATTTTGACATGACATTGGTTTTGGCTCCCTTTAAGTTTTCCTGTTTGATTTACTTAGAATTCATAATGTACGTACCTATTTGTTATCTTCCTTCTATGAAAACGGCAATGCTTCCAATCTCTACACAAGCCGCACCTGTTCAACCCTAGGCTTTATACTATACAAGAGTGAGCAGTCAGAATGCTAATGATATATTAAAACGCTATCGTTGAATCCAGGATTATATTACTGTGTATCAAAAGAAGGACGTAAAAATCTAATAATGTTGGCCGTTACCAAAAAGCTTCTTCACAAAATGTTACTTTGATTCTCTTCATGTGAGTTCTTGGTTCACTTCGCCCAATTTCGATAGGTATTAAATGTAACCTACTGCTTTGTTTTGATGCTCGCTTCCTCTGAAAAGCCAGGTATTTCTTCAAGAAATCCCAGAATCCATGATACGTCTCTGTGCCTCTAAAGACAGAACAGACAAAAAGGAAAAAAATATGATTATGCATCTGACAAACAAACGAAGAACAAACAGCATAGCAATTTTCGTT
The DNA here is from genome assembly GCA_936440205.1 of Lepidonotus clava. NCBI lineage: Eukaryota > Metazoa > Annelida > Polychaeta > Phyllodocida > Polynoidae > Lepidonotus > Lepidonotus clava. Next base: position 38,983,936 of record OW387139.1, read on the forward strand.
AACTTAACGTATTATGGTCGAATGTGAAGATTTAGACGGTTCCCAATGATCATTGGCTATGTATACTATAGAACGATATAACTGCTAAGTTTAAAGTCATCTGCCTCTCAAATCATTACACTATAGAACTATGTAACTGCTAAATTTCTAGCAATTTACCGCAGCATGTTCTAAAGACAAAATCAGTAAAGGTCAAGCATACCCTTCTCGAATCAAATGCTCAAAAGTTCTAACTTACAATATGTGTATAATAAAAGTGTTGAATCTACACCAAACCCAACGCAGGAGTGTTGTTGACTTGATCTATTAATCAGACGTTAAAATTATGGCGAATCAACTAGTTTCGGCGTGTTACTGCCTTCATCAGAATATGTATATGAGTAAGAGTATGTGTGCGTAACTAAAATTTAAGACAATCAGTAATTCTAAGCTGTGAAACTTTCCTATCGATCAGTGATAAAACGTACCTTTGAATCAAATCCTCGTCCCTGAAGAATATCTTGGACAGCGTCATTCTGTAGTCTTCCCAGTTGACATCATAAACAGGCACCTCTTCTTCGTCCCGGTCCTCCTTCTCAGACCCACTGGTTGGTTCTGCCTTTTTACCCCAAAGGTCGCTACTCGTAGAAGAATGAGCCCCTCTGTGTACTTCTTTCTCTTCTATGTTCACTTCTTTGGGTACCTCTACATCAGAATCACTCCTTTTTCTTTTTCTATGATGCTCTGATTTTCTGTAATTTTCTGGAGATTGGGATCTATGTCTCTGTCTGGATCTATCCCTGTTATCTTCCCTGTCCCTCTTACTATCTCGGTTTCTGTCCTCGTCACTATCCATTGATCTGTCTTTGTCCCTGGGTTTTTCATCAGTTCTGTTCCTTTCTCTGTCTATCTCCCTGTCTCTGTCTCTATGTCTATCTCTATCCCTGTCTGAACTTCTGTCTTTATCCCATCCTGAAGTTCTACCCAAGTCTTTATCGCCATCCTTATATCTTTCTTTATCTATCATGTCATTTCTCCTATCCATATCTTTATTTCTGTCCCTCTCAATATCCCTATGTCTTTCATTGTCGCTTCCCTTGTCTCTGTCTCCATCTGAATGCCTGCTTCGACGTTTTTCCTTTTTGTGTTTCTTAGATTTAGAATAACTGTCCGGACTCTCGCTCCTGTCCCGAGAGTGTTCAAGACCACTGTCTCTGTGCTTGTGGCGGTGATGGGAATGTTTCCCTTTTTTATGTTTGTGCTTATGTGAAGAGTGTCTTGATCTGTGAGGTTCCTCTTCTGAACTAGACATGGCTGGTGAGATTTAGGCTGGAGATAGAAGATGAAAGTAAATTTCAGAAGTAACTAATTCCGGTATAATACCATGAAGCTAGTCGCTATTGTCTAAAATCTTCAAAATTAGATCTAGGTGGAAAATATAGAATTTTGAGATAGACAAAAATGAACAAAATATTCCATATAAACTGGACTGATAGTATTGAGTTGAATGACATATGTGAGGGGCGTGTACATTTTGGCGGTGGAGCCAGAACCTATGGGTGTATTTACAATGGGTGAATTTCTGATGTATTACACTTTACAGCTGCATCTCAATCTTATGATACCTTATGATACAACTTTTTTCCAATGTCATTTATAGGAGTGCGAGCTCGGTATGAGGACACACAGAAAATTAAGTTTCTTAGAGTCGTGCCTCGCATATGAGGTTGGGCTTGCCCGGCCATTGCAAAAAAGACAAATGGGCTTCAGGAGAGTAAGGGGAGCGAAGCTTGTCATGGGCTCTGGTAAACCTTATACGTCTAATCTTCTGTTCTAACAGCCTAATTATAATTAGGCTGTAAGAGCAGAAGAGGTTGCGAATCTCGTCTGCGAGAATGTGCGAGAGAAAGGGGTTCCTGTGATTCTCGCAGTCGGGCTGACGTCAGGGGGGTAGCAACAGGCTCCGCCCTCGTCACGAAGGGGAAGAAGATCAAAAGGAAAATCTCATGAATATGCAGATTTCCCCTCCGCGACGAGGGCGGGGCCTGTTGCTACGTTCACTGGTTTCTGGAGTGAACAATTGTCCAAAGCTAGCTGGTATCAGACGACCAGTTCCGCCCGCCTGCGAGAATATTTTTTTCTTATTCAAGTCATTTTCAAAGGGTAATTACAAAGTAAATACGCCAAATTTCTGTCAAATCTTTTCCACATGACAAAATAGTGCAATGCTTTTTTCTGTCTCTATAAGTTTGGTGAATAAGATACGATTTTTTCTTGCAGAACGAAGCAATTCTTTTACATTAGATTATAGAAGAAAACTGCAACAAGAAGCCAGATCCACAATTTCTGTCAAAATGCAATAAATTGAGAAATAAAGATTTCAGGAATTCAATATTTGGCATATCAATAGAAGAGGTTATCATCTTTTCATTTCATATTTTCCCAAATTTTTCCTGCGACTAGAAATATTTTTCCTGGATGTTTAAAGTTTTTTTACCGGAACCAGAACCCCTACTCGCACAACGATTATGGGCTACCTCTTCTGGGCGAATAGGTGTTTTCTGTTCTTCATGCATAGTGTACTGACGCAGGTGTCCGTCCACTGCATAAAATCTTAGCTAACTTATAAGTATGTAAGACTCAGGGTTAAGAGTGACTCTCCGCTGGGGGTGGATACTAGGGGTGGAGAGTGTAGGGGCTACAATAATAAGTTTGGTAAAATAGGAGTGTGAGCGCCAGTGGCTTCAGAGTGTAACCTGTAAGCAGATAGGCATACACCTAACCTCATGGAGTAAGTGGCACTGTGAACTGAGGTTACTGTTGGGCTGGGCAAGTGAGCGGGGCCTAGCTGGTGGACTAGGCTAGGGGTGTTGGCTGCACGTCTTGGATTTGATATACATTATCCTTTTATTCGAGTGTTCTGTCACCTCTAAATGATGAGCAGGGCATGACAAATCGGATAACTAGACCCGTGCCCGTGGTAAAGATTTTGAACAGTTGGAACTGTTGTCGATGCCGAGACGGCCCGATCGCCGCTCGGCGACCCTCGGCGACCTTCGGCGGTCTCCTGCTGCCGGGAGGCTGCCGGATAATCAGAGTTACCCCATCCATCGAAGCAGCAGGACCCATCCTTGATTGTCTCGCTGGAACTTGGTAATTCCTCACCAGAACTCCTAAGTAAGTACTGATATTTGCTTACATTGGTGCCAGGAGTGTTGGTGTGCCTACCCACCAGGATTTTGTCAAATTTGGATCCAGGAAAAGACATTTTTGTGATAGTTTTGTGGAGATAAAACTTTGCCAGTGGAGACTTGTTTACATCCAAGCCCCTGCCTTTGTTTACATCTCAAAGACTCTAAAAAGGTCTGAAAAAGGCCATCTACAGTGCTGAAACTAACAGGGATTATTCACAAAGGACCCCCCTGTGTGTGTGTGTGACATTTTGTGTGGTTTGGTGTTTTTGTGGACTTATATGGTGAAACTTGGAAACTTCCTGCCCACCCCAGGAGAGGTTGGAAGTGGCCATTTTTAAATCCCAAACCATTTCATCACACAGATTACAGAGCCATCCTGCATTTACTAAGACTGTTAATGATTTAAGTGTCACTTATAGGGACTGTATGTCACCTACATTTTAATTCTGGGCCATTATTTTTACATGTTGTGAACTTTTTAAGACTAAAAACTGGGGCTTAGTTTTCAAAAAAGGCCCAGGCCCCCTGGCCAGGAGCCAGCCATTTTGGCTAAAACTTTACAAAAACATTAGTGGGCCCTACAGAACATTCTGCATTTATTATGTACTAAGTCTGGCCATATATTTAAGTTATTTTACCCTGGATTAGGTGTAATTTTCATAACTTTTGTAAGCCTACTTGTACTTAGTAATTTTGCCCATTTATCCTAAATAAGGCCACAGAGCCTGGTGACTTAATTTACAAACTCCCAAAATCGGGCTCAGGCTCTCGTCATAATTCATCGGAAGTACTACCCTGATTTATTCCGGTGACAACAAAAATTAGGCTTATTCTCCAAATTTAAGGTAATTTCTGGTTTAAGGTTACTTTTTCCGGAGTCACCTTTAATTAGCCTAATTCTTGAAGATTGAAGATAAGCCGGGGATGCATCCAAGTTCTTCGGGTATCAACACAAAAAATTAGGCTAATTCTCCAAATTTAGGGTAATTTCTGGTTTAAGGTTACTTTTTCTGGAGTCACCTTTAATTAGCCTAATTCTTGAAGATTGAAGATAAGCCGGGGATTCATCCAAGTTCTTCGGGTATCAACACTAAAAATTAGGCTAATTCTCCAAATTTAAGGTAATTTCTGGTTTAAGGTTACTTTTTCCGGAGTCACCTTTAATTAGCCTAATTCTTGAAGATTGAAGATAACCGGGGATTCATACAAGTTCTTCGGGTATCAACACTAAAAATTAGGCTAATCCTCCAAATTTAAGGTTATTTCTGGTTTAAGGTTACTTTTTCCGGAGTCACCATTAATTAGCCTAATTCTTGGAGATTGAAGATAAGCCGGGGATTCATCCAAGTTCTTCGGGTATCAACACTAAAAATTAGGCTAATTCTCCAAATTTAAGGTAATTTCTGGTTTAAGGTTACTTTTTCCGGAGTCACCTTTAATTAGCCTAATTCTTGAAGATTGAAGATAAGCCGGGGATTCATCCAAGTTCTTCGGGTATCAACACTAAAAATTAGGCTAATTCTCCAAATTTAAGGTAATTTCTGGTTTAAGGTTACTTTTTCCGGAGTCACCTTTAATTAGCCTAATTCTTGAAGATTGAAGATAAGCCGGGGATTCATCCAAGTTCTTCTGGTATCGATGCTAATTGGGCTAATTCTACGAAAATCTAAGATAATTCCCGGATTTAGGTTACTTTTTCCGGAGACACCAATAATTAGCCTAATTGATCAAGTTTCAAGGGAACTCTGCAAATTAAATCAAGGTGGAAATCAGTTCATTATTCCTGTGAAGAGGACATTCATTCATGCTTAATTTCCCTACATTACGTCATGGCATGTAACATGGAGGCCGACGACCCGCTTAACATTAATACCGCATCGGTGACGAAACTTAGGACCCTCCCAGGTGTTGGCTGGTCACGGGCCAAAGTGATTTGGAAGGTTTTCCAGGACTACGGGCCCGTGGAAAACTTGAAACATGTGGCTGCCCACTTTGACCCAGCAGTAATGCAGCTCCTAAAGGAGGCTTACGTCGATCAGTTGATTGACATGGGGGAAATTGAGGATTTAAGGCAGTTGCAGTATGCAGTCAAGAAGCTGGAGGTCCTAAAGGATGCTTTCATTGCTGGGAAGATTAACATGAGGCTATATGGCTTATACCAACAGGAAGTAGTGAGCCTGAAGTTGAACTTGCACGATTCAGAGCGGAAGAAGGCTGCCAAGTATAAGCGGCCCCAGCGAAGATGCAGGAGGCAGGCGGGACAAAAAGACGGGACAGAGCCAGGAATCATGGGTCCGATGCAGGATGTCCAGTTAAACCCACAGAGCCAGGAACAGAGGAACAGTTCACAAAGCAAGTGTACTGATGGCGCCTCATATGAAAGCGGGGACAAGGAAGATCACATTGGCCAAGAAGTCGGTGATGGGACTCCAGTTGATGATTCACCAACACTGCTTGAGATGATTGAGCAGTTAGCCTCAACAAGAGTAGAAGAGCCATCATCAACTGTGAAGGAACGAGTGCTACCACCCCCAGTACAGCAACAAATGATCGACCGTAACATCCCATTAGTAGAGCCGTCATCGACAGAGAAGGAACAGGTGATGCAACCTCCAGAATCCATTATCTCTGAGAGTGGATACAGCTCTGAAAGGAGTGAAGAAGAGGGGACCGGCAAGCATCCAGGAGCCGAGCTGGAGAGACTGGGATGTCAAGTCCGAGATGCAGAGGAGCGAGCTCAACACCGGACCCAAGAGGCTGAAGGGTGGGCATCCGAATGGAGGGAGGCCTACTCAAATGTCAGAAGTGGAAGGTCCGGTAGCGGTGGCGGGCAAGGTCGCCACGCAGAACTGGAGGAGAGGAGCGGAAGCGGCAGTTGGCCAGTGCCCCAACAGCAGTCGATTCCTCAGCGGAAGAGAAGTGTGTGGGATAACTGTCATATCCCACATCACCATACCCAGGAGGAGGAGTATAGGGGCCAAGAGAACAGTTACAGCCCTGAGCCATCGTATCCCTGGGATGACCCTCGCTCACCAGGATCACCGTGGGACCACCAAGGTGAGGGCCAGTATGAGACTCCTCATCACCGCAGTGAGGGTGTCCGCCGCTCGCAGGTCTCCCCCTGGGAGCATGATGACCGGAGCCTTTATGACGTTTCTTGGCATGAGAAATAGCACGACCGCCAATCCTCAGAACCACCTCCGAGGGAGCATGGAGGCTGGAACAGCCGAGATGTCAGTCACTCGCAGGGCTTGCTTGGGGAGCAGTTTGAGAAAGCAGTGGAGACAGAAAACCCAGAAACCCCAAGATCTGAAAGCCGCCGAGAACAAGAAGACAGGAGAAGTCCTGGCACGCCAAACAATGAACACTTTGGGAGGTGCTGGGAAGCACAACCAATCACCACCCCTCCTTAGCCGAGGTCGCCCGCCGGACCGAGTATCACACGTCGGCCCGGAAATCCAACAGGCTCCATGGCGACCACTCATCATAAGCCGCTCCCGGGATCAGCCCTCATGCCAAGACAGAGATCGCCCACTGGATCAAGCCCCATCTTTGGAGCAATCGCTGGACCAAGTATCACACTTCGGTCCGGAATTGGAACAGGCACCACGCTTGGACCAGGAAACCCGGCAGGAATATAGAGGTCACCCCCATGACCAGGCCCCGCACCTGGACCAAGGCCGCTACCTGGAACAGGCACCACGCTTGGACCAGGAAACCCGGCAGGAATACAGAGGTCACCCCCCAGACCAGGCCCCGTACCTGGACCAAGGCCGCTACCTGGAACAGGCACCATGCTTGGACCAGGAAACCCCTCAGGAATCACTTGGGCTCGAGCAAGAGGAAGAGCATCCCCTGGCCTCGGCTCCATCCTTTGGCCAAAGTCCACAACAGGTGACCAATGCCACAGGCAAGAAGGCATCCCAAGACAAAAAGACTAGAAGATTTACCGCTCAACCACTTGTGAACACAACGGGAGATGCTGCACACAGGGAAGACCAAGACATCAAGCTCCTGTCTACAGCCCGTGGAGGCCAGATTAGGAGCTTCACCTGCTCCCTGCGAGTTGCCATGCCACCTGGTCTGCGGGAGAGTGATGTCACCGGGCCGCCCAGCAACATCGCAGGGCTCATTGCCCAAAGGGGGGCCCCGGTCCTCCTTCCGCAGCTGCCTGGGAAACAATTACCTCTCGCTGACTTGGACCCAGACAACAACCAGCCTCCCACATCAGCTAGACTGCCCATCAACATCACAGGGCTCATGGTCCAAGGGGGGACCCCAGTCCTCCTTCTCCAGCTGCCTGGGGACCAGTCACCTCTCACTAGCTGGGACCCAGACAAAAAACAGCCCCTTGCACCAGCCCGAGGTCTTCAGGTAACCTTTGGAGATGACAGACCGCGAAGGGTCCAGTGGGGGAACCAGGCCACAACCCCCGAGCCAAAAAGGGCAAAAGCTCATCCACCTAGTGTTAGGGCCCCTAAGACGATGTCCAGTACCTCAGGAGAAGTTCTGAGGGCTGACCGCCACCCGGAACTGGACCGGATGGTTCAGAGGCTGGAGCTGGGCAAGCTCCCTCTGGAAACCAACAGCCCTTACTTCTGCCCAGGAGGGGTCCTGTCCAACCAGCATGGACTTACTTCCATCCGCCTGGTAACGGGCCGAGTAAGAGAGCTCCGAGGAATCCCACCCAGCCACGACTTGGAGATCTCCCCAGGGAATGCCCAGAAGTTCTTCGGGCTGTAGGTCAAGAAGACCTACCACTGTAAAAAGTAGCAACTAGATGCTCATCCTAGAGCCTATAGACTGTACATACACCCGTAGAGCCAGATGTTAGTAAGATGTAGTTCTACAGCAGGTCTCTAATGGAGGGGGCCCTCCTAAAATGGCCTCTTCTGATGGAGGGGGCCCTCCTGAAAGACCACTTCCGCACCAGCCAACTTAAAGAAAGATAATGACCACCACTTCTGGCGGAGTGAACTCTTATGAGGAAATCAATTAAAGCCACCACCAACTCAAAAGGAAATGATGACTCAAAATAGAATGACACTTCTGATGGAGTGAGCCCTCCTTAAGAATGGAATGGGGAGGAGTGTTGTCGATGCCGAGACGGCCCGATCGCCGCTCGGCGACCTTCGGCGGTCTCCTGCTGCCGGGAGGCTGCCGGATAATCAGAGTTACCCCATCCGTCGAAGCAGCAGGACCCATCCTTGATTGTCTCGCTGGAACTTGGTAATTCCTCACCAGAACTCCTAAGTAAGTACTGATATTTGCTTACAGAACTTAGAAAATGTTGTCACTCTTATACAGTCTTACTTAGACTGGGGGCTGCTAATTGACATTTGTCCCGGCCCTGGCACCAGTAGTCAGAGAAAAGCCCTGACTGTCGTCGTTTCCACTGTATTATCACAGAGGTCAGGGCTTTTCTTGGACTTGGCAACAGTTGAGTGCCAGTTCTTGACCAAGCTTCAGCCTGGGCGGGCCAAAGACGTAGCCAAAGACGTAGGCACCACGTTGGTAGGTACTGTATTCAGTACCGTCGATCGTTCGGCTACGTGCAAAGCTGACGGGGGCCACCCCAACACCTGCCGTGTAACACACTAGAAAGCTCAATTTGTGAGTGTCAGAAAAAGTGCGCACTCTAAATGAAGACCTGCGCAATTGATTACATTCTTGAAGTTATAATTTTCTTATGTAAAATTATCCAAGGAAGACGTAGGTATAAATTATTTTCACCTATCTTGATGCGCTCCTAGGGTAAATTGACCTTAAACTGCATAGACATCTTTATGTATTAATTTACTCAAGTGTTCTTTTTTATCTGGCTAAGAAAATCATATCAGTATGATCTCTATAATCTAAGCTTTTGATTAATACCAAATGTTAAACATTCGGAGAAGCACATCAGAAAATACAGACCTAATTGTTGGACATGGATTTTACAACTTTTGTAGAGCTAGGTCACAAAATACTGCGCGAAAACGGGTCAGACTTTTTTTCCCCGTTGTGGTAGTACCTAACGTTGGGCCGGGCCAACTTAACACTCAATAACAGGTCATTTAACTTCGTTCCTCGACTTGAAAGTTTGATAAAAGCACATAAGAAAGACCAATATCACTTAGATATTAAATCTAACTTCTCTCAGCGTTGATTTACCCTGTATTTATTAAATCATCCACATTTCTTTACCTTGCAGTCGTGCGCGCTTGTTTACGCCGGAAGTGCCAATTGAGGCAAAAGTTGTTGGGTTCGTTGCATGCAAGAGGAGCTGTGTTGCCAATGTGCGCCGTCTGTGACGTCACCGCGAACTCATTAATATTCATTACCTACTGGGGAAGGGGGGGTGGGTGCTGGGGTGGGTGGTTGTGGGTCAGTGGGGAGGGGGGGAGGGGGGGAGGGTGGTGCTCCATATGTACCGGGGGGCACAGCACAAAGGTGCGGACAATGCATTGGTTGACCAAAACGTAATAATAATGGTACTTTATGCAGTCCTAGTTTCCCCCCTGATTTCTCATTGTTAGATCATACACATGTTTCTTCATTACTCCCCTCTTTACAAAAATATTTTAAAATCTTGATATTTTTCTCAACAATTACGTTCAGACTCGTTTATCCCATAAATAAATGAGCCAAACTATGAAATACGATTATTTTTCTGTAAATGGTCTTTCAATATCTGAATTTCTGCTGTTAATGCGAAAACTGGTACCTCTACTCTAGTGGACAGTCACTTCGGATAGATCTATAGTAGACAGCTGAGAACATTATATATCAAAAACATATGCAAAATCGTATATGAAGCATTAAACAATATTCTCAGATTCACATTACAGGTATAGGATGTGACCGTATGACAATTTGTGCCCCGAGCGTAAGCGAGGGGCTTTTATTGTTACAGAAACAAAACAATTAGAGTTTTAACATCCCAGATAAGGCTCACTAGACGACGAGTACATTCTGAGTCATGCCAGACACCTGTTGTGTGTTTAGGCAGTGCCCGGGCCAGTAGCTCTGCGGGTATAGTAACGTTGGTTTTAACACCTCTGATAAGGGCCCCTAGCTGCTCCCCTTGGGGATTGTGCTTGGCAGGGATGTGTGGGTGTAATCGCGTTGGTTTTTAACCCCCTAATAAGGGCACCCAGTCAGCTTTGTTTATGGTATAAGTTAAAGGGACATTCTCGTCCGTCAGTAAGCCGTCATTTGCTACGTTGTAACTCCCATAATACCGCGCCAAATTCGTGACGTGACCAATCACGTCGCTGGATTACGTTCTAACGTCACAAAACACGTCGCCGGCCGTCGCGTCGTTAGGTTAACGTCGGCGGACTTAAGCCTAGATACGGCAGGACGAGAATGTCCCTTTAAGACAAAGGCTTAGTGTTTTTATATTGTTTTTATATTATGATGGACGGGTAGAACAATAGAATTAGGCTGTGAGTATAATACTAATCTGTTATACAGGCTACGCTTATATAAAGAGATCATAGGAAGTCCTCAGATATAGAAAACATATCCATTAGGAAAAGAGAGGGAAGACATGACATTGCAAGCCTGTTGTGCACAATATATCCAAAACTAGAATTTTACATTTTCACTCCCTACCCATAAAGGGTTTAGAGTAGAAATACCCTATCCTCGCCAGGTACCCCTAATATGGTTCTATTTGAGAAAATAGAATTAGAGGTCATCCCTGAAGAATTTGATTATTAAAAGACAAAATTTGGACTGGATAAAATATAGATTTATCAATATTTCTACGAAATTGAAATTAAATTTCGTAGAATATCATGAGTTATCATATCAGCAATGATGGTAAAGACTATCAAACAAAGCATGAATGATTTTAATCTAGATTTATAACGTATATGGACCTGGAGTCTACATAAAACAATATTGTTTGTTATATTTTTAATTTAATTCTTTATGTGCGATATTAGGCTTATATGCACAATATAATACCTATAATTAGTATTCTAAAGCAATGGTCCCTAATCAGAAAGGGGTAAGACTAGAAACAAAACAAATATATCAGCAGATACTCATCATATATAGTCCTATAACACAAAACAAAACCGGATATCCGAATCCGAGAATTTTCAGTGGCCACAACTTGCCATGCACGTGGGACCTCCTGACAGTCACCCCCTCTGGTCCCCCTTGAATTAATGAGCACCAGGACCGTCCGCGCGACTTTCACACCTCGTAAGGGGGCGGGGCTAAGCTCAGGCCGGACGGCGCATTCTGGCAACACGCCTACTTTAGCTCGTTGCATCGGGGTCATCCGTCTGCAACTTCCGGTTTATGATTCGCGGCAAGTTCTTAGAAAACAAAAGGCAACTTTACGGTGATACTTCAATAGATCGGACTTGAATATGTACATCACTTGGCAAGCATAATCTACGAGTAGGTTTGAATTACTTTTTATGGTTTCTAGATAAGTTTTAAGCTGCTACTAACGCAATCACACCTGAAAATCGGTCTATCAGGAGTATCACACTCAGACTGTCACTGACACTCTCAAGACTCTCTAGCTCTAGAACTCTAGCACAGCTTAACAGACTGTGTATAGTTTTTACTATGGGGTGACCCATAGCCCAGTTCTTAAAACTGAGGCTTACACAGCTAAAGACTCCCAAGTCCCTAACTCGGCCTAAGAGTAAGACTGAGTCTGAGTTAGATCTAACTGGTAGATCGACCCTTATCATTTACACTGCCACCTGATTTGGCCAGCCCTATGGCTTATCTCCAGGGTGCCCACGCAAATCTTTAAAAGTTTTAGAATGTCTCAGGGCAGGGATCCCATTTTTCCTGCTTTTTCCGGATTTCTGGTGTTCCGTGAAAATCTGTCCCCCCGTGAGAAACTGTCCCCCGGACACTTTTTCACGGGCAGTGAAGCCATGAAAAAGTGCCCCCCCCCCTACAAAACAAGTAATATAAACAATTTTAAATGATACATTTTGTTACATCTGACAAATTAAGATGAAAAAAAGATTTTTAGAAAAAAATAAAAACTAGATAAACCCCTCTCTTCTAAACCATCTCTAGGATTCAACACTAACCCTAACTCATCCCTATTCCTAGTCTATGGATGAAATAAACATCAAATTCTCTTGTAGCGCTCCCCGGGCTACGTTACTGGGGGAAAAGACCCAGGCGATCACAGGGATTGGCGGTTGTTGACAAATGACCAAACAATGCAACTTTTAGGTTAAATAAAGTTTATTTAGATAACTCTTTTGTTACAATAATACTCCAAGTAAATAAACAGACCAAATACAAAATGGTTTACAAATATCTGACAGTGTTTCTAGAATAAAGTTCTGAACCACAATATTAAATACTAGGTAACAGAATAAAGTTCACAAAATACCCTTTAACAAAAAGGCAAATTCCTTTTAATAAAAAGGCTAAATACCAAGTCTGCTTTAGGGGAAAACTCTACAAAACTTGTGGGGCAAACCATCAAATTCACCTATTCTTAAAAAGAACTAGGTATAACTTTCTCAGTCTAAAAAGACATGAGCAACACAGGCCACCACAAAGTCTCACAAACAAACCAGGGTTACCTTCTCAGGTCAGAACCCTATACCAGCCAACCAGGCTATAACACCACAGTGAGACTAAAACCAGTCTAAACTCTGCCCCTCAGTGTCCCCTATATCTAACCAGAGCACAGACCCGGTAGAGAGCACCCTGCTCTGATTGGTCCATTCAGGAGGGAAAGCTGGCTCCCCATTGGTCAGAAAAGGAGCCCTCTGATTGGCTTGTTCAGACCGTCCGTTCCGGCCGCCGGGAGGGGGACCGGGCTGCAAGGTAAGTGTGTTGACGGGCCGCGCTGCAGCAAGCTCCGGCCGCCGCCGATCGGCCCGGGCCGGTCGTCGAGGCGCGCCACACGCCCCCCTCCTTGGACCAACGCGCCCTCGCGTTGTTACCAAAACAAAACAGTACAAAACAGTCCAAAAATACATAAAAATACAGTACAAAATACATGGAACATGGAACAGTACAGTACAAAATACATAGAACATGGAACAGTACAGTACAAAATACATAGAACATGGAACAGTACAGTACAAAATACATAGAACAGTAAAAAATACATGAACAGTAAAAAATACATGAACAGTAAAAAATACATGAACAGTATAAAATACATGAACAGTATAAAATACATGAACAGTACACTGTTTCCACAAGTTCAGTACAGAACATAAAATTCTCCTCGCAAAATAAAAGTCTCTTTGGTGAAATTCTATATCCTTATGTCCTTAAGTTGATCAGACTGTCCTTAGTCTTCCTCCGTTGAGCTCCTGTCAAAGTCAGGGCGCAGAGCCGGCCACAATGCCAGCTTCGCCCTTGGTCACGGTGTTCTTCCAGACAGCACATCTCCAGACAGCACATCTCTCCCAAAACCAAAATCTCAAAAAGCAAAATTCAGCACTTCGAGGATCAATATCCAAGGTAGATAATACACAGGGATTTCAAGGTTATCAGCTTACCAGAGGGATCCCAGAACCTGCTCAAAGCAAGGTTGGTCACCCAACACGCTGACCTTACATCTTCCCATCTCTCACTACTCAGTGAACTACAAATGTAAAAATGAGCTACGCGAACGTCTGTTTAACAGCAAACAAACTGCTTGTTCTGAACAAGTAAGCTTCTCAGGTGACAGTCCACCTGCCAATTCCTCCTGATCAGACTTAAAGGGCAATTCCCCCTTCAGATCAAACAGCACATCATCAACCAGTCCATCAGAACATGCAAGCCTCCCAGCAACAAACCGCTATTGTAAATCTGGAATCCAGCTTAGAGGGCAAATCCCTCTCCATCCTGGGTAGTGAATCACCTCGCCAGAACCTCCAGAGAACATGCATATAAGCCTCCCAGCAACAGCACCACTGTTGTAAATCTGGAATCTAGCTTGAGGGTAACCGCCCTCTCCATCCTAGGTAATGAATCACACATCAATCCCTCCAGAATATGCATGTAAGCCTCCCATCAACAGTACCCCTGTTATCTGGAATCCAGCTTGAGGGTAACCCAACCCTCCTCTGTCCTAGGTAGTGAATCACCTCGCCAGAATCTCCAGGACATGTGAGCTTACCAGCGAACAGTCCCCCTGTCATTACTGGTCCAGCTCAAGGGGTCACTCCCCTCTCCAATCTGGTTATGAACAACTAACTGTCCCTACAGGTCACGTGAGCTACCTAGACAACAGACCCACTGTTCGAAATTCTAGGCACAACTCTTTAAAGCAAACCATTTCATATCTGAGCACCTTTTGTAAGGGCACATCATTCCTTCAATAAGTCCTCTCAACCAAATCTCACAGTCACCAAAACACATCTTTTGAAAACAATATTAAGGAACTCCACCTTAAAATATGCCTTCCAAGATACCAAAAACTGATAGATTTCACCATCCCTAGGTTACTTTCCTATGATTTCACCTTCCCTAGGTTACTTTCCTATCAAAACTAAGCACTCTCAACAATACATAACCAGCAACCCACTGGCAATGTGCCTTCACTCACTCATACTTCATTCACAATCAGGAATCTACCTGAAACCATCAGACATAAGAGCTTTCACCTAGCTCAACTCAACCAAAATCAGTAGCCCCCCTGAAACAACAGCTCACATCTCAAAATAACCACAAATCCACTTGAAACTACAGAAACCGAGCTTTCACCTAGCTCATAACTAAAAACTATCAGGAATCCACCTGAAACTACACAAATCAAGAGCTTTCACTCAGCTCACATCTAAAACTATCAGGAATCCACCTGAAACTGTACAAATCAAGAGCTTTCACTCAGCTCACATCTAAAACAATCAGGAATCCACCTGAAACTGTACAAAGTGAGAGCTTTCCCTCAGCTCATAACTCAAAAATAAAATAATCAAAGCTCACCCTGAAACACAGGGAGCAACAACTTTCCACATCAAAAAGCCCCTCTTTCCACAGGAACCAGCTCTCTGATTCCACCTCTCTAACACAGAACAAAAAGCATCATCATGCATATCATAGGCCATGGGAGAATCCACATGCCTTATTCCATGGTCATCTTGGCCAGCTGTGCCATCCTGTGACCCAGGACCAGAAAAAATGGTTGACAACACTGACAGAGGAAGGTATGCCCCAGCCACTGTCAAAGCAGGAGGGTGAAACACCATCTCCCTGCATATCAATATTATTAGGCAAGCCACCAGCATGACTATTTACACACCAAAGCACCAACAGCCAAATAAAACTCCTGTTCAGGAAATCCATCCTAATTCCTAGGATATAACCAGTCAATAACAACCAGACTTCTTAGCTCTGGGCTGTTAGCCTCAATAAGCCGCTTCACTTAAAACAAGTCAGAAACCAAAGTTCTGAACAAATAATGACTTCTCGTTGTGTTTTAACTTCAAATTCTAAATATCACTGGTCATGTCACAACGTTACCAATCCTGGTCACAGGCACCAAAACTGTAGCGCTCCCCGGGCTACGTTACTGGGGGAAAAGACCCAGGCGATCACAGGGATTGGCGGTTGTTGACAAATGACCAAACAATGCAACTTTTAGGTTAAATAAAGTTTATTTAGATAACTCTTTTGTTACAATAATACTCCAAGTAAATAAACAGACCAAATACAAAATGGTTTACAAATATCTGACAGTGTTTCTAGAATAAAGTTCTGAACCACAATATTAAATACTAGGTAACAGAATAAAGTTCACAAAATACCCTTTAACAAAAAGGCAAATTCCTTTTAATAAAAAGGCTAAATACCAAGTCTGCTTTAGGGGAAAACTCTACAAAACTTGTGGGGCAAACCATCAAATTCACCTATTCTTAAAAAGAACTAGGTATAACTTTCTCAGTCTAAAAAGACATGAGCAACACAGGCCACCACAAAGTCTCACAAACAAACCAGGGTTACCTTCTCAGGTCAGAACCCTATACCAGCCAACCAGGCTATAACACCACAGTGAGACTAAAACCAGTCTAAACTCTGCCCCTCAGTGTCCCCTATATCTAACCAGAGCACAGACCCGGTAGAGAGCACCCTGCTCTGATTGGTCCATTCAGGAGGGAAAGCTGGCTCCCCATTGGTCAGAAAAGGAGCCCTCTGATTGGCTTGTTCAGACCGTCCGTTCCGGCCGCCGGGAGGGGGACCGGGCTGCAAGGTAAGTGTGTTGACGGGCCGCGCTGCAGCAAGCTCCGGCCGCCGCCGATCGGCCCGGGCCGGTCGTCGAGGCGCGCCACACTCTATCTAAGTTCTAAAACTAATTTTTTAGTTTCAATATGAAATATTATCTTATAAAAGAATAACATAAATAATCAATTAAAGTGAGAAAACAGGAGGGGGTGGACACATTTTCATGGCCTTGGGTCCCCTGTGAAAAACTGTCCCCCCTGCACTGAGCATGCTCAGTGGAGGGGGGGGGGGACAGTTTCTCACGAGGGACCGTTTTTCACGGCACACCTGTTCCTAAGTCATAGATCTAAGTCGATGATAAGACCCTGGTCTCCCCCTGTAGGGGTGAACTATAGAGGTTTAATTATCCGTTTAAAATTAATGCGTGTTTGTGTTGTTTCGTTGTATAGATAATAGCTAGCTCCATTCACAGTCTCCCTCCTCGTCGACTGCGGTCGTCCAATACATAATTATAGTTCCCTTATCATGTAAGACGTGAACACTCGTTGTGAAAGGATTTGTTGTTTATTATCCAATGTCTAGTCGTTCCGTGACAAGAACTCGATTGACCATGATCAGTCCCGAGGTTAGAGTTCCCTCAAACACATTCAGTCAACGCTCCGCGCTCTAACACAATTTCTATATGCCTCTCTCCAGAACCTAGACTGCAGATTAAAGGTCCAACCTTCGCAGGATGTTTACTCACACAGTGCTTGCAGCTACTCTGGCTAGCTAAGAGCGGAACACATTATTATATGGTGGTACGTCACACCTTAACTCCTCCCTCATTTCACTACTGTCAAAGTGAAACATTGGCTTACACGTGCGCTTCTAAGCTCACGTCATGCTGCCCAAACATGGACTGGCCACCCGCGTCAGTACAGGGGTGAGGTAGTCTAATGATGTACAATGTCTAAAATTTTATCTACACACTACGTACATAGATCTAGATCTACTTATGATAGCTCTATTTTATTTCTACATGCTTACATAACTGGTTAATTTGTGAAAAATTACAAATGTCGCTGACTATTCTCTATGTTCAGTAATATACTGAACTATATAAATCACTTTTATAAGATAAATTGATGAAAACAGATCAGAAGATTAAACAACTTTAATTACAAATCTAAACATTGATTAGACTATAAATGTCCCGGGAGTCCCGTGAAGTCAGTGGGACCAAGTAACTGAGACCAAGTGGGCATGAGATCAAGTGACTTGTTACCGATAGGAATGGTGAGGGTTAACTGGTTAAGCCCTCAAGCAATGAGACAAGATATATATGGGGTTGGCGAAACAGGTAGACCAAAACAGGCCTTATTTATTCAACAAGTAGATCTAAAAGTAAACATTGAAAAGTCGTCGCTGCTAGGGGCTGAATATACAAGAATAAGAAAAAAAGGGGAAAAAACACACAAAAAGAACTATTAATAATTGTGTTAAGAGAACAGATTGCGGATTCTAAAAGCTCTTTAATGTCAGAAGGAACATAACATATTATTCTATCTCTTTTGTATTTTCCTGCCTAAAATCCGGAAGACTCCTGCCTAAAATCCGGAAAAGCTTTTTCACGAATTTCCGGATTTTTGAGGGTCATAGAGTGGCATCTCTGTAAGTGATTTTCTAAAAGTTGATATTTTTCTTGCAGAAGGCTCTTACGTTAAAAAGGTCTTAAATTTCTTAATTGGATCTGATTATGAAATGAAAATCAAATGATAGGATGTGAAAAATTGCTGTGTTTTGCAGATTGTAAATAAATTGTTCCTCATGAAGTCAAATGCTTTTTAACCTATGGCAAAACGCTCTTAAATTGGCCAAATTTAGATTTGAGAAAAAGCATGGACACACTGATTTTGCCTATAATCTTTTGTATCTTTGCAAGCTGACATTTTCACCCTCAATATCTTTTTAAATTAAAGGTTTTGTGTTTGTAGTATTTGTACCTGTAGATCTAGAATGATAGAACGTTACAATAAATATAGATCTCTGTAAAAGAAAAATCGTCCAAAAAATATAGATTGCGCCACATGAAACCCCATCCCCATCCCCACACTCTTCCACGAGGCCTAGATTCTCGAGAGTCCCAAGCCCCGCACAGGCCAGGCGTTAAGATCTACAGTACGACGAAGCATAGAGATGCATGTCAATGAACCCCCAATGAAAGAAGTTATGTTGAAAAAAAAGAAAAAGGATATATGCATTGCTCATTATTGAATTTCATTTTCAGATAGATCAAATCTTTTGGACCTGTGCCATGAGGGAAAGCCAGCATGCTGAAAACAGAGAAAATCGTGCAAATCAAGACAAGTGTAGGGCGACATCTACGTGTGATTAGAGAACATTACGTCAGAGAGGATGTGCCGTGTTACAGTTCTATGTGTATTGATGGCTGCAAAAATGAGCTGAGTAAATAATTGTTATTAGAACTTCTATGCAGAATGCATTGATCTGAATTTTGGCTGAGGCAATATAGCTCTATCAATAAATCAAATGAAACTCGTAGTAATTACTAGATATTGTCTTCAGCTATGTATCAGTCAAATCTGTGAAAGCAAACCTAGACAATGATTTTTTCATCTCCATCCTGAAACATCAATGATGGAGGATGTATTAAAACGATGGAAACAATTCATGTCATTTAATTAAATCACATAAAATGACCACTGGAACTAAATCTTCAAGTAAATTGGATAAGTGATACAATTGCGACCGAAAACTATGAAAGTTAATTATCGTTATTCTGTCCGAGTTTTAATGTCTAAGCCTTCATGTGATTCAGTTAAAAAAGGGTAGGCAATAATCATTAAGTTTTAAGCTTCTTCTTAATTCTAAATAACCTCTTCACTTTTGTCAGGTGGTCGGTTAGTGAGTGTGTTACCCAAAGATGTGACCCACTATGTGGTCCCAGACTGTGCCCTGGCCAAGGACTACCTGGAGCTGCTGGAGATACCAGAGATAACGGCTATCATCTTCTTACAGACCGTCGTCAACAGCGTAAGTACATTCTATGAATGAAAGTGGCCCTCATACATTTGCGATAAAATATCGTTAAATTAGAGGTAAATCCAAAATATATGACTCCATATCAAGAATGAAAAGAACCTAATGAAACGGACGTTAGGAACGGACCTTTTTTCTTTTCTCATGAACTGGTTTGGAATTCAGCAATAAAGACATTTACTAACCCTAAACATTGGATATTATCCAAAACTTTATGACAACACAATACGTACATATGGTTTTCAATTTAATATTTTCTTTTATTATGCAAACAGATATAAAATTGGATTCATTACAGTCATGAACGACTATTGGAAGCGGTGAAACTAAGAGGGCAAATTAAACATGCTATCAATTCTTTTTTCTAGGTTCAGCATGATGGCAGTCGGAGGCTACACCGTCGGTTGATGAACATTGTTCACGACCCTCACAAGAAGAGTATCATCTTTCACAACGAGTACCAGAAATACGCTTACTGTGTGCGTAAGACGGGAGAGACCCTGCAGCAATGGCAGGCAAGGTGAGATCTTTTAAATTCAGAATCTTTTTCAACCAAGTAAAACAAAAGTAAATTCTTAAAAAACCATTTAAAATGATAATTTTGTGAAAAATATTAGGGTTTACTTGCTTGTTAATCTTTGCTACTTCTGTATGATTGATTTACGTTGGTTTTGAATACTTAGTTTTTGTTAAACTTGTTTTGTTTTGCTAGCTTAAATGGAAGAAAACCTCATCATTTGTTTTATACACATTATAACCACTATTTTGATGGATAATCCACTTGTTCCTCGTGAATCTGCTGATCTAAGCTAGTAACCCAGCCAAGATATATGCATTTTCATCGTACTTGATTAGTGTCTGGAAAAGTGACGAATTAAACTAATAACTCTTATTGCATGTTCTACTGCTGTACGTATCAATGTCCGTTGTAGGAGTGTCTACGAAGGGGCGGTGTGGTACTACAACCATCTGGCCGGTCAGATCCCTATCGTTGTTCTCACCTCAGACAACTATGTGAGTCTTTTTCCATATGAGATAAGTAAGACTTGTCCTAGTAACTTTGACATTTATCTATGAATTATTATCAAAAATATTATAGCTACACTTTGTAGAATAGTTGTTATTATAAATAGTTATAGATGGCCGCTTACTTATTTAGTGAGCCATTTTCTTAGTTTGGAAATAAATTTTGAAATAGGTTAGAAAGTAAGGACACGTATATCGAAACAGAACATTCTTGTACTCTTATAACATATAACCAGATTTGCATAATTCAATTCAATTTAATAATATAATTTACACATATTTTGTGTAAATCCTTTGCACTCTGGCCAGTTTTAAAACGACCACTTCTGAAAACAACAAGCTTTCTCATTCTCATTTGCTGAAATGACATTCTGCGACCCCTTTTCTCTGACTCAAATCACGAACATTTCACAACTTTTGAAGGGACAGCTCCCCATCCTAAAAAAAATGAGTGATCAACAACACTCATGTTTCTTCTCATTTTCTCAGTATCACTATTATTATGTTCTTTCAGTTACTAGATACCTTCGGCAGTCACACCCAGGGGGTGTTTGTCATCACGTTAGACCAGTACTTGAACACCTTCTGGGCCGAACTGACCCAAGCACACAGCCTCTACTCAGCCCTCAGGGCTGCCCTTAGTGATGCTAAGACCAAAGGTATGTCAAGAGAATTTATTCCTACAGAGGGGGAGATGTTTGGACTCTTTGAACAGTTTCCATGGGTATCCAGTTTACCAGTATCAGGGTGCCCACGGAAGTCTTAAAAAGTCTTAAAAGATCTTAAATTGATTTTTAAAAATTCAGGCCTTAAAAAAGATCTTAAATTTCACTTTTTTCTTGCTGGAGGTCTTAAAAAGGTCTTAAATTGGATCTCATTAGGAAATGAAAATTAAGTGATAGGTTGAGTAAAATTGCCGCATTTTGTCTAGTGTCGGTACATCAAAATTTGTGTGGTCAAATTTGTCCTGACCTGTGTCAAATTGGTCTTAAATTTGCCAAACTTAGGTCTTAAATAGGTCTTAAAAAGGTCTTAAATTGATTTTTGAAAAAGCGTGGGCACCCTGCAGTATGCTACCATTTTACCACATTACGAGTACCATTTTCTCCTCTTGACTTTTTGGTCATGCGTTTCAACGCGTCTGCTCAGAAATAATTCATCAGTTTAAGAAAATCAGTTCTTTTTCTAGATTTTTGTGTGTGAAATCTTTCAAGTAATATCTTGTTGCGTGTTTTAATAATTAAATATATATTCAGTTGGTCTCTAAAGCTCTTCTTAGTGTGCTGAAAGTTAACATGAATTAGTCTTATATTTTCAGAAGGGTAAATTTTGGGTAAAGGTTTTAAGATAAATTTGGTATATTCCCATGTAGAATTTCAAATCAATTACTTTGTGCCGTCCTTCTTTTAAGTAACTTCTGAAGCAGCAGGATACCTGCCCTCAGACGTGCTGGAGGCGGGGCTGAAGGTGGGACGCTTCATCCAGGGTCGGCTCAACGTCAACAAACACAACTCACAGAGCGAGGCCTTCGTCACTCCCTCAGGGTAAGAGATTTTGGTTTAATTAAGTCATGGATGTGACAACGAAATCAACATAGACCTCTCTCTCTCGTTGATAAAAAGTCACAGAATTATTTCCTAAGTGTAACAGTCTAGAATTATGAATATATTCCTACGTATTCATAAAATACCCTCCATGAAATCCGTAAATAGTCTAAATAATACATAGAAGTGAACTTATGAAACTTATGAATACTATAAAAAAATGTTTTTAAGAAATTCAGTGTCAGACTGAACACATTTTGCCACCTTTTCAAAAGGGAACCTAACAAAACCCAAAATGTAAAAAAATAAATACGCTATTATTGAATTAGTTTAATTTGGTTTCAGAGTTAAATCCAAGGACTCAATATTTAGTAGTGACATCCTCATCAGTGGGTCTGCTGCCCGTAACCACACAGTGCACGGGGATGTGGTCATCATAGAGGTCCTACCCCGCACCCAGTGGACTGGGCGGTCACTCGCACTAACCAACACTACGCAAGGTGGGTTTCTTTAATAAAAAAAAAACCCACATATTTTCTCCTTTTCTTAATGTTTCCGAATATCAATTACGAATTATATGTAATGGTATTCTTGAATAGAGAGTGTTATCTCAGAAAAACGTAAACCTTACTTCTTTTTTGCCTGAAGACAATTTTCTATTTAGCATTTAATTTTAAAATTTTCATTTAACGTATTTCTGCCCAACGACGCCTGTAATCCTCCCTTATCCATATAGGCGTCTCAAAACTTAAGCTTATGATATCACGTTGGCACTGGACAACGCCAAAGAAAACAGTCATGGGGAGCAAAGGAAACAAATATAGATTTTTGCAAAAAAAAATCCTATAGTGAGAGACCTTTGCTAAATTCACAGGCCTTCCCTTTGGAATATTCAGCACCACGGTACATGCCTCTGCCATAAGTCATTTTGACCCAGGCTATAATAATTTAACAAATTTAAACAACTTGTATGTACAGGAATTAGAAATAAAAAAAAAAATAAAAAAAAAAAAAAAAAAAACAACTTCCAGATGAGTCGTCCGAGAACTCTGAGGTGTCGCAGACCATGCCGACCGGGCGCGTGGTGGGCGTGCTACAGCGGGGCTGGAGAGACTACGTGGCCACCTTCGGCCCGGAAGAGGAGAGTCAGCGTAAGGCTGGGAAAGTACTCGTACTTCCATGGGACAGGCGCATACCCAAAATCAGGATCAGCACATCCCAGGTGGATGCCCTGAGGGACCACAGGTAAGATATAAGAAGTGGGCGAAATAAGACCCAGGGTTTCTATCAGAGTTTATAGACTGTCCCCCAGGACTTGTATCAGGCCTTAGGGTTGATAGACAGTCCCCCCCCCCCTTCTTTCTTTTACGTTCGTATTTCAGACTGAGATTGAATAGTTTCACCCGGAAAACATTATAGACTGATGCTTATAAAAGTAGCTGGGGCCATCTTTTCGTACCCGATTTAAGTTATTTCAGGTCATCAGGTACGTTTTGATTATTGTGTCATTCATAATTTATTCTGTCTATCACTCAAAATAATTACACCTAACTAACCCTTATCAAGACTATTTTGAATTTACATCACTTCTTTTGGTGACAGACAAAATCAGGCATTTTGAGACACTAATCAAATTTATATCTCGATCGAACCTTTTGAAATATTGGCGTACCTCTAACTTTAAGGTTGAGGTGTATGGTCAGCAACAGTAACTGAGAAACTAACTACCTTAAATCTGTCCCAACCTGTAACATCATAATCTTATTTCCAGGATTATTGTGCGGATCGACTCGTGGGAGTTTGACTCTCAGTACCCAAACGGTCACTTTGTACGGAGTCTGGGTAAGATGGGGGACCTGGAGACGGAGACGGCGGCCATACTCATAGAGAACTCCATCACCAACGCCACACCCTTCTCTGAGGCCCAGGTTAGTGACTTAGATAGTTAAATATCTAAATCACAAGGTACCAACCACACAGGGAAAACAGGGAAAATGGCAAAAAAAAAATTCCTGACAGGGAAACACAGGGAATTTGGAAATTTTGCCAAAACACAGGGAAAACACAGGGAATTTCATTTGGCCAGGTTCTGAAATTCCTGATTCTCAAGATATTAAGGATTCAACTTTTTGTTGTTGGGTTGTCCAAATCTTTTCTGCACGCGGAGGCTTTTAAATTTGATCAACTTGCTGGATATTACATAGGGAAAAATTGCAGCGGGACAGGGAAATCTCAGGGAAAACACAGGGAATCTGAAAATGGAGTTTCAGTTGGTACCCTGAATATCCTAATCAGTATATCTAATGATAATGTGTAAGCTAAGTATTTTTTAAGGTTTTTCTGTCCATTGGCGAATATCTGTCGAATTTTGAACCATGACTTTTGATGAACAGACTTTCTATTTTGCAGACAGATTTTAGATTTGTAACAGAACCTGAAAGGGTTCGGCGACTTTTATTAGTGCCTTATTTTGATAGGCTATATCTGATTTCTTTCTGTAGCAACCTTGCGTCCCTGAATAGAAATGTGTAATGAATCGAAAGCTTTTATTTTTCTTTTAATAGACTCTTGTTCAAGCCATATCTTAAATGCATGTACTTTTACGATACCACACGGAAGTAGCATAAACGATGACATTCTCACTGCTGACACATGAAAACAAAAGACCAAAGTGATTAAAAAGAATAGAAAGACGTGGCGAGGTGTTTTTGATAAAAGCAAGTAAAAAAATAATCTTGTATCATGTTTAACAATATTCATCACTAAGCTGAAAATAACCACTCATGAAATAATATTTGTAATAACATGATTTGCCATCCAAGAAATATAGTTTTGAGAAGAAATTGCAGAAAATACTATCATAAATATAAGTAATAAGCCCATCCTACATTAAGAATATCCTAGGGTTGCACAAAATGACTGTTTAAGCCATCCTTGTTTCCAAAAGTTGGGGTTGCTGATTTAAGCAAGAATCATGTTTTTCCATATCCTCAAGTACTGTTTGAACATTGTGATTTCTCAAATTTTACCAATTGACAGATTTACAGGTTTGGCAGCCAATCGAAATGATGTATTGCAGAGCAAAATAGGGTTGGACATTGTAGGCCAAAATATAAACTGCATCTTACAAATTTTAAGAGCAATCTGTGAACCAAATTGTTTTGATCAATTGTGTATCATACAACTGTCTTCAGGAAACAAGCATGGAGGCAATTTTGAAAATATTTCATAGTAAACCTAAATGTTTGTGTAAACTGGGTTGGGCTTATTGCTTTTAATGATTTTTTTAGTTGCGGGAGTTACCAGTTAACAACTGGGATCAGCATTGGGAGATGGACGCGGCTGAGGTGGGCCGACGCCGTGACCTGCGGGACTCCCACCTCATCTTTAGTATCGACCCTAAGGGGTGTGAGGACGTGGACGACACACTCTCTGTCAGGTATTTCTACTTTCTGTATCTCTCTTTTAACGCTATTTTGAAAAAAAAAATTGCTCGCTGGAAATCAGGATAAATGGCTCGATGTTTTGCTGTGACTCGGCAGAAAAGGTTGCTATGCTCTCAACCCATTCTATTTTTCAGTTAAAAAAAATGAGCGGGTTTTGATACAGATGACAACTTTAAGGCTAATGACCTAAACTTTGGGACCTTTAGACCTCTAAGGGACCTAGACCTAGACGCTGTATAAATACGCACATTGACAGCATTATGATTTTTTTCCCTTATTGAACATCCGATAGCATTCAGATTGAAGTCATATTAGTCACCCAGCTTACCCCAGTCCACCTATAGTGTTGTTTATTTTAGTTTTGCAGTTTGGTACTGCAAGTATTTAAATGTCAATTGCCCTATTGATAAATCCAATGTTTATGTTATTTTTCAGGAGGTTAGATAACGGTAACCTCGAGCTGGGTGTCCACATCGCAGACGTTACGTACTTTGTGCCCACTAACTCGCTGACCGACCTGGAGGCCCGAAGCCGGGCGACCACTGTCTACCTGGCTGACCGGCGATACGACATGTTACCTGAGGTCCTCAGCGCTGACCTCTGTTCTCTACTAGGGGGAGTGGACAGGTAAATGGGGTTTTCTTTATTTTATTATCTACTGAATATTTAATCGACAATTTGTATCTTTCAGTCTAAGATGGACTGTCCCTGATTGATATGATGAAATTCTGAGATATCAATATCATAATGATATGAAAATAAGTTTTTGTTTGAAACTCTGGGATCATTAAATTTTCACCATTCATAAATATGCCACTTTTTGCCAGACCTAATCAGGCTAGTTAATTATCGCTCCTATCTGCAGTGTTACCGCTAAATCTGAAGATCAAGCCCTGATTGAATAATGTGGTACTAGTTTGATCGCAATATTCAGAATGGAACACATGTTTTAGGAAAATGTAGAAAAACTTATGATGGTTGCTACTACAAGTATTAAACAAAATACATGATGTTGATATTGGAGTTTAAGGTCTGCTCAGCAAATTTTCAGCTATATCGAGACCAACTCCGGTTTTTTGATTTACACAAGTATATGGTCGTATCTATGGGTGTAGAAGCGACGGCAAGGCGAGGAATTGTAGCAGGCTAGACCCAGGCTCGAACCCGGTCAGGCCATGTGCGGGGCAAGGACGTTAACCACTACATTACCCCGCCCTCCTATTAAACAAAATATATAAAATGCAAATTATGGCATAGTATATTTCTTGGCTTAACAAATTCACGACCACATAATGATAACTGATGAAACTAAACACATAGAAATATTGGAAAACCACAACAAAACAGTTTTCTGTTGTATTATCTAGGTACGCTATGAGCGTGATCTGGGAGTTGGATGCGGACCACGAGGTGGTTGACATGTGGTACGGACGGTCCGTCATCAGGTCAAAATACAAACTCTTCTATGAGGTATGTGTACACAGATTTGATATACCTTGCATATATGAATAACTTTAACTTTCGGAAGGGGGGGGGGGGGGGGACTTGTACGAAAGTGTGCATATGCGTTAACAAACGTTTTCCATGAAAGTTGTATAATATTTGATGGTTTTCAGATTTGAGTTCATAAAGAAACAAGAGGCTTTTATGTTTGAAATAATTATACAGTTTCCTCTACCTTCCATAACTAAAAAAAGGGAAAGTCAATAAATTCCTAATCCGAAGAATGTTAAAGTACGTGAATGCCGAACGCGGCGGTATCTACAATTATTATAGACAAAAATGATAAGAATGCCCTTCTTTTTCGGATGTTTTCCTTTTCCTCCCTTAAAAAAAGATAAGGATAATCTTTTGGCTCCACCAACAGATAGCCCAGCAGATGTACGACCAGGCGCCCGTCGACACGCTGGTATCCAACATCCCCGAGTTACAGGATCTAGGTCAAGATGAGCTAACCGCAAGGTACCAGCATTTCAGGATTTAGAGTGTGTAAAAAGTATTTACCAAAGGAAAAAAATCTCTCCACTCATCCATTTTTTTAATACTTTATTTTAGCTAATTTTATCTGCCAATCATTATTTGACCTTGTAATTCGTTTGGTATACTTTTCCATAAAACAAGAGCACGTATATTCATCAGGCCGATTTTGATGCCGCCGATTTTGCATTGATTTGTTTGATTATTTTTTCCGAATTATTGCACGGAACCATAAAACCTATATAACATTCGAAACAAAATTATGAACCTTTCTAATGAAACCTAAGTGAATCTCTATTTACTCCGCCGATTTTTAAAATCAACAAAATCAGCATGTGAGAAACAGGCTTAAGAGTCTTCCAGACATGCTGGAAAACCTCCCGGGAAGTCTGCCTCTATTTTTTTTATTTTTTTATTTTTTATTGATTAATCCACTTCCTGTTGATATACAAGATCTTCCAGCGGGTATATACAAGATCTTCCAGCGGGTATGTCCATTAACTACAGATAACACAGATAATCAAATAAGATAATTTTGATCGATCATACATTTCGCATAATCTACATTTTGTACTGGTTTGTTTTACAGGGTAGAAGAGTTGCGGTGGGCCGTGTCGACCCTGATAGACGTGGCCCGGGCCATCAACGCTAAGCGTACCTCAGGAGGGGCGCTCGTACTAGAAGGGGTGGAGGTGCAGGTCCAGTTCACAGACAAGTCTAGGAAGACCATCGACGACCTTCTACCCAAACAGGTTAGGGATAGATTTACGGAAAGTTTATTGAAACATTTATTGGAAATTAAATTTCCTATACTATACATTATATCAATATTGTAAATTTGAATTATGTGTCTTTTCACCCGTATCTTGTAATTTTATGAAAAAGTTGATATCAAGGCGTGGATTTGATCTATGTAATATATTTAAGAAAAAGATAGATTTGTAAAATAAAAGAGAAGCAGCATAATGTACTTTGTACACGGGAACCCTTATACCTTAACGATGGTCTCATTCAATGTTTGAAATGTCGAACCAATTTGGCAAACAAAAGTTCCTAAAATACATCTGTTCTCCTTTTTCACAGCCGATGGAGATCCACGAGACTATAGCGGAGTGTATGATATTCGCCAACCACTGGGTGGCCAAGAAGATCTGTCGGGCCTTCCCCAATCAGGCCCTGGTGAGTTGGTCACTTCTTCCCTTATCCAAGTTTTCTATGTTATTTATCGATAAGTGCTTCTTCAACAAAAAAAGATTTTGACACGTTGGAAACAGTCACTCATAAACATGCACGAAAACATAGACATAGAAGTTAGTTTTTGTTGATTTTTTTTTTTCAAAAGTTTATGAATAATGTGCAATTATGGACTTGAAAGACTTGAAAAACATGTCTTTACTTGTAACTACATGTATATAAATATCCATCTAATAACCATAGTATGTAAGTGGGGGTAATGGGAAGAACGGCTATGCCGAATTTTACTGACCCAATAAAACTACAATTCAAAAAAAATAAATCAATAAGTCGTTAATAAGTAATTACATGTATTCACTACTTACAAATTTACCATAGGACTGTTAGCCATAACAAATATATATGTACATCTATTGTCTCTGTAGCTGCGCCACCACCCGCTGCCTCGCCAGGACCACTTCGACACCCTGATACAGTGCGCCAAGTCCAAGGGCTTCGCCGTCGACACGTCCACCAACAAGGCGCTGGCCGACTCACTCGACCGGTGTGTCGACCCCAACGACCCCTACGTCAACAAGGTAAAAGGCTGGGGATTTTAGTAGTTAAATTTGATGGTTTTATTCTTCGTATTTGTTGCAACTCAATGTGATTACGGTAGTCAGTTTTTTTTCTGACTTTGATATAATAGGTCCTGGTAGATATAGAGAAAAAACTCCTCATATGTCTTAAATGTTTTCTACATATCTGATGGCTGCTTCGAGAAGTAACTAAACTGGATACTATCCCAGTCAAGATAAAAAGAAATTCGTATGGACTGGTAACATTGATTGCTCTAACATTTTTATAGTCAAGTGATAGCAACTTTAAAGACAAACAAGTTTAACCTTTTGATGAAAAGTGGAAAAGAGAGCTAGATGTTACTGATACCAAACACCTTTGTTCACAGTTTACCTTTTTTATAACACAAAATCTATACGCTTGTCTATTTTTAAAAATTCTCAAATAATTTAGTTTACAGTTACTGCGGTCGCTGGCTCCGCAGACCATGTTTACTGCTGAATGTTATAAGACAAAATCTATTATATGTAATTTAAAAAAAAAAAATTGTACATAAAATTTCATTTCCAGTTGCTGTGGTTGCTGGCCATGCAGACCGTCTTATCACACGTCTAATCATTCCCCCTTCTTAAAAACGCTGTGGAAACGAGATTTGCCCCATGATCCGCCATGTTTTTTCGCTGGTTTCAACCTCTACTGTAACATCATAGCTATGTCTTTCACCCTCTTGCCGAATTTGAATCCAGCGGAAGGAACTCACGCCAAAATGTGATTCAAATTTCAATATCTTTAGTTTTTGAACACACAAGGTAGATTTGTATTATTTCACTATTTATATTCAGTACCGGGACCAAAATCAGAAATGTTAGCTGATAGAAAAATGCACGAGTACACGTCACGCTGCGAGTGTTGTCACGCCGACGAGTGTCCAACGACACGGGGGTGGACGGATAATGCGTCTTGCGGAGCCACCGCACGGAAAGTGCATACCTCGGAGGGGATAATGCTACTTCCGGAGCGGGGTTTCGAAACGCCGGTTCGGAAATTCACTATAAGTTTACAAAATACCAACTATTTGTGACATCTAGTTTGACCACGGAATATCTTTGGACATAAGCCTTATATTTCTATCACGACGTTGTTGAGCGTCGTGACGTCGTTGGGCGTTGTCATGGTGACGAGCGTCGTAACGGCGAAGTGTTGTCACGCAACGAGCATCAACAACAAGTGTCGGAGGAATGGTAGACGATCTGCCCTACGGACGTTCTGCCACTGAGACGTTCTGCCTTGTTTGGATATAAAATCAATTGAATAAAACCATGGCTACCTTTATCAGGCGTTATCAGCCAGCTGTAGAGGTACCCAGCAGCTATAGAGAAGTACAGGATGGCGGCCTTCTGTTTGGAGGCGATGTCCAGGATGGTCTCCCGGGTGACCGGGGTGGAGTCGACGCTGTGGTACCACGACTCGGGCCCCATCTGCTGCCTCTCGACCAGCAGGTCCACAAAGGCTCTTGTAAAAATATAATATATTATTTTTAAATTGAGTATAATTTAATTTCCAGTTGCTGCGGTCGCTGGCCACGCAGACCGTCTTATCACACGTCTAATCACAAAAATATCATATATCATATTCAAATTGAGTATAATTTAATTTCCAGTTGCTGCGGTCGCTGGCCACGCAGACCGTCTTATCACACGTCTAATCACAAAAATATCATATATCATATTTAAATTGAGTATAATTTAATTTCCAGTTGCTGCGGTCACTAGCCACGCAGGCCATGTCAAATGCCGAGTACTTCTCTACGGGCAGCCTGCCCCGCGACCAGTTCTTCCACTACGGCCTGGCCCTCGACTACTACACCCACTTCACCTCCCCCATCCGACGATACGCCGACGTCGTGGTAAGAAATATTTTAATGTGTTTTATCATGGCCAAACTTGCACGCCATACACCTTATAATTAAAGTGTGTTAGTCTCGGTACATTTCTGGCACAACACAGATGTCAAATTAAAGAAAAGCAGAAAAACGATTATAGTAATTTACAAATTAACAATTAAGATAGGTGTTTTAATTGGAAGCAATTCTTTTACGAAATTAAAGTCTTTTAAAGACTTACTTTATCTGGGTCATCAACACGTCTTTGATTTGGTTCTTTCATAGTATGTAAAAAAGGTATATACACGTACACCGATTTAAATGAATGTGTATTTTTGTTATTATTGTTTTGACGGTGTAATTTGCTGAATAAAAAGTATTGATTGGCTCCGTTAAAATGTGATCTAAAACATTGTATTTCCCTATGCAGAACTAAATTCCGTTCAATCAACATGCTTCAATATTAGTAGCTCCATTTTATACGTAGGACTATTTGTGGTATAATAATACATATGTATATACACATAGTTACTTTAATGTCAGTTGCCCTCTTCAAAACAATCAAGGGAATGTTTAGAACATACTTATTAACCATTTTAGGTTCATCGACTCCTGTTATGCGCCCTGGATCAAGAGGACCCGAATAAACTGCCCGGTAATAAGGAGTTAAACGAGATGAGTCAGCACATTAACACCAAACACAGGGTAAGTAAATATTTTATCTGTATAGCCCAGATAATTAGAGGATTATAAGTAACAGCTTATAAAATAAATCGCCTATAAGTTCTTAAATTTGAGAGATATTCTCAAATTAAAATTTTTCCCGAAGAACTGAAGAACAGTCATAGAATTAAGAAACAATATAATATTTTTTAAAAGCTATGGAAGAGTGACTTCGTAAGATCTCATAGCTTTTCAGATTGATCCTAATTCAAACCCATTAAACGTTAAACATAGCCTTTTACGTTAATCTTGACAGTTAACATACTTCTGGAGAGGGAAATGATAATCATATCCAAACGATCCACTGTCCTAAATCAAAGAAAGAACCAATCAATGAGGGGGGCTTGACGGGGGTTCCTATACCAAATTGGCGAATTTAGGAACTCATAACTTTGCCTTGCGAATATAAAAAACTGCCATGTCCCATGTCATTATCTTTTAAAATGCCATCTCGCTTGTTAGTAAGACAAACCATGTCCATGTCTCCTTGTCAATATTAAGTCATAGGGCCATAATGAGCAGGTGAATCATAATGGCCTTTTCTCAGAATAGCCAACTTGAAAGTTTTCGTAGAATTTTAACTACTAGTAACAAAAATTAAACATTAACTTTCCCTTATTCTTTCCCCAGGCTGCACAGTACGCTCAGAAGGAGTCGCTGCAGCTGTTCCAGATGTTGTTCTTCACCGCCCACCCCGACGACCCCGACCGGTCGCACGTGGCTGATGCTGTCATCTTCCAGCTTCGCCTCAATGGCTTCCTTGCTTTCTTGCCCAGGTACTGATAAACCACTGATTTTTGGAAGTAGCTAATGTTGGGGACTCCCTCAATCAGTCATGTCTTTAACCATTTAATTCTCTTTTTTCTCAATGATCGGTTACACAATCTCATGTTCATCTGTTGAAGGGCATTGTCCTCCAATTGTTGTTAGAATCAGGCAGTGTGAGAAGCTACAAGTAGGTTACATAACCAATGCCTGAGCTAAATAGCCCCCACCCCTTCAAATTAGGACTACCACTGTCACCTGCAGATGGGCAGTTCCAGATGGGTGAATGATAGGTCACTCAAAACTTGGACCTGTAGTAGTCTTTTCTTAAACCCCTCCCTCAGCTGTGTATGACAGCAGAAGTGGTGGTGGTCAGTACCTATAGCCCATATTACACATAGCCCTCTGGTATTAGGAGGGCCTTTAGTTTACTGAGGAACAACCATCGCTCATACATGAGCAGAACTTTGTAGCTAATTTGCTTCTTGCTTGTGTGTGGGTAGATTCAGTAATGACAAGGAGCAGAAAGCCCCCAGAGACAGAGCTTCACTTTTGGTCTGAGCCGCACAATTACATATCTAGTTAGTGTATCGCATACTATAAATCAGTAAAAGGATTGAAATATGAATATTTGTCTAATATAAATCTTTGCATAAAGCCTATTCGAATGTACCCTACATAATCTTATTTGTTCATAATGTTTTAAGGCCATATTCCACTAGTGGTTATCTTTTTAGCCACCGCAAGCATTTTGCGTTACAGAAACGAACATGTTGGTTTCTGCCACCGCAAGCATTCAATAGAAAACTATATATAAATTCATTTGCAGTGTTACTTGCGTTGGGCCACCGCAAGTAACAATGCAAGTAGTTTCTATATTGTACCATGCGGTACCTGTTCCTACATGCGGTGGTGGTGAACACCGCTAATAAAATGCCCAACGCGAGCAAAACACTGCCCAGTGGAATATGGCCTTTAGGGTTATTACAAGAAAACTGTGTATCCTTACTTCCTACCCTTGCAATTTTTGAATTTTTGAAATTTTGATTTTCTTTTTAAACTCATCAACTCTTTTTAATCTTATTTTTAATCTATTTATTTTTTCAGATATGGGCTAAAGGGTGCTGTGTACCTGCGCAGTAAGGACCATCAGGTAGTGTATGTGACATCTGAGGGTGGCCCGGAGTGGACGGCTGGGTCACTGATCTCTACTGACCAGACGGTCACCGTGGACAGTGTGCTCGGCTCGCAGACCTACCGCCTCTTTGACCACGTCACGGTGAGTTTTCACTTATCGCCAAGTCTAAAGGGGAAGAATTGATAATAGTAATAGAAAGGGCAATATAATCTCTCTCGACTGATATTCTTTTTCTTTGATATGGTCTCTAACGATATTATATAGACCTGAATATTCATTTTAACTTTCTTTTTTAACTGCACTGGCCAACAATCTTTTAAGAACAGCATGTTTTTAACAGCATTAAAAAGAAGGTATTGTTCATCTAGTTTCGGTTTGCCCTTCAATTGTCAGACCAATAGTTTTCCCATTTACATTTCTCTGTACATTCTATTGATAGGTAGGGAGAAAGGTCCAATTTCGCAGTAAAATTGACTCTTAAATTGTAGATATCTAAAAAAAAAAAAAAGTTAATTTTTCTCTGTTCATACTTTTTTCCAGGTCCGTATAAAGGTCCAGGAGAGCCACGCCCACGCCAGCTCCATCCAGTTGTCGTTACTGGCCAACAAGCCGTACGATCAGGGAGAGGCGACTGATACTACCAAAGCTGCCAAGGCCCACATGATACAGGTGAGATAGGGAAAAGGTTTTGGGTCAGAAGTATAGATCCTCTTACATTTTAAAAAAGAAGACATTAAATTGTTGCCCTTTTTCTGACGTTTTTGAGAACTAGAATAAATATGAGCAGCATCAGCTTACGCTCATACCCTACCTATCAAATGCGAGCTTATCCAATTTCCCTTTCCAAAAGTCCTTTTAAAAATATGACATGACTAGTGATGGACACATTGCCATAGTGGCATTTGGCTATTAGTGGGGTATTTACAGTATGAAAATTTTCTTATATTTTCCCTTCCAGACTGTGCGGGCGGCAGCGGGTCGTGACCGGGCGGGTCGTGAGGAGGCTGACCTTCTAGCCCTGGGCGCGGCCTTTCCCCGACTAAAGGCAGAGTACGGACAAACCCCTGACCACAGTTCATTCTACCACATGTTTCTTAAGTTCAGAGAAAAGGCTCTGTTAGATGTATAGTATCAGGTCTATTCATATTGATGCCAAAGGAAAAATATTGTATTCTAGTAGCTCGACCTATCCTAATGTTTTGCGCCTGTGCTGAAAATGTACTATGGAAATGGTCATTCAACATTTATGACAACTCTTGAAACAAAATGTATAATAGCGGAACACAATGATGTACAGATAGGTTTGAATACCATGAAAATTAATGTCAACTGATTTCGATGTGATTGATTTTTTCAATGAATTCGGAGATTATCATAAGATGTCTATAATTAGCCCTCATTCCTACTGGTGATTTCCCAAATCGAGAGTAAAACTGGATAGTGGAATACAGTCTAAATAGTAACAAGGCTTGGCTAAGAGGAAGTTAGCTCGAGCATGTTCATCGTTTGAAAGGAAGATAAAGTGTTTGTACTGGTATCCCATACTAGAATAGAAGAAAAAAAGTGATAAAAGTTTATCCTGAATAAATATTGAATAAGTTTTAGACAGAAAATTTAGCAAGAGGCTTTGATTAAAAGGAATGTAAACGTTTACCAAGATCTATAAAGAAACCATGTGTACCGCCAGGAACAAGGCCTTATTTAAAGTAATTTCCCCATCAGCATGAAATATTACAAGGCGAATATATTAATTTTAGCGTTGATTGTATTCTTTCAGGAAATATTATGATTTTGAACAGATAAAAATCAGATTCCTATAAAATTGTAACCGCTGCAGCTATGTATTATACCTATTGAATATATCATTGAATTTGTTTTGTGTCTGTTTAGAAAATTGTATTTTCCACTGTTTCTTTAAAAAGAAATACTGCCGTTTCCCGTTTTTGGGAATATTAATTTGGCAGCAGATTTTCAAACAATTTGTACTGGGCATTTTCTGCTTATCACCAATGATAAAACACTATTGTGTAAAAATTATACAGATCTGTAATATTTATGGAAATAAATCATCTACATCAAAATATGTTCATGTGCTGATTATTAGCAAAACAGAAACAACCCCCAAAAAAATTTGCAAAACAGAAACAACCAACAAGAAGCAAATGACTATCAAAGTTCCGATCGTTGGAACGATCGATGTTCGCCCTTTACTAGAAATCAGAAATCTCATCATAGAGGTGGGGGGGGGGAGTACCAGTAGTGTCCATTGGGCAGTGCAGCTGTCCCAGGCAGCTGTACACTCATTGGTCAACCTGATTGACCAATAGGACTCCCTTCTATATCACTGTCCATGCGCCCAAGCAACCATGACCCCCCCCCCCCCCCTCTCCTCCTCCCCCTACCCGGCCTTGCATACACTGACTGCCTAGACCCTGACTGCCTCCCCCCCCCTCCCCCCCCCCCCCACTATGTTGAGTGGACTGTCAATGCCCTGGTCCCCTGCACCCACCCACCTGCAGGTGCCAGTGGCTCAAGTACTGGTTATGTAACCCACTTCTGGCTTCTCAAACTGCACCCTGCCCCACCCCCACTCCTTGAACTGAGTTCAAGGAGTGGGGGTGGGGCAGGGTGCAAGGGAGAGGCCTGCCCACTAAATTACACTTGATGCACACTAATTGTCCTGCTTACAAATGCATGCCGGTGGACAAAGGCCTGTAGCTACTTGTATGTAAGATTGTGTAACTGGGCAATCAGATCAAAGCCCAAATACCTACAAAAGACATGACTGATTGAGTGAGCCCTTCCCATAAGCTACAATACTAAAAACTATAATTAAGGGCTCACAAAAAAAGATAATTTCTTCATATTTTCTGTATCTGACCGATCTCCTACGATAGTCGCCTTTTCATTATGAGAAAATGCTTAAAACGGTAAAAGTATTCTGAGGAGCGTTCTGAAAAGGCCTTATGCTAGCACCCGAAAGGGCACAATGAAACTAGTATTTAGGTCTTATTTTGATTTCTGAAAAGCTTGGGCACCATGTAGTAATCATATAGGATTATAAAAACGATACCACAGCAAAACCCTAATCATGAAATGCCTTCTGCATCATTTTTTTCCAAGTTTTTCAATACCTGATATCCTTTCCACTTACAGGTATAATATATGATGACATATGCTGGAAAAATGTCAACAAAAAACAGTCAACGTCATGAAAAATGAATCATGCATTAACCCTAATGTTTTCACCAGAACATAAAATGTTCTTTGTTCCATTTTAACCACTATAAAACTGATGAAATGACTCATGATAAGTTGTCATTGAGGGATGACTCAGTAGACAATGGAGCTCGTCAGGTGACCTACTTCTGGTGAACCTCTCATGAGCTGCTCCTGACCTACTTTCCGAGCCACTCCTACCTCAGAGATTCACACCAGGGGGCGCGCCAGTCACAAGTTTTCACCTATGACCGCTTCTGAATGTATGAGGGGAAATAATGCTTACATATGCAGTTTCAATATCAAACGATTATTGTGGACTGTTCTATTCTGATTTGAATTATATACATATGGAAAATGAAAGGCAGGTTCGGATTATAATAAGGAAGCAAGCTGCATAGTTTTTATAGAAGTAAGGTGGACCAGCTTGAAAAGGACATAATAGGTAGATATATCAGGCAAAGCCTTGTTAATATCAGTAGGAGGGTTCATCAGTTTGATACATAATAGCTAGAACAATCCTACAGAAGGAAAAGGTTAATGCTGTTTATGATACAAATTTTATCTAAGGTAACTATGAAACTTGTAAAACAATATATTAAGCTGTCAAGCTAACATTATCTAATGCAAATATCGAATTATATTACTGAATTATATACTACAAGCAAAGCTCAAAATATAGGCTTCTATTGATCTAATTTCCTTTTCAATCCCTCATTGAATGTGCCTTTTTGCATGAAAACACTACAAATCTTAAAACGACTGTAATAAAGATAAAAGCTCTGTGATATACAAACTCAAACCTTCATGATATATATTTTTTGCAGATAAATAAATGTATTACCAATTGCTTTTGCATTTCATTAAATCAAGTAGGAGCCATATACTTATCATGCATTTCTTTCATAGTTTGTCCTTTCACTTTTTTAAATGCTTGGGCCTATAATAGCCAGACCTGAATAAATTATCATGTTTCTCAGATCTCCACATATATAACGATCATACCTTATAAAGTTGTATATTATCAGTGAAACAATTATTGATAAACTAAAGTAAACTATAAGTTACTAATGGATTATTGCTTGTGATTCCCTAAACCTCGGCAATTAATTATACATTTTGACAACACACATTTTGACAACGCAGAATGGTTCACTTATATCCATTCAAGTTTTTAAAAGGTCCGTGCAAAAATAGCTGCCTATGAAACAGGTATTACACAATGATATGTGTTATATTTCCTAATGAAACATTACCTAGGTGATAGTACTAAAATTATTTTATCCATGGAGATTTTGTCCAGAGACATAGTGCCCTGCTATTCTACACCACGTAAAAACCTTTTTAACATGTGCACCTACATTTCCTAATAATCATGTGACCCTATAAGACTAGAGCCATTAGATCAGTAGATGCACTCATCTTCATTGCTTTTATCCATCTCCTGATGTAATGGCATTGTGCCATGTGAAACATCATGTTCTGTGTGTCGTACAACCACCTATTATTACTTTCCTGCACATAGCAAAGTGGAGGTGTTATTATACCATAAATTATCAGGCCAGAGGCATATTATTACTCCCAGTACAAAGAATTAGGACACACCCTATATGTGGCTTTATAGTCACACATGTGGATCCTATGTCATGTATCAAGCTTCTGTCATGTTTCAAGCTTGACAGACGATGTATCACATGACAATTAAACTATGTCATGTCAACTTCGTATACGAGGAGAAAGTATTGTACTTATAATGTTATAGCTAGCAATGACAACGCCCACATCTTCTTAACAATCGCAAGTGGTGAACATTAGACCTTTGGTCATGAGCAGGGACTATTCATTTTTCAATAGGACAATTTTTATATTCAAGTCCATATTCACCACTCACAAAAAAACGTGTACTTTTTGTGACATACGCTGTCCTAAAAGTGTTCGGCATTTAAATATTATGATTCATCTAAACATGACATCAGCTTAACACAAACAATTTACACCTGATACTTCTAAAACTGAAATGAGTCATGAGTATTCACAATCCAAATGTGTAGATTCAATTTGTGTCTCTAAACCCATGAATCATAGATTCGATTAGCATTTAGAGACTTAATGATACATATTCACCAAAAATGCAGTCCCCTTGACAATCAATCATTATCAATTTAGAACCTATAATATTAATTGCATCTCAACATAGAAAATTGAAATGGATATGGGGATTCCAATGACATGTGGCAGGACACAGAAGTGGGGTACAGAGAGGAGAGTGCCTGGACCCACTAATCTGCTTAAACCCTATCTGTAGATCCAGATAAATACCACAAATTGCCTTGAGAAATATTAGGCAACTAGGGAAGTGTGCAACTATAGTATAGTGGAAACTATATGCTCACTCATTGGAGGAAGCAGGTTCAAATCCTGGTAGAGGCTTTATACTTTTCATCAAAAGTCCCCCCCCCCCTGACCATTGTAGAAAAAGATACATTTCTATTTCTTGTCAACATGGAGACAAAGTTACTAATAACCCTACTAATCACATCTTACTTAGGGAGATTCAAACCCATGTTCCCCAACTTCAAGTACGACACCTACCTGTCTGGATTATTACCTCATCAAATATCATGCATAATGACTGTATTTATTGATTAGGGGTGATTTTAGGCATTCTTTTCATCAAAAAAAGCAGTTCCCCTATATTGATTAATATTTGGATGAGAAGGATGTTACCAAAGTCTAAATACGATCACCACTAGTGCACTAGTCCACAACTGGTATTATACCAAATTTGTACTGGTGTGCCCTATCTACAAAGGATTCACAGTATTATAAAAAAATAAAATCCTAAGCAATATAACAACCTAAACAGATAACCGTTTCTCGATTAATCTTAATATATAAGTTCATTTTAAACACCATTCCTTTAAACAAAAGAAATGTCACACAAACCATAAATGCTGAAACATAGGAAGAGCTAATAGCAATGTCAAGGTATTATAGTTGTTCACTGCTAACTTCAATTATTTATTATATCTGAACACAACCTTTTATTTGCAATACAGATAATTCATGGTGACGATGTAAATACTTATGGTATACTTATGGGGAACCTTATTAAGAATTACAGCTGTAACAATTGCCAGGAGATTAAATACGATGTACATCTACAAATCTTTGCTTAAAAACGTCTTATGGTTTATCTATTGAAAGCCCATAAAATTGTCAAATTTAACCATGACTCATACTGTCATCTAATTTTAGTTTTAATGATGATATTTCCAAGAAAACCTTCACTGCAGGCAATCAATTTGACAAAAACCATCCATCTATCGATAGAAGCCACATTAAAAAAACATAATTAAACAAGCTAAACTCTTTTTCACACTGAGTCAATATTTAATTTTATATACTTTTGTTCTAAGGAAAACAGAACTGGGATATTCTCAAATTTTAAGAACTATATGATCTTTAGACGATCTCTAACAAATGCTTATGAATTTTTGATAATTTTCAATAGTGACATTAGTTGAATATGTTAGCTCTATGGTCACATTTTGTCATAAACATGACTCCAGAAATTACAAAACCGAGCATTGCGGCTATGTCATAATGTCAATAACCCCCGTGATATAAGTACCTCTGATAATTATCTGTACACTTTCAAACCAACATAGATTGGACAAACGAAACGATATCCAACTCCGACTTATTTATTGAACCTAACCAGAAATACATCAGACTGCCATGCCAATATTTAAAACTGAACATATAAAAACAGAAACTTATGGTAAATCACCATTAAAAAATTTTCATTGGCAGTCAGAAATGGATTGCGTTGCCAAAGTACATCCAACAAAAAGAATCACTTGAATTTAAAAAGGCCCTGAACCAATTCTATTATGGTGAATAAGCAGTTTCTCAGATGCGGATCACAGCTATGATTAATGCCTGCCAGCACTGTACCAAAACATCAATTATAAGGTCTTTTGAATTATGCATTTTGTTACGTATCATTGTCTTGTTCTCTAATTACGTTTTTATGTGTATTGCATTAGT
Organism: Lepidonotus clava; assembly: GCA_936440205.1. NCBI lineage: Eukaryota > Metazoa > Annelida > Polychaeta > Phyllodocida > Polynoidae > Lepidonotus > Lepidonotus clava. Next base: position 39,024,822 of record OW387139.1, read on the forward strand.
AAACTGTATTGATTACTCGCCACACGGCTCTAAGAACTATGTATATTTTCACCTACGGAAGATCACATGTATGTGAGTATGATTCAATGAAATAAATTCACGTGGGTAAGATAAAGTGCTTGTGTTTTTCCCTATGATATCAATGATTAGACAAAGTTTCTCCTGTGAACAACCCTAAGAGCTGGCAATAACTAAGCTTTCATTCGACCTTTTGATCTGATTCTTTCACCTGTATGAACTTTGAAATGTCCCCAATACATATGCATTTTATATATTAATGAAAAGCCACACTTATAATGGGTTAAACGAGTGTTGCTGAAGAATTCGTTTTATTTAACCTGTTGATTTGATTTTTTCACCTGTATGACCCATGAAATATCCCCTATACGTATGCATTTCATATATTATTGATGAAAAGCAACACTTATAATGAATTAATGGAGTGTTCCTGAAGAATTCGATGGGTCACTAAGCTAGTATGAAAAATAATAAATAGAGAATTACATATGCTGGTAATTTTACTCCTGAGGTGTTCCTTTTAATTGGTTTTAGCTAATGAATTGTGATGAATTCATAGGAATCAAGTCAGGATTTTAGTATGAGTGCTATGACACTGCATGAGTCCTTGTGACCAAGTTATAAAGAGTAATCCAAGTAGACGTTGTTATCAGAAGTTAAGACAAAATAGAATGTTAATGTAAAATGTGTAATCACAAATTGTACGAAAATACATTGCACGAAAATACAAATTGTACGAAATTACACTGTCTGAAATGCACGAATTGCATGAGAGTCATGAAGGACGAAGTGCAGGAAATATGTATGAAAAGCAAGTGACCGGAAGTAACCCCAGCAAAAGGTCAAAGTGACCATGTGATGTTGATTAGCCAATGACAGGCCAATTGTAGCTGTATTAAGAGTGTGATCTCACGAGAATAAACAGTTCCATCTTGGTATTGACTGTGTTCGCACCTCCTTTCTTCCTGGGAATGGACCACGAGAAGACTTAGAAGACTGGAGCAGCTAGAGATAGAGGTCCGAGAAGTGAGATTAGACCCAGATTAGGCATAAAGAGGGAAGCTGGACTTAGAAGAAATAGGGGGAGTAATACGGGACGAATGCACGAGCGTACAAGAATGGGAACAGGCAGACCGAGGATACCAGTTAAGGCTAGGACCAGCATTAGATATTAGATCATGGGCAACCGGCCAGCACGCTACCACCCTTTTACCTTTTTGGGCACCATCCCCATCTTATGTTTAGAATGGTTGGTTCCACGAGACAGTTAGAAGCCTGACACGAGACCCCGAGCCCGGACACAGTCCGACCAGTAATACCAATCCTCGTTGCCCTATCCCTCTAGGACCGAAAACCCCATCAGTGTACGAGCCCCACGAGCCTTATCCCATCCACCATCGGCCCCCGTGCTCGGTGCAGGTTGCTGAGACCCCTGCGACCGCTCGCTTGAGCTGTCCCCTGCAGCCTCGCATCGGACCCGAACTAGTGTTTGTGCAACTCATGCAACTTGTGCTCTCATGATATGGAGCAAGACCAGGCTGAGATTTGTCAAGAGTACAAATACTAAAGGGGGAAAACCATGGAAAGAGCCATTCGCTCCTCCCATTCCTTCCCCAGAACTTCACAGCATAATGAGAGTTTACAGTATATATTTTTCAGGACCCTTAAGTTGTGAACAATCAAGACTTTTGTAAGCATATATATACTGCCTCTCTAACTATGTGCTTTTCATAATTTCACATCGCAAAAAAAAAGAGAAATCGGCCATCCCACCACGCCAACAGTTATTAACAGCACTCACAATGTAACATTAGAAAAACTAAATTCCACATACCAACATCTATTGCTGGAACTGTTCCAAGACTATTACTGTGCCAACATTGCACCGAACATAAGAATTGTACAGACCCCTATGTCTCTTGACGGCAAACATGTACTGATGCCAGCTTGTCTATTTTTTTCAATTTTCTCTCCTTTTATGATTCGTACATCTACATTGTATTTATGCCATATGAATACAGGATTGTATTTGGAAGACTTGTTTGGAAGCTATATAACCAACTTATACTCTTAATTTGTTTCTTAGAAATCTTCATTGCATGTACGATATGGTAGCAAATACGATGGCATTTAATTTGGCAATACATTACTTGTTTTCTTAAGAATATAATGTATATTCAAATCATATTCATTATGCTGTCTGCTGAGAGAGTGGAGAGATTTACTTATTCTGCATTTAGGGGCCTTTTGAGACGTAGTGAAAGTGAAAATTATGCAACACTTTATGTATTGAACGAGAAATTCTGAAGGAATGTTTACCATTTAGTAGCTGAGGGTCTCCATATACGTATAGAATACTCCCTTTGCATTATTAATATTTTAAAACTATGTCTAAATTTAGCACCAAGACATAACAATTTAGATACTCATGTTCTGGAAGATAGAAGAAATTCACATTTACTAAATTTCATGTATTTGTTATCACGAGTCCTATAAAGAATCAAGATATTTACCTTTAAGGGAATATGATACTCCATAGATTATTGTACCTGATTACGTTGAAGCTAAATCACAAAAATCTGCATTATATATTTGTGCATCTAATTGGAATAATCTGGATGTTGAAATCAGGAATTGCCCTTCTCCTAATGTATTTAAATCAAAACAGAAGAAATTGCTTAAAGAATTAATCCATAATTGATGTTATGCGGTGGCAATATTGTGCTCGATCTGTGAATATTTTCAGGGTACTGAATTATGAATGTAAATTGGTTGAATGTGACATAATTATGTTGTTATTACCAGTGTGATGATTTAGTTAAGTTGTTGTTTAAAAATCTGTAAGGACATGTTTTGATAGCGAAAACCGATTGTATCGAGACAACCCAGGATAAATAAAATGAAATTAAAAAGAAAATCAACTGTTTAAGGGTGTATGAGGGGAAGTAGCATGTATGTAAGAGCGAGAACAAGATTTAAACAATTCTGACTCTGGCTGACCAAACCTATGATTTTCGAATCAGATCAGGATCCTGCAGGAGGGACACAAACCCTTTAGGTACTTTAATTTAGCTTCTCCTGGACCCTTTATATGTGGAAAGATGATCATCACCAACAAGAAACATAACCCAAAATACGGGTTTTGCTTCAGAATAAAAGGAGGAAAGGCCCCGCGGGTGCAACTTGCCTTTTCTAAGCCTGGATGTGTGTGTCAGGGGATTGAAAACAGACCCATTTTGAAGGACAGATATTTCTGTAAAACATACCCATAAACGCTGATAAAGACAGGATGCAGTACACAATCCACACCCATGATAGGGGTTTCATTGCAAACATACAATATTTTTGTGTGAAATGTCTTCACTTTCAAATATTTGGTCTATTCTATAGTGTAGTAGCAAATTTTACACCCATTTTGAGTGAAATTTTTCACTCATTTCATTCACTTGAGCTTGAAAAATTATCCATATCCTTCACTTCTCGAAACACATCCGGGCAGACTTAACATGAAGTCACACCCCTGGGGCAAAGGCTCAGTTAGGTATAGTATTGTGGATTTTTGTGAGAGCATGGTCAAGTCACCCAATTACTGTGGGATCAGTGGAAATACTGATAATCACGGTTCATTTTTTATTGTCATTATTGTATCATTTATTAGGAATATGTATAACGATTGAATAAGAGCAAATACTAATAATCTAGGTTTAGCTATCTATTATTATGATTATATTATTCCAAAAGACACTAGTAATAATAAACCGGAATCTAAGATGCTGGTCAATTCATTTGTAGTAAATATATAATTTGTTATTTATATCTAACCTATACCATGCAGAAACCAAGAGCAACAGTGATTCGTGCTTATGTCAAAAGTCATAAAATGCTAAAGGTCCGAAGTCCACAACATTGGTGGCTACTTAGCAGCCGCTTAGGTCAAAGATATTCTTTTTACACCTGGCAACATTTACTTCATGACCTTGGTGTGTGTTACCAAAATGACAGCTACAGTACACACCTTGTTCTAACTTTAACTTTGATATGTGACCAAAATATATACAGTACTAAATCTCAACAGTTTGAGATTGTATGGTTTTTAATATGGTCTCCGGCCCATACGCGAACGTAAGTTATCTTGTAGCAAATTATATAAAGGAGGAAAATAGATGGATCGAAGTGGTAGACCTTGGTCCAAACTGATGCATTTACCACCCCCCCCCCCCCATCCTCTACGACCTTGTAGGTATTGATCAATTAATAGATGAATAAAAACCAAATTATATGGCGTGAAGTTGGCTTAATTGATAGCCAAAGTAAATGCCTGAAATTCTATTTTTACCAGTTGTACTTTAATCAATGGGACACATCAAGTGTTTCTTTTTCTTTTTCTGGTCAGTTTTTCTCTTCAGCCGGAGGTGATGTGAAGGTCTAGACCTACAAATAGTTTACCTTCCAGCTAAATTAGAACCAGCTGGTGAGGCCTGAGGGCCAACGTCTGATTGGTTTTGGCACGTAGAGACGCCTGACTAGAGTACTTAGTCTATTTATAATACAAAGTGAGGACCCACTGCACACCCTAATGTTCACCTGCATGAGATACATAGTAGATATATCACGTGCACATATATAATATATCTGATATAATATATAGCTGGTATAGTGTTCAAGTTTTACTGCATTTGTGCATTGTAAAGCCCCTAGCTTTTCTAATTTCCGTATACTATTATAGCCTTGATTTATAGTTATCGTTAAAGAGGCACGTGTGTATAAGCTTCTCATTGTTTGAAAGACTAGAAACTGAAAGAAAAAGGTTAATATCAATACATAAATACAGCCTTAGAGTAATTGGACATATATAGCTAAGAATGACATAACTTATTCATAATTATGTAGATCCAGAGTTTCTATTACCTCAGCCCTACCATATAAAGTGTCATATTCAGATTGTTTAAGAAGCATGAATTTAAAACACTAGTCCGAACTTAAGGGATAGACTATATCCATTTTTCTACACGACATGACACATCCATTATCATTATCTGGAAATATAATTCCCAGTCCCTACTCAATCAATTTTTCTGACATGCAAACCTCGATAAACTAATATATCCTGACATAAACCACATTCCCCTGTCATTTTTCATGCCTCCCATCTGTCCTTCAGAATCCATACATTGCCTCATTCCCTTTTACAGACCCCCCACCCATTATTGGCACCCCGAATATATTGCTGCCAATATTGTTCCACCTCGCCACTGAGCGAACAGCAGATGTCCATTAAATTTACTCATAATGAAGTCATGTACTGTGTGCTGCAAACCTCCCAGGCCCATCGGGTTCTGCTCAATTAGTTGTAGACAGGAAAAAAGGGGGCCGCCATATTGGTTGTTGGTCGTCCTATTATGTACGTGTCTTGGGAAGGTAGGGACAGGGATTTGGTGGAAATTGTATATTATGTCTTTGGGGGAGTGTGCCTTCCCCGTGTTTGCTATGCTTCATTTTTACTAGTGAGAGTAGATAACATTAAGATGTACTATTATTCAAGGAATGCCAATGTATTACATATACATTACAATCATATTGCCCATATTGGCTATGATTATGACAGAAAACAACGAATCTATGTCAATCAGAATGTCGGCCGATTCTCAACGAAGAATATCCCCGCAGTATTATAAGTTTGTAGATTTCTGTGAATCCTGCCACTCCTATAATGATGAACAATCAAAACAATAGTTTCACTCACCATGAAACTGAAACACTGGTAAATTAGTAGAATATATATTGATAACCCATTCAGTGTCCTTACATGTATGGATATCAAAGTGATCTTCAAGTTGAAGACTTCTATATAAAACAGAAGCCTTTAAGGTTTTGCCACGGTGGAGAGGTTCCCTTACCAGTAACCCCCGTGGAGGTACCAGAGTGGGGCTTCTGCTTCTGGGAAGAATATAGGCCCCCAGTAGCCCCTGCTGATCATAAAAGGAGACAATAGGGGGGACCCAGCACTGAACAAGTGGTTCATTGGGTTCAATTCCCAGTTGGTGTCTGGGTTCACTAAGGGATGAGGTACAGCAAGAGGTACATTTCAAAATGTGTCTGAAAAGTCATAATTCATCCTAACTTGTTTTTGCCATGAAAATGATCCTGGCTTTTGGTACAGCGTAAAACATCCATCACTCACTAACTCCATACCAATGAATATTTGAAAAGCAGTTAATGCCTGTTGTCAAAACATTGTCAAAACATTATAAGGGAGTCCAAAAGTCACTACTTGAAATATGAAACAGAACACATACTTTTGTTATTCTGAAGTTTGTTGTTTGACTACAGAGTCTTAGATGTCGCTGTCAGGAATCCTTTTTTACCATGGTGTCTTTAGTTCTGATGATATTTTTTACCGGTTATTTGTATATTAATCATCTTTGCCAATACTGAAGTCGGGAACGCCTTGATTGCCTTATTTTTAATCATTGTGGTAAACTGGTAAAAGTGTAAATCAGAACTCTAAAACAAGTCATAGGCCTATAGAGCATATTTTTCTGAACATTTTACCTTCAATGTCACTGAAGTAATGCAACAACGTCAAAAACAGAAAAAGGAAAAAAAGGCTAGTACTGACTGTTGAAGCCACTTGCAAAATTGGTATGCAAATACGCATTAAATTGGCTGAGTAATAAAAGGTCGTATCTGACTAATGCTTGTTTTGAGTAATTGTTGATTAAAGAAAAATAACATATTTGAAAGCTGTGTATATGTCTAAATATCTGCACAATCATCATAATATCTTATTCTCAGGGAGAATAATATGTTCAAAACACTTTGCTCATAATCATGAATGTATTTAGATCATTAGAATGTTACTATGGTAACACTTACATATTTTTTTCCAGATACGACCTTTTATTACTCATTTCTAAGGAGATTATTTGGAAATCAGTGAATAATAAAAGGTTGTATCTGGCATATATGGATTTTAAATAAACACAAATCAAATCATTTCAATTCATTCAAATTATACAAAATAAGATTTCTGAACTTAAACCAATATGTCAGTATTGACGTAATTTGATTACTCTAAAAAAGTACGGATTTGTGTGATATTTAAACTTTGATATTTAATTGCAGCCCAGATACGACCTTTTATTACTCAATTCCTAGACCAATACTTCAGTAAACAAAGGTCGTATCCAACATTTTATACTGATACTCCTATATCTGTTATTTATTTCATAAATTTCCCCATAATATTTTAAATTGATGTTCACATAATACGTTTTTAAAAAAACTGAATCATAAGACATGTTCATTTTGCATTAATTATCATATTCTATCAAAATAATCAAATTGGTTTCTTTCAGATACAACCTTTTATTATTCAACCAAAAGTGAAATGGTGTAGATACAACCTTTGTTTACTGGGTCATAGCATTCTAAATTTTTGGAAAACTCGAAAAATTCCAAAATCTTTAGATACCTTAGGGGGAAAGGAAAGGTATTCAAAAATAAAAATAAAATTGATTTTTTTGAGATACGACCTTTTATTACTCAGCCAACAATTTGATGATTGGGCCTATACCATACCCTTCTACGTACTTGGAAGAAGACATTCATTTGAAAATGGTTAAATAAATTAGAAAATAATAACTTTATCATGAAAGTTTTTCTTAGAATTTTAAGCATTAGGAATATTCTCCTATACTAAGAATATTCTCCTATAGGCCATATCATAAGTACATGCAAGTAAATGTTATACTCCATGCTAGGCCTTGCGCTATCATGAAACGTGTAATGAATATCACCGACACCTAATAAAAACCAGAAGAAAAAATGTATACACATACAAACTAAAAGAGAGGATCAGGTTTAAGCTGACCCTCATGTCAGTGTAAATACATCACCAGGTCTGATAAACGAGACATGGCAGGTCGACTATACTGCTGAGGTGGGGTCCTACACCAATGATATTTAACCTTTTTCTATGTGGCATTAATTGCTTTTGAATGAGCGTAAAAATTATATAAAATTTGTACCATTGTATACAATTTGATTCCTGTTAATAAGTATCACAAATTCTACCAGGAACAAACTAGTTTCTCATCTACCTCCGGTCAAAAGCTATCAATTTCCGGTCTACCTTAAAGGCTGGATCAGGGTCCTCATAATGCGTCTAAGGGTATATTTCCTCGTAAAATTCATGAAATGCTGATGACATTGCATCTTGCTCAATTGCTGAAATTGCCTACATGTTCTGAAACCATCAATACAATAAAATTAAACAATAACCGAAATTTTAAAAATATGCAAGGCCTAATTCCAGGATTTTCGCCTGTAGCCTACATGCTCCCGTGTATACCAAAAGGTTGTAGTAAATGAGGCTCTCTGCAGGGAATTAAACGTTTTACTGAACTCTATGCCCTTCACATATTGGGTACACCATTGAGGTTGGACAAAATACTTCAAATATTACTTGAAAATAATCACTAGCTTTCCAAATCAACTTGATTAAATGATTTACATGGTTGAGGGGCAACCAAAAGTCCGCCTTCTATGGGACAATCAATAGAGTTTGAATAAGTGTAATACTATTTTTGGAGAAAACGAAAGTTTTAATGTGAACTGTGATCGGCTGTTTCCGTGCATGGCGCCGATTAGGATTCCAAAATATTAAATATTCCAGATACTGCAAGACCAAGGTCACTTGAAAAAATCGTATTAAGGTAACCTAAACATTACCTTCCAAATTACTTTCCAAACTTCTGAGGTCATATTTGGTGTTACGTATGCCAGCAATAAATTTCAGATTACATTTTTTTTCCATAAAAAAAAACAAACAAGAAATAACTTAGTATTGCAATCAAATTTAACAGTTGAGGGCCTCTACTTTAGCCTCTCCTCACAGACAAGAATACCTGACCCCGATTCTCCCTGACATTCCGGGTCAAGGTTTTGTACATAGGTCTTAAGACGTAGGTAAATATAGCAATGTGATAGCCGTTACTGAATACTTTTTGCGAGAAGGCAGAGACAGAAAGACTTTTATGAAATTCTTTTTTCAAAAATTCAAATGCAATGTACTAACCAACAAAATTAAATTCTTTACAGATGCCTGTTTAATTGCATGGTTTGACAACTGATAAATGAATTTTTTGTTCTTCAAGGAAAGTTGAATCAGTTTCCATGGAAAAAAATCAAGAGGTGTTGTATGATTAGATGCATATTTTATACAGGATGATAATATTGGTAAATATTATTGGTCAGCTTTGGTTATATAACTGTATGTGGAATAGGTTTAGTGTAAGGTATAGTAAGATGATTGTGGGACCTACACTTTTTCCTTTAGTGGTAACTGGGCATATAAGTGACAATAGAATATTCCAGCCCGACCCTTTTGCACTAAGACACCAGAAAAAAGTTGCATAGTTGCAGGACATATTTATGCTTATCAGGGGGACAGGGAGCCTTAGCTACGTGCCATGGTATACAAACCATATGTCAAATATTCAAGACCCAGGATCCAGAGTTGTGGCATTGTTTACCTTGTGACTGTATTTGTTATTTCCTGACAGACCTGTTAAGAAATAAATGCCATTTCACTGGAGAAAGTAGGGCATGGTATCAAAACGTTTGTAATGGCAATACGATGCTTGGTGACTCATATATTTATTTTTCTTATGGGATTCTATGATAGGGCCAGGGTTAGAATTCCAGGGAAACTTTACAGAGAACGAATTGACCCTTCTCACTAGTCGTAAATTCTTATTGGAAAATTGAAAAACAAAGTTTACAAGAATGCAATAATTATGATGCTTGGCGACTTTTTTTCTAATTGGATTCTTTTATAGGGGGGGTTAGAATTCCAGGAAAAATACGCAAAGTGTGAATTGACCTAATAGTCTTCTATCAATCCTTAATGGAAAATCGTGAAAAAAAGTTAAAAAGAAGGGGATAGGGGTGACACTTCACCGTTTGTATTCATGCTCACGTACCTGACATTTTCAACGCTTTTTAAAGTTTACATTCTCACGTTTAAAAAGGTGTTCTGACCCCCTGTGCAGAGGCGATAAAAACGGTCCCCTGCATGCCAAAGAGTCTTTCCGAATCTGGTTTTGTAATGTTTTGTCATGCCATTGGCATACTGGTCTGTCTAGGTATGAGACTTTCACAGAAAGGTCAGGATGAGTACAAAATGATATGGTTATGACGTCGGTATTATGTCCAATATATCTAAAGGTCTCAAGAGCAATTGCGCTATATAAGTTTATTCCTAGCATGTGCGCAAGGTATACCTTAAGACTAATCGTTAGGCATTATGTGATACATGTATATGTATTTAACCGATAATTTGTGTCCCAAAATTCTATTATGAGGAACGTCAAGTAGAATGGATAAATTTTTCAATTATTCTGTGGATTCAAGGGGCTTCTGTTGGACAGACGATGCCAGCTTTTTTTACTGTTGTCTTTTTGTACCAATTAGATACATTATTCAGGTGTTATTTGAAATATGACATGAAAGTAAATACAATACAAATATAGATGGTACGCAAAATGCTATACAGAAGAAAATGTGACATGGAAATAGTTAATATCTACAAAAAACATGTCTCAAAACTGCAAGCTCCAGGGACTACAATTTTCAGTCACCTCGAATAACACTCACTATTCTAATCCACAATTATTTTAGTGTTCTGGTCACATGATCCATTTTAACCAATCAGCTGCTATGTACCTCTTGGCTACCCATCAAAGGTAACTCGTTTCATGAAAGTAAATCAGTGTCATCTTTGGCATTTAACATCTACCTGTTGTTCACTTATGCTTGGGGAAATAACATAACGCTTAAATCTACCTGAGGAAGGACCTAAGGATGAACCCGAGGGTCCTAGCTGCTTGGCCACCTGACCCGAGGACAAACCCACCTGAAAGCGGGTTCAGACAGGTGTTTCAGCAAGGTTTACATGTTAGATCTGATACTCAATCCTCCAATCACAAACATGTAACGACTTGACAGGCATTTCCACAGACTGACTCCCCCTGCTCTCTTTTTATCACTTTTACGTGAGCCCAGATCATAAGGTCCATGAACCAAACCAACGAAACCCTGATAACCAAAAAAATCTTTCAAAGACCCACTCTCAAGGAGTCCCATCTATCCTTTTCCCCCAGTCTCAACCAACAACAGGCTAGGCGTTTACATTTGTAGGAGTGGTTCGATATGCATCATGGAATCAATATCAGATTGTCAGATGACACATACATTTTCTGGCATATTGGTGAATAGAGATGTAGATATCGTGTGACCTCCTATACGTTTTCATGGCATGACTCAGGATTATTATTGTTGAGAGTCTAGTTTATAGGAAATTTAGAAATAACCTGCACAAGCCATAATGACCCTGGCTTAGAAACTGTCGAGACATATTCATGCTATTGGTCCTAAATGACCGCGTGTATTGCGTAGTTTATTTTGAGTACGTTATCCAATAGGAAGAGTTTGCATATTTCATGATAAAAATGATCTTGCGACCCAAAATGTCGCATAGACTGGAAAATATTAAATATAGAAGATATTCCTATTATGAAATGCTTTAATCTCATACACAAACTTTTTCTCTCTGAATCAAACGATGGCCCATTGCGCAAGGGCCTCGACAGCACATTCTTATCTTAAGCACAGACTTCCATTACAATTATTTTTAGTGTTAAACTTTATCTATATTCCAAGCTACTAGAATATCTAATACCCTTTACATAATTACAATTTAGTACATGCATGATGTGCATTATGGGGCTAGTCTGTAAAGGGTATTATACTCCTTGTTGTACAATCAAACAACGGCCCTTTAGTGTATAAGAGAAACCTGTTTTACTCACTATTACCCAACCTAACTGTTGGAAAGATCTAGTCTATGGTGATTATGATGGAGTGACCTATTTCTTTCTCCAAGGGAGAAACTCACTAACTGCGTGGGTAATTTCACCATTCTTTTGCTCCTGTCCCTGGGATTGCAAAACTTGTACTAGTTTGGACAAAAACATTTCAGGTCCACCCAAATAATTGAGCCTTTTCACTACCATAGAATTCAGGAGATGTTTATTTATACAAGGGGTTCAGGGCCCATATCTTCGTAACTGATTTGGCTGATCAGGGAAAATTTGATTAGGGTCCCTTGATCAGTGATTTTGCCTCTAACCAACATTTATTGTGTTATTGCAAAATAGTGTCAAAGAGGAGTTATTAGGTGTAAAAATTATTCATGATAGACAGAATTTCTGATCATAGTACCCTAATCAAATTTCCCTGATCAGCCAAATCAGTTACGAAGATATGGACCCTGTACTGTCTGATAAAGAAAGTGTAAAATATTAATTGCTTATCATAATATTTGTACACAGTAAACAGAAATTCAGTTTTTCCGTAAACATAATATTAATATTATGTCCCTTTGACATTTTAGTTGGTAACAACACTGCTAATGCCTGCAAGTATACATATGCCCATTGGACATTTTCCACTATTTGTTCATTGTTTTTTGCTATAATGATTTAATATCAAATTTACAAGCCATCATAAGAATTTGTAAGCATCAGGCCGTCTCACTCCAACTAAATAATAGAAACAAAATAATAAAGGGATTTTTCTTAGTTCTTTTCTCAATGCCTGGGGATTCCCCCTGGACAGTCTTACCATCATATCTAAAAACAGAATTACGATCGTGCTCTTAATAAGAGTTGTATCACTAGAATAACAAAAGTAAAATAAGACACTGGGAATTGCCCACCTAAAGAATATATTCCATTATCCGATTTTACTGGTGATTTCAGAAATGGCCAGTGGGGATAAAGGCTCATGACTGAAATTGTGGTTAATCAGATACCACTTTGTAATGTGAGGCACGAGTTTTCAAATCATGCAAGTTAGTCATAATTATTAATAAAAGATGTAGAATAAGTGCCTAGAATCGGATTGTCGAGATATATTATCATTGAACTTTTAGGGAATGTTATGTGCGAAGCAGCATTAGAAATAACATGTTGTTATGAAGTCAGTTAATTAGAGCACAAGTAATTAAGGAAGCATATAACCGGAAGTGACCTCTGTAAGGGTCAATGAGACCATGTGATCTGAACTGACCAATAGGGTGCCAGTTGTGGCAATATAAAGCTGAGAATTGCACGAGAATAAACAGCCCCTTTAAGGTACTCCTTGGTCAGAACCATCTTAGGACTTATTTAGAGAAGACATGGAACGAAGCACGAGAAGACAAATTTAGGCCAAGTTTATGGATTACATACAACGCTGGACTTAGAAAATTTAGGCATGAGAATGATAACCATGATGAACGAAAAATGGCGGTACAAGATGGGCAGGTATGGAGAATGAGGCATCGGGTGGGAGGCATTGGGCAGCCAGTCAGTAGAACAACCACACAAAGATTGGAACAACTGTGGGCTCATGACGCCCTGTTAGATAGTGAAGCACGAAAACCCTTCCCCCCTATCTTGAGTTCCCCAGAGCCCGTTTAACTACCTTTATGATGACACGCCATTCTGACCACCCTCGTGCATGAGGCACGACTCAGAAACATGCAACCTCTCTTGACATTTCCGTGCTTGGCCTGCAACTCGACACCCGAGTCCGAGTCTCAAGCGAGTGAAAGGCTGAACTCAGAACGAAAAGCAGCTCTGATATCAGTCGAAGACCCCCTTTTCCATCACAATATGTCATATGAGAAATGATTTTGAACTCTCCTTCAAACAGTATGTAACATGGGTTCCTTTAATATTACCATTAATGATTTAGAAATCACCAAATTCTTGGTGGTCAAAATCGCGTAGTGTAATACAGACTCAAGTAATAACCAACCCTTTGTCATGTCTCACTGGTTTTGGCCCATCCCGCCACCAGCAAGGCGATTACAAGTTTATAAATACATCTGCAGCTGTCTGGAGACTCTATCCCTATAATGGTCTCTTATACACTGAAGCTGAAGGCCTTGTCTGTTTTGGTCCCAATTCCCTGAACGTCTTTTTGAATTCTGTTAAAAAAGAGACCACTGGCCTACTGCTATAATGATAGTGTCAGGACTTTAAGGAAGAAAGAGTTAGATTCAGAGGAAATTACTGCGTTTGGTGAATAAGGCCTGAATATTTTGTCCAACAGCTTCCGAGCTGGTTTAAATAATCAAATCCATGAACAAAATCTGAGAGGGTGAAGGTTCACAATTGCAAATAACGTGCTTCTTTATTCTTTTCCGTTTCTATGATGATACAATGAATATACAGTATTTAATGTGCTTGTTCTACATAACAAATGAAAGGATTTATAGATTTATATGTACTTCAGCAGACTCTTTAACAAAATAACAATAGTTTTTATTTTATCTAATAAGATAGGTAAATCAATTTAATTCATATAATCATTGTTTTCAAAACAAATCTAGCCTTCGATTAATCATTTAGATTTTAAACGGTTGTGCAGATACTCCTAAAATGAGCCAGGAATAGAAAAAAGAATGTAACTACCTATTGCCAATAAAACCAGAATAACCATTCTCTCTCCTTGAGAGGCAATCACACTTCATAAGACATATTCTATAAAGAATATTAATGATATATTTTTGGTAGATGCAGACAAAATAACCAATAACAGTAACAAGCCGTCCAACTTCTACAGATATATATGTCCTTGCTAGTAGTTATTTTTAGAACACAAGGTTGCCAATTCTGTTTGCCAGGACCCTGCGTGTTTATGGGCACAAACAACATTCACATAGAAATGCTGATAACAATCTTCTGTTAGTTCTCATGATTCCCATTAGTGTCCACGAAAATAAGTATGTATCCTTGAATCAAGTCCACCAAAATAACATGTGAATAAAGGAAAACATTCTATGTACAGACTTTGTATAGGGATACCTATGACATGATTATTTGGTTCAATAACCATTGTTATGCTGGCTTATTGACATGGCACCATGTGATCGGACTATAGTGTAACCATTCGATCCATTTGCTTGCTTGTCGCATCCACAGACACGTCATCTAGAGTAAGTTTTAGCTTATTGTACCTATAATAGGAGGATGATTAATAATTAATATCTATTTTTTTATATTGTCCAAATACAATTACATGATCCTTGTCTTTTTGGTATTATGTTGAATAGACCTATGTATCCTACATCTAGCTACAACAACGATGACTATAAATATACAATTATTATGTATACAATTTATAATATGCATCATCGATGTTGCAAATTACATGCGACATTATTCTACATGATCTCTTATTTATTATGAACCTAATCATGAATAAATTAATTTCAAAATAATATCTTTATTGTTTGGATTTGACCTTTCTTATATCATTCTATCAAGAGTCTGATTGTCTTTGTTTCTCTGACATTTGTTAAACTCTTCGAATAAACCTGTGGTATTCGGAATATAATTGCATTGGAAATGTATGATATTAAGGAAGAGGTAAACTAGTTTAGGCAAGAAAAATACATTTACTTTCATGAATCCGTAGCTTTGGAATGTGACTTTATTTCACTCCTGCAGTGTTGCATTTAACCAGTAGGAAAACTGACTCTTTGTATACATAGACATATTGATTGTATTTACATTGCTACATTATCTACTTTAGACCCCACCTAGTTTTCTAACACCCCACAGGTCTATATTTCCCTGGGGCCTTTAGAAAATGTAACAAGGTTATTCAATGTAATAATGACCAAATGCCTATGTTTGCAATTAATTAGATATGGTGTGAAAAGTTTCTGTAAATAGGGCAATTGAGGTTTGCTAAAGGTAATGGAAAGGTCATCTTTACAAGACCTTTCCAAAACCTTTTCAGGTGACCTTTAAAATTTACAAACATCTTGCAAAGGTATTGGAAAGGTGACACAGTGATGGATCCAGAGGATTTGAGGCTCCCCATCCGTGGGATAGAATTTTACATTAAAAAAAATCAAAATTTGGCCAAAAATAGGGGGGGGGGGGTGCCTCAGGCCCCCCTCTTAAGCCATCCCTGTGACACAATATATGCCTTTAATGAGCCTCAATGGCCCCATTTATAAAATGAAAGGTCTTAAAGGTCTAATATCATTCAGTGATACAGATATGAATGTGTCCTACTGGGACATTACTGGACAGATACGGAAAGGTAAGGGGTTACCTTGATATTTACTAGTATTAGGATATATAGATATCAAATCCTGAGCCAAGGCATAACGAAACACTACCTAAACGAAATAGTCACATGGCACACTGTGCTTCCTTTATCTGACTTTATAACACGACATTTACTAAGATAAACATCTGAATCCAAATGCACAAACATTATTCTCCCAACCTGACATTTACCACAGCACTTATCTCCTGCAGTCTATGACAAATAGACTAACAATCTAATTCAAACACGCTCCCCATCGCAATGACTCATACATTAAACACACAAAAACACCACCCAATCTAAACCAAATACCAAATTAATTAAATTGAAGGACATTATTTTATCCCTGAGCAGGATATGATTATGCATAAATTTACACGGAGAGATTTTGGTACAACTCCAATGGTCCAATATGGCCTTTTTGAGCAGCTCATGACCATTATGAGCAGTTCTGAGCAGCTCGCCCGCCCACCAATGTAAATGGTAAATTACCATTCAGCAGGGTGTATGGGGAGGTTGGTGGAAATGCCAAGGGTCTGAGGCAGGGGCCTAATTTGCCGCTATTTCCCCGGGACTAAGAGGATGCTCGACCTTAAAGTCTGGCCGCTGGGTTCAAAGCGGCTGAGCAGATCTGAGGGATTGCAGGAATTGGGGTGGGCTTTCCTGAGCTGCTCTGTGCGACTGTTTGTCCATACAATATGTTGTCTCCTTGTTTCTTCTATATCTCCTAAAATGGCTACCTGTTCTGAGGACTAGCTAGCCATTATTTAGCAATCAATATAAATGTACGCACCTGTGGCCCTTTTGGCCACGGTCCCACCATTACAAATCTTTACCAAAGATTGGTACAGACGTACACAAAATTACTTACACGATTCGTTATTCCCCTTACTCCTCCACTTTCGCCCATACTCCTTTTGATGCGGAAGTTATCACTGAAAGTTCCCCTAGGGAGTTTGTTTGCACACTTTTCTTTTTGATTAGAAAAGAAATTGCAATAAGATTTGAATCTTTGAAAAATATCACCTCAATTGTAAGCCGATGCTGGCTCTATATGTATGGGCAATCTTATTATAGATCATAATTGAAATTAATAAACAGGTGATTTATGTTCATAGGAAAGTCAACCGTTGAACAACACATTATTGAATTCTTAAAACACAAGCTTTAGAGAAATATACTTGTTGACTGGCTGTACATAATAATATAATCCAATAACGTGATAACTACATAGGTTATCAAAGCTTTGCCTCATGACAATGGTTTCCATGGCAACTGAGCGCTCCTGACAATTTCCATGATTAAATTGCCTATATTTTATACAGTTTCATTGTTCCAAAATAACGTGCCTGACTCACACAATAAATGTACTGTTACATCCTTTATATTACTCAGCCGGGTGTATTGTGCATTTACAACAAGAATCTGATAACAGATTTCAAATTCAATTACAGCATTGACGCGATCTGCATAATCGATCTGGTTTCTCGTTTTAAGACTAATTCTAGATACTGGTTAAAGTGTTTGTCTAACTCTGTTAAAATATTTGATGTCAAACAATACTGAAAATCCATCACAGCTGTCAGATAATGTAATTCTACTGGTTTTACTTGTTTTTGGAATCACATTATCCATAGTCTATGGAAACAGAATGAAATATTGGAAACATTTTCTGATCATACATCTCATGATGGTGGCTGTGTACGCTAGTTTTTTTTTCAAATCTGGTAGATTATGCTTAAGTGTGACAAATCGCGGAAAATCGTGACCAAACGAGGGGAAACAACTTGGATTTCACGACCTCCTAATATATTTCAAATGGTGCAAAACCATTTTCAAATATCTAATAGAGGTTGGGATATGCTTCTTTGAATTGCCCTATCAGACCTATGTGAAAACACACTTCATCTCAGTAATGTAGTCCATTTCAACAAATGACACTATATACCTTATTAATCCAAACACTACTTGGTTTTCGTAATATTATAATTATTCAAAGTACAATAATTTCGCATTCAGATCTTCAATCAACTAGCAATTTTCATGACAGGAAAGAATAATAATTGTTGCCATGGTAACATTAATTTATTGCTTATTCTGACAGACCTAAAGAAATGGACTTAACATGCCAAATTACCCATAATGCAATTGAGATACATAGATAGAACGTTTTTGTGATTATGATCATAATCTCCGGAAAGTTCTGCCCAGGTACAGACAATAGTCAGTAAAATATGGATTATCAACTTGTTTTAATCAATAATTAACCTAATAATGGATTGAGAGCAAATCCCTCTAGGTTACCAATTCCCATGACCGGTCACAAGTTTTCATTTTCAAGGAAGAAGCAAAGTACAAATCTGATATAATAGAGGATATCTTAGAGGGATATGTAAAGTAAAATGTTGTTTGCTAGATATTATGTGATTAAGATGATTTATAAACTTTGGTAATAGGCCTAATTATACCCTTGTTATTCCTTGATATCCTTTCATTAATGGTTGATGTGAGGCTCAAGTAGGGCATACCAACTGACCAACAATATTGGTTTTAATGAAAACAACCCCTACATTCTAGAATATCAATACTCCTTTAAATATTGAAAACATCAGCCAGTCATAGGCGTATACATTGTTTTTATATCTTCTCATCACTATTATGAAATAGTATTTCCCCATCTCATAACATTCTATTTTCTTTTGTAAACTTAATACAATCTGCTATCTATACATGGTTTACTGAAAAACAAACCAAGCATGCAATATAAATCATCCATCAAAGGAACTGACATCAGTCAAATTGGAGATTCAGATACTGGGCTAGATGGTATCTAGGACCCCGCCATGCTGAATGATATCAATATTCCTGTAAGTACCAAAAATTGATTGTTGTTATCGACATCTCTCATATCTCAGAGTGGACTTCAGTTGGAAGGACAGCGTATCAAAAAGCATTTCTCATCAGATCATTATAGTTTGTACTGCTGAAAGCGATTGTCTTGCTATTTACAGTTATTCATTAAGGATAGACAACTGTAGGCAAGGCGTTATTTACACTTTCTCCCTTCATTTTCTTAATTGTTGGGTTATAGTATCATGCCATATAGCAAATGAAAGGTAATGATTTCATCTATCTAATGACATAAATAAAGTGAAGTTTTGACAAATGTATCCGACATGATGAATTAAAAACCAATTTCTTGACTTTTATTTTTTGAACATCGATATTTCCTTTAATATAAGGGCTATGAACTTCAAGCTTTGCATGGCTCCAGATGAGGTTCTTATGTAGTGAACTGTGTCTCAGAATCCTTTCTTAGGTCCTAGTTTTTATTTTATCACCAAAAACGGGAAACTTTTTGGCATTTTTTGGTTCTTAATTTTCTAGATTTCATAAAACAAAAACTAAAACCTAAATAAAAAATCTGAGACACAGTTCCCTCTGAATGGTTATGAGCTATATGTGGTTAAAATTTCAAGGCTAAAAGTCAAGAATTCACTGAGATATCAATGTTCAAATTTTTTTTGTAAAAATAGGGTTTTTCAACTTTCCGGTTATGGTACATAGGTGTCCATAAGAATATATTTTTATGATTTATATCAACAGATAGGGTATTCAATTGGCTTTTTGGCACTATATAATGTAAACATAAGAGATTAGGAATGCAGAAATAGTAATAAGATTACTGCGACCATAGCAAAACACCCCTTATCACCAGTTGTCTATCCTTAAGAAGAAACATTTCAAAGCGCCATTTCTAGATTCAAATTTGCAATTAAAACTTTACAATTTCAGTTGAAAATTGTATTATGTTGATATAAATGTTTTGTAAAATACACACGATATCATTTTTCTATCACTCTGTCAACCATGTATCCTTAGAATCTTGAAAAAGCACATCGATGTTATTAGTTTGTCAATAGTTTGAAGAACAAAATTCCAGTCAATATTGTCATTACTACTATATAAGAGAAGGACTGTGTACCTCGATCATTACACTCCTTTTCAGATATATAAACCAAAAGGAATCCAGCAGTAACACATTTAGAACCATAGATAGGCTCATATATATTTTAATGAATGAGGAAACCATATGCCACCACAAAACAAGCACAATTGTAGATAAATGCAACCAAAACAGGCAGTTTTCTATGCATGCATTGAAAACCAAATCAAGTATGTAAAAACAGACATCAATCATGGATATTGACTTAAATCAAACATGTGTTTTAGAGGCTAGTATCTTGTCAAACATTTCGCCTATTTATGTGCCTCATGTA
The DNA here is from genome assembly GCA_936440205.1 of Lepidonotus clava. NCBI lineage: Eukaryota > Metazoa > Annelida > Polychaeta > Phyllodocida > Polynoidae > Lepidonotus > Lepidonotus clava. The sequence continues at coordinate 39,045,296 of OW387139.1, forward strand.
AACTGTTATTCAAAATGTAAATCAGTACAGATTGTCATTCAAATCTTTGAATTCTGGCATCGAGCTACTCTTCTAGAACATGCATTTGTGGTAATCCTTCTGTGATTCCAATAGAAGTTGGGCTGATGCATACTTGCATCTCAGACAGGCAATGTTTATTATGTTACAATCTTGTTCTGTATCATTACCAGATCATTACTCACTATAGAACTGGTCATCAAGAAGCATCTTATATCATACATTGCACGTGCTATTGGAATGTAGTTTGTTGAAGTTATGAGAATATAATAGTAAAAGACAAATCAAGGGCAGATTCAGGATTTTCAAAAAGGGGGGGGGGATGTCAGCATAAAGGCTAAGTACTTAAACGATGTGCATTTGTGCATATGCAAGCGATATTTTCCCCTCTTTTTGTAGTTTAGGGGTGTACACAAAAAACAAGGGGAGGGGGGGGGGGGGGGGGGGGTCCTGGCCGTCCTGACCAACTGTCAGGAGGTTTCAGAAAATGGTTTCTTGTGATTTCTCGTGTCCCATATATTTAGTTTTAGTTGATAATTTGGTGGTACACATATTTTGTGACCATATTCACAAACCTCAGAAGACCCTTTAACACAATCCCTTCAAATCAGCCATCCCTTTACTTTTAGCATAATATCCTGCACATAGTGATTTCGTTTCCTGACCTTCAGTTCAGTGTGTGAGTATTGGATCCGATCTGTTCGGCCATATTCAATATGGCGCCGGTCTAAACGTGTATGGGGTGTATGAGAAACCTAATATACATTACTCAGCACGGCCATGGGTGGGCGCCCCTCACCACTGAACTCTCCACTGCCCCAGGCCTGTTGGGGGTTAGGGATGATTTCGGGAGGTTTGTATAGAGCAACATGGGGTTTAGGAAGGGCAGGGGGAGGAGCAGGTAGTATATATATAGCTGCATAGGTCTGGGAGGGGATAGTCACATGTGGGTCTTTCAGGGTGTAGCTGGTGTCATAACCTTCCTTATTGTTAAGGAACCAACTATTAAGAATGTGAGGGATATTCAGCATAATAAGCTGAATATTTTTATGTATGCAAGAATGCAGGAGTTTTGCCAATCCCAAAATGTCCAGGGAGTTCCAAATAGAATTGAGATTTGAGAAAAAATGTAACATTTTGGTTTCGTCCCACAGCTTTCACAAAAACCTTATAATTCACTACCTATTTAGGAAATCATAAAGAGAGACCCAGCCCCTCCTCCCAACCTCAAATCTCCAAGTATGCCTCTAGCATGGCATGTATTTTTAACATTTGGTCTATATGACCTCTACTTCCTATTCAGAATGTTTTTCATCCATTCCTGCAGTGCCAATATCACCATCTCTCATTGCCATCGGACATTCCTGTAGCAGACCCATGCCATACCACCAAAATACTTTCTGCTTTCATAACAGGGAGAACATCAGAGTCGCCATTACTTTCTGTCACAAACGCTCTACAAATATCCACCACCCCTTCATTCCGACAACCCCCCGCCCGCCACTACTCATAACGAAACCACGTCAAGACCTGGGTTACCATGGCAACGCGAAATTATCGGCAGTCAGGCGGGAGGCACTAGTAGTTGGGGCCTACTACTACTAGTAGCACATAGTGCAGGCAGTTGAAGAGGGCTTGAAATACAATTCGCTGCTTTGCAAGGCATGCAGTACTGGGCAGCAGGCAGCCATAGGGGGGCACCCCTCCACCTTACATATCGATCGATATCACCAATGCTCCACTTTGCTCGACCCTTGAGACGAGAGCCAGGCGCTGCGCCGCTTGCCCGACCACCATTTTTAATTGCCTTTGCAAATTCAGGGCCCGTCGTTGGGCCCGGAACAAGTGCCTGCTTGGCTTGTACATAGGGCCGCTGGCGCTGCCAAAACCCACAAATGAAAAGGTCACAGGTTGCTTTGTATGTTGAGGGGTGGTTTTGAGATATTTACACGGTTGCTGTATAAACAGTGGTCAGTTGTTTGCCCCTGCAGCCCTTTCAACCTTTTCAGAGAAAATGAAATATTATATCCGGCTTTCCCAGACAAGACCTATAGCTATGTGTGTATCTCATACACTAGCCTTGCAGCAAGTGTTAGATGAAAGGAGTCAATGATAAACACTATAACGAAGATTAATTAACGTGGTTCCAATTAGCCAACGTGAGGCAGGCTACGTGTTCAATGAAAGGTCAGAATGTATGACATTTAATTCTAACCATAAGGGGAATTCAGATGAGACATATCCAGACATTTGATTATAGAAACATATCCTAAATCCTGATAAACAAATTGCACCATAATTACAGCTGCATCAGCATCTTGATATAGCCTTACAAGCATTATCAATTCATTCATCCCATCCTTAACGTCCTATAGTCTCCAACTGCATCCAAGACATCCTCTTCATGGCAGCGTTCTACCGATGACGTCACGGGAAGCCATGGCAGCCATCTTGGATCTCTGCCGCAGGGCGTTCGAGCGATGGGCTGCGGTTGGCCTCGCCGTCGGCAACCAGTTTAACACGTCAAACACTCCTGAAACCAGTGAACACGGCCGCCATTTAAAACCAACCACCAACACCCTGGCTGCTCTTGACACCATTTGCCATTGATTATTCATTAAATTCTCGCGTCCAGACAAAAAGCAGCCATCCAGCAATTACAAGAAAGTCGGATTGGATGATCCCCTTTTTTGCCGTTTTGTTCTGCAGTTTCTCTGATCAATGCTGATATTAATCAAATTGGGTTTTCATTTATTGGAACCCTGGAGCGGAATTTACAGTGGGGCGTGGGTCTTCAGCATCAATAGTGAATTGCCTGGAGGATTATCCATTTTTAAAACCATTCTTTTACGAGGAAACTGTTACCTAGAAAACCATTCTTTTAAGAGGAAACTGTTACCTAGGCCCCTATAGGCAACTGTACCTATGGTGGATCTTGAAATAGGTGTGATGCACATGACATGTTAATAAAAGGACTATTGAAATGTTGCTTACTCAAATGCACACGCCTCACATTGCATGCATGCAGACGGTTCACTCTTTATAGAGTATAATCCCTTATGGACAATAGTTGAGAAGGTAAAGGAGCAACTGCATCCTGGATGCAAAACATAATAGGCCTATTATGAATTTAAATTCGGACAAGGAATAATTCTAAGACATCGTAAATTTAACCCGGCTGCAACATCACCAAGCTTCCAAGCTAAGCATGTCATTATCTCTCAGAAATTCGGTTTATTGCTTGATATCATCCATTGTCCATTAGAATATTGAAAGGTTTTACCAAATTACAATTACAAGTACTATAAGCCTCGTATAAATCAATTAGGGTCACGTTGGGGAAGGGTCTTATCGTATTAACTTCAATAAATGGGCACTTTTTAACTACCTTGTCTCAATAACGTCTATATATCCTATTATGTCTGTTTCAGGAAGTATTCATATGTCATATGACATTAATACATTAATTTTGTAACCCCACGCCTCTCTTTGTCTATCGCCGTAATTATTTATTGTGACTCAAGTATCTAATCAATTATTTTACCATCGCAAGATTATACCATCGCAAGATTGAAGAGTTTTGACGACGGACTATATTGAAGATGATAACAAGGGGAAGAAAGTGGATATTTCTTCAGGGGCCATATAAAATGGTGTGCAACGCAATTTCCTCAAATTTCAATCTCATTTTTAGTACGGACTTTGTTAAATCCATTATCTGTTACCAAATACATTGCTTTCGTTTTCCCGTCCCGAAAGTTTCTTACGCCCCCTCATAAAGTTCTTTACAAAAATCCATATACTATAAGTCAGTGGGAATTGCTGCTCCTCTAAGTTCTGCGAGCAGAAGTAACAGCAATAAGCCCACCCCAGTATACATCATCATGAAATTTTACCATGAAATTACATAGCAATTTCTTCCTGATTTAATCCCAAAGACAGTAATGTAAAACAAAATGAACCATGTTGATTTGGTTGAAAAAAGTGCTACTAAGATTTGTAAAATGCAGCTTTATATATTGGCTTTTTTCCCCATAGGAAGCAATGTTAAAGCCTGTCAGCCCACCGTATAATGTCCAACCCTATTTAGCCCTTAAATACATCATTTCGATTGGCTGGCAAACTTGAAAATCCGTCAACTGGTAAAATTGACTAAATCATAATGTTTAAGCAGTACATGGGGATTTAGAAAAAACATAGTTCTTGGTTATTTCAGTAATCCTGACTTTGGCTTATAGAGTTATTTTGTCCAACCCTTGTCCAACCCTGGGATATACCCAAAGTGGGATGGGCTTATTGCACACTGAGCTCTTCTTAGGCAATTAAACTATCAGTAATGTGTTGGGAAGGTGCCATGATATAGGTGTACAGTTCCTTCAAGGAAGTCATAGCAACAGCCACCATCATAAAGGTTATATTACAACTCAGAATTTCCTTCCGACAGGATCGGATGTCTATGAATAAATAATGGATTTATTTCTATTTAACGTGAGTTAACAATTATATGTAATTATACATGCATACTTAAAGCAAATGGTGTTGCATTATTACAGAGAATGGCGAAAGAAATAGTAGATACTTTTTGGATAGTAAGGCACACAAGGGCATTGTTTGGATAAGTATGATATAATGCATGTAATATAGATATATATACAGGATAACACACACAAAAAAACTATTTGTCAACTTCTAATTGTTGGTAATTGTGAGCAATTAATGTCAATCAAAGTAATTGATAGAATAGGAGAGCTCTGCTATATATATATATATATATATATATATATATATATATATTTATATATAAAATCTCTAATCTTATCATTATCTCAGTCGAACAGATTGATATACCATTCCCAAACAGCCCTACTTAATAACATGAACTTATGCAAGCCTGACCTGGCAAGTTCCCTACATCGTTGCATCTTCCTAATGAAATATGTAGGGATATGTGAAGGTTGACCCGACATCTGACTGCAGGTAAACAAACTGACGACATCTTTGGACGGGTAGGAGGTGGTTGGCCCCAACCCAGGAGGTTTAATGGCACAAGGCCCGGATTTGGCAACATCTCCTGTTAAGGCACTGTCATTTTGGCGAGTGTGCAGAGTCCATGTAACCAAATGGAAAGAATGGGGTGGGCATTAGATTATGTAGTATACAGTTTGTCAGTGAAAGTTTTAGCTTGCGCGAAGTAAATTCTAGATCTCATCGGATTGGTCCACACTGGTGGATTCAGGATTTTGAAAAGGGTGGGGGGTGGGGGGTGATTTTGGAATTGTTTTCCTTTATTACCTGTTGGACGAAATTTACATTAAAACAACGCAACATTTTCCGGGGAATAAAAAAAAAAAAGGGGGGGGGGGGAAACTGCATATATATAGGCTATGTACAGAAACTTTATTCACATGCACATGGCCAGCGCCTGTTTATGTTTGTCACCACCAAAAGGGAGGGGGGGGGGGTCAGGACCCCCTGGACCCCCTCCCTCCCCTTGATCCACCCCTGTCTCATATCTAATGGCTGCTTTTCGAAATTTAAGGGGCAAATTATATACACGCTTATGTGAACAACTTCGAATGTCTGGCAACCAGAAAATAATATTGTGTCAGCTCTTAAGTTAATGTTCTTTTTTCTTTCGTTTCTATGGAGACCATCTTATGACGCCCAAATCAAAGTGCAATATATTGATTCACTCTAGGCAAAATTACAGCCTTCTACTGATAAAAACAACATTGTGTACGGCGGTGGCAGTCTGAGTGGCACTTCAAACGTTACAGCCACCTTCTAGGTCAAATTAAAGTTAACTTTCTTTTGGTTAGTAAATAGATTAGACCTTTCAAGCTATACGCGCTCGAGGCTATATAGACGCTGACATAAAACCAAGAATGTATCTAGAATATAAATTGATAATTATTCTGTTCCGATTATACAATGTTGTCAAAGTCTCAATCTTTTCCACTTTGTGATTTAATCTATGAATGTAGCCATTAGCAATAAAGGATTCTTGAAAAGCCGTTGTTTATAGGAGTGGCTTGTACAACGTTCACTGCCAATTGAATTCCATTTTACTACTTTCAATGGCAGTGGAAGGGTTACATGTAGAATCGCTGTTATCATGACTCAAGCACCTGACCTTAAAGGCATTCCTCGGTGGGGAAACACAGAAGAGGTATAAGAAGGTCTACCAAGCTCATAACTCTTCAAGGATAAAGCCTATCAGGAAAACATTGCCCATAAAGTTATTCTTGGCAGCAATGAGGTATTTGTATCAATGTTTGTGAATTTATTATCTTACTCAGAAATTGGCTTACACTATCATAGGGAAGTCCTACAGACAGTGCATTCTTTTGGCTTAGATGCGAGTTATCTTTTATTTACAGTGTAGCAATGCAGTTGTCTTCCAAACATCCTTAAGCCAACGCCCTTTCATCGGATTTTCATGGTTTCATTGAAAGCGGAATACTATGTTGCGCACACATAACTATTCTATTAATCAACGTTTATGAATCTAGCATGCAATACTGTATAATCCGATATCTTATTGTAATACAGCATTTATGATAGGTATGAAATGCTATAGGCCTATTATATCATGCCACACTACCTGATCCGTCTATTGGTATATAGCAATGGAACAACAGCTTTTATGTTTTCACTAACACGCATTTGATTTTAATAATGTATATTCTTTTTTTTTGAGTGCTGACATGTTAAATGCTGATCGTCTTTCTGTCTAGACTGTATAAATCAGATGTATACTTCTTACATATACATGCTATTAATGTCATACATATCAATTGCACTGTTGTTGCACTAACAATTGACCCTTATAGGAGCATGATATTCGTTATTCAGATAATCATTATTTCCCTCAGAAATACTGATAACATAAGAGCACAGGCTAGATAACACAATTTACTATTGATTTTGGTTTTAGCCTATTATGATATCATATTAGCTTACCCGCATATCCGCATTAGGTAATGTTGACTGTGGACGTTACTCATGTTAAGTACTATTGACCAAGTCTGTGTAATACATCCATCCTGTGATGATGACGACAACATGGTTATAAAGGTGCACTGCCATGCCGAATCTAATCAGGAAAAACTAGTCATTCTACACAGGAATATATTATTGGAAAAAGGAAGAAAGACATTCTTTTTGGACATCAATAGATCCCCACCCAACGTGGGATATTTTCAAAATCCAGACTAATATCATAAAATCCAATCAACTTTTACCCATAGCTACTGGAGTTCAGATCTGCTTACGGGAGTTTTGGGTGTATTTACGGAGGTTTCAGGGCAATTTACAGGAGTTTCATTATGCAAGAGTATTTTCAAACTCTTGTTCAGTTTCTGTAAGCACACATAAAACCTCTGTAGCTATGGAGATTATTATATATGCAACAGGCCATTGTATTACTTGTAGGAGAATGTACAAAAGAGGATGTACAGAAGATGTATAGATGTAAAAATGATGAAATTTAACGGTATGCAGATACATGGGACTAATGGTCATGTTCTCTAGTGTTCACCCCCTCTTACATCACTCGCAGCTGCCCTGGAGGAGAGCCCAGGTGGACTAGGTGACACCTACTGGAGGCAGGTGTTAATGGGGTTTGGTGCTCATCTCACACCTCCATGACAAAAGGCCTGTTAGTACTCTTACAGAAAGGATACTTCAATTTTTTGCTGACAATGCAACTGACAATGCAACAACAGGTATGGGGGTCATATTCATATGACAGCAATTATGAATCCAGTTTGTGATTATTATGCACTCTGGCAGTGGTTAGGAAAGAATAATTTCTTGAAATTGCTGTAAGTATTTGCCATTGTATTGCAACCAAAGGCAATGATACTGACCTAAGAATTAATTGTGTATATTTCAACTTTGATAAAGTCCTTTACTAATCCCTTTTCCTTTCAATGACTAATCATCACTTTCTTTCACAAAAGAGAAGAGTATAATACCTTGCCTTAATGGAGGCCACACTACTTCATAGAAGTATTCCATATGTATAATCTTTTGAGTACAAGTTGCAGGTAGTTAAATCCAACAGATATGCTAATAGACCGTATTATGTAGGAGCTAGAATGTGGGATAGTTTGCCATTAGAAGTACAAATGATTGAAGGAAAATCGGACTTCCAGGAAAAGATCAGGGAGATCATTTAGGTATAGTTTGGTATCCTGAACATGTTAGCTCTCCATTACCAAATTACTCCTTATGGGAAACAGGAAATGTATCCTAGGTGAGATGTGTTTGATTTCTGCTGAGTTAGTTCATACATTCTTTCTGTGTGTTCAAATATGAATGCTACACTAGGGTCAGTGCTTAACTGAGCATGGCCCGGGTATAATAAAATAGCGTACATCTCTCAAATTTGATGGTTTGATATTAAAACTCGCATGAATCAATATCCTCTTTGCTCAACTTAGCTGGAGGAACGCTATAAATTGTATTGTATTTCATAAACATAATAATGTTGATGCTAATATTGATGCGTACCTACATGGAAGAACATGGTTCTATTACTGTGAATTTGGTTTAAGAAATAATAATAATAAAAAAAGTTATCCTCCCAATAGAAACTAAACCAAGCAATGACTTCAAAGGTGATAAAGAAAACCATAAGGTACAACACAAGTAATATGTAGATTTAAATAGGTCATGCATCATGAATAAAATCTTTGTTTTTCATTGCTAGGCACCTTTATTAATTTCCGGTGGTCAAATTTCTTTTCATACATGCTGTTTATAATGAGGTCTTCTTCAGATGAAGCGAAGAGGCTTATGAAAAGTTACTGTTCTTGGTAAAGGTCTATCAGAGAATGTAAAGCATTAACAAGACATCGCACTCTTGGTAAACTTATCATATAGCCTAGTTATTTATTTATCAAATATATCATAATTAGATCAAAGTGTTTAACTAATTTGCCGCATTTGAGGTGGACCTTAAGGATAAAGTAGGGATATGAACGCCTTTTTTGTGCTCAGTGCATTTAAATGCTCACACCTTTCTTAATATAAGAGTTATCTTGACATATCTTACACCAAAAGATAGTTGTCTTTCATATTCATCTAACCATATTAGTCATGACCATTTTGGTTGGACATTCAGTTAGAGACGGGACGTGAAAGTTGAAATTTGTATTTTTATACTTTTATTTGTTGAGCAGGAATTGCTCCCTTAATTAATGCCTCAGTAGCTTCTCTAATACATTAAAAAAATTCTCTCTGAGGGAAGCGTGTCTAAAAATTTCGATTAAAGTTTTAAATATTTCCCAACCACCTTCAAAGAATGTCTTGAACATTCTGCTTTGAAGAATTGGTCAAGTTATCTTACACATTTTTCAAATTGAAGTTGGAAGCGATTTCAGTCTGTCTTTATAAAGTTTTAATAAGGCCTATGTTCGTATAATTGAAAACTCTTGCTGAAAGAACACAAAAAGGTAGTACTGGACGAGGGCTGTTGAGTGTTTTCTGTTTCAGTGATTAGCGTTGTCCATCCTAGCGTACTATACCAGTGGCGCATTGGGGGGGGGGGGGGGGGGGACGAGGGCGCGCGCTCTCCTTTTTTGGCCAATTTTTAGACTTTTATTTTAATGTAAAATTCTGCCGAAAGGTCATTAAGGAATATTTTTTCCAAAAGCGCCCACCCCTTTTCAAAATGCAAAATGCCGCCACTGTATACAATGTATCAATTAAAATTTGAATATACTATAAAAAGCTCAGAATCTCTGCGTGGAGGTGTGCCTTTTGGTATCAACCATTCGTACGATTCTATCATCCATATAGCGTCTAAAATTTGAGATTCCTTTATACAAATTTTGGAAATTCGGAGGGTTAATCCTTTTGATAAACAGAAAGATGAAGTTAAAAGACTTACTTCAGCGTTACAGTAAAAAAAACATTTTATAAACAAGTATTATCATTCACTTAGGCTCCCTATGGTAAAAATTAAATAGCATTAACACTGCAGCACAAAAGCGGGATATTAAAGCTGTAATATCAGAACAACAAAAACACATAAAGAAAACAACCCCAAACCTACCCCCCAACTGAAAGGCCTTCAGTATTTCCAACCAGAGAATCCGCCATTTTGTTTTTTTCAAACCGAGGCTGGCCTGACTGCCCAGAAAGAGGCGACTCAGATCGAGGCTCCCTTTGATGTTTCCGACATCAAAGACTGTCCCTCAGAAGGAGGGGGTAGAGGTTAGGGGGCCAAAGGGTCATGGAGATACCAGGCAGGGAGGGGTACTCCCACCCCTAGTGGTGGGAGAATGGAAATTTTGCTCCACTACTGAGGCAAGCCATGCAATATTATATTTGATATCCAGAGGGGTTCTGTGAGTGACTGGAACCCCATCAGGTCTTCAAAAAGTTTAGGTCATAGAACATAAAATATGGCAAAGTTGATGAAATGAATTGTATCTGGAATCCCCTAAGATTTTATTGGAATCCCCTCAGGTTCTATCTGGAACCGCTCAGATTTGCTTGTAAACCCTTCACATTTACCTGGAACATCCTCCAATTTTCCTCAGACTCAAAGCTGTCCCTCAGGAGGAGGGGCTAGTGGTTAGGGGGCCAAAGGGTCATGGAAATACCAGGCAGGGAGAGGCACACCCATCCGAAGTGGTATTCCATGACTGAGGCAAACCATGCAATATTATATTTGATATCCAGAGGGGTTCTGTGGGTGACTGGAACCCCATCAGGTCTTCAAAAAGTTTGGGTCATAGAACATAAAATATGGCAAAGTTGTTGAAATGAATTGTATGTGGAATCCCCTCTGATTTCATTGAAACCCCTCAGAGTTTCTTGGAAGCCTCTCAAATTTACCTGGAAGACCCTCAATATTTCTCGGAATACCCTCAGACTTTAGGGCTGGGTAATGCACCGAACTGGGAGGTAAATATCCATACAGGTTTCTCAGTGGGTAAGTCACAAGTTGACACATATCTGTAGAAATCACTGGCTGTAACTAATGATAAATACTGGTGTTTTTTTTTACTCACCATCTATCTCTGCTCTAATTTGACAGGGCTGAATACAGTACTGAAATTAATGGCACGCATTTGCACACACAAACACACACACATAGCACGCATTTGCACACACACATGCGTGCATGCACACACATACACAACATTTCCCCTCTTTTTATAGTTCTGGGGACTAAGAAAAGGATAGGGGGTAGTACCAGGGCCTCCTGGACACACTTGGATCCACCCCTACATTTGTGAACATTACCTGATTACTGAATGAATGAAGAATTGAAAGAACTCAAGAGATTCTACTGGCACTTCTTCCATGACTCATTTCTTTGGTTCCTAGTACTCCTTTTGCTACTGGGGTTCAAAACATCCTTGTAGTATTGTGTGGCAGAAAGTGATAAGGAGATACCATCGTGGACTCGCTTCTCTCAGACCCAATTCCCACTAAATGACTCACTACAAATTAAAGTTCATGCAGTATTTTGGCCATAAATCACTATGTATCTGATGTTTAGCACTGGTAATCTAAATATTGCATTACTTGGTTAAGAGCGACCTAAATGAAAGAAATCAAAGATATTTCTTCTATGAGTCATTCTTTTGGTTCATTGCCCCTCCGAGCACCTTCCTTTTGACAGTGGGGTTGTAAACATCATTGGAGGGGTGTTTTCAGTGGAAGTGATAAGGCCATTCTATTGGACGCTCCCTTTTTCTCAGACCCAATTTCATCGTCTTTTCAATGAATCTGGTCAGCTGGATATACTTATCAGTAAAATATCTGGTGTAGGAAGTTAACAAAACTAATTTCAACTGGTTGATGACAAGCAACGATTGGAACCTTGTTGGCTATGTTACACATTATATTTTAAGGAGGGATAACGGTTTCATTTGCTACAACTATATAATCTCGAAAACTATCCCAAAAAAATCAAAATGCAAAAGAATAAAGTTATAGCAAGGATTCTTTTTAAATGATCTAGAAAACTTCCCATGCAGGATCCAAGTATAACCGAATGATTTTGCTGCAACTTTATGTCACATTTGTTAGTTAGGTCCTAGCTTTACTCTCTAATGTCAAAATTCGGATCTGTTTTGTCTTTGTTTTTTAAGATGCATTTTGCTATTCCTTAAAAACTAAATCACCCCCAAAATCGCATTGTGTGAATAGAGCCGCTTACAACAGATGACTGGGGACTGTCCCTACAGACTAAGCCGACCCTTGGCCTATACGTCAGTCGCAGCCACTGATTAAGGGACCAGACAAAAGGCTTATCAACTCAATCCCTTTGTAGCCTTTTGGAAAAGAAGGGACCATGAATAATCTGATTTGAAATCCCCAATGGCAATTTAAAATGTCACAACTGAGACGTAGTATTGGCAGTAATATCTGGAAACAACCTTTTTTTTCGGGGGAGGGGGGGTTCATATGAAAAAAGACAACAGTCCAATGTTCAAAATGAGAGTCAAAATTAAATTTCAGAGATGTAAGAGATACATGTATGTTGAATACAATAACTTGCTTCTTAATCATAAACAATTGGTTTCTATGTTTTTAAATTTCTTTTTAGGTGAAACATTTAATGTTGGTTCATTGGTAAGCTTGACTAAATGGGTCGCCAATTTGATTTATTGTCCAATTTGATACTTTTCAGGCAATTTTCATGTTATTTTGTGGACAATTTTGACTTACATGGAATGTTGTAAAGATTTTCATGACAATTATACAAATATTAGAAATTTCATAACCAATGCATCATGGGAAATTCTAAATGGAATGTTGTTTTTTTTATCAGATTTTCGAAACACAGCCCAGGTTAGCAAGTTGCCATGGTTACAGAAAAAAGAATATTGACAATGCAAAGAATATTTTTCATAGATAATGTAGAAAATGTTTTACTCTTCTAAATATTGCTAACACTGAGTGTAACAAGCATCCCTATCAAAAGTTATTGCACTTTTGGTATTTATGATAATTAGAAATCTTACTTTTCTTTATTATAAAACATAATATTTATTTCACTTAAAGTCGCCATTACATGGAATCAAACAAGGCAATAGGGAATAGGGTTTTCTTAGTGTATGAGAAGTAGCAAGGATCATACAAGCACATCTCAGCTTCTGTCAAGAACATTTCAAAATGGTTTGCAGCATTTGGAAGAGTAGTTTCTCTACGATTACGTCATTTTTTATATTTATTGAACCACATTCATCAATGATAATCTTCAATGTAGGTGAGACATAATAATGACAGTAAAAATGTAGGAAAACATAAATGAAGATCATAAATCACAAAATAACGGCACTCACTAACTGACATAATAATAACAACAGTATAAATGTAGTATGACATGATTGGAAATAATGAATCACGAAATGACATGATGAATTGCAAATAGGTACCTTTTTCCAATAATCCTCTCATATATATGCATCCTTCTCGCAGAATGGCCAGCATCTTGTCAAAGGGCAATTTTGGGGATGTTTTATGTGCCATATACACACACAAATATGCCTCTTTCCTACACTACTTTTCCCCCAAACACCGGGTAGCCTAATCTTTGGACTCACTGGTTTCGTGTCATACAATAGATGAAATTGCACTGCCATTGAATAATGTGTAACATTCCTAAACTGAAGAGAAAACTGAACATGAACAGTCTGGTTAAGTACACACATAAAATGAAAGATAACAATTTGAATATATTTTTTCAATTCTTACCAATAACCATATACAGCATATTCATCAGCTACACCCATGACAAATATAGGAACTAAAACGAAAGCAGAGTAGGCCTGCAAATGAAATTCTGACAGAAATGGGGGCAGTATTTCCTTTATGGGATAGGCCACACTAAAACTGCCTATGGTGTATAATGGCAGTTGTGAACTGATTGACCTATTCCCAGTTTTATTGGTCTAGGCAGGGCCTTTAATGGTTTTGTTATGGTGCTCACCTAACCGTAGATTCATAAAGGTGGATGGGGATGGGAACTGAATCTTGGAGCATGGCCAATTTAGTATAGACTAAGTAGGACATAAAGGCACTGACGAGGGAGGAAGGTAGTCAAAAGTGTTTCGACATAAAAATATCGAAGGCCTGAAAGCATTTGCAAACGTTCATGCCCTGAAAAGCAGTTTCAAGCTTGAATATACATCTTAGTACCATCAGACTGATTAAATCATATTGACAATTTTGTATGAGAGAGATGATTAAATTAATTAGCAATGACTACCAGAATTGTACCATGGGCCCTTGCAGCTACTAGTATACTAAAGTATACATAATATTTTATGTAATGACTGCGGGGTGCAGCGATGTGTATAAGGGCAAATAAGGGACCTCATACTCCATAATAGTTGTTTCCTAACTATAATAATGTCCCTAAACTGATTACATAGAACTATTCTTTGGCACTGTTATAGCAAATGATATAGCAATATATATATATATATATATATATGTAACTATATCTCATTTTCTTAATTCAGACAGGGGTATGAATAATACTTGAAAATTGAGATAATAAGAATATAGGCATAATCTCTGTCAAAAACATCTATCTATATTATTAGAACTATCATTATACGTTTCTCAACCAACATTGATTTCTTTCAAAGTTCTGAATCTGTCCTCATAACATTATGTAGTACAGCAAGCACACAAGCACATTCTATGACCGTATTTTTTAGGTAAAGTTGACACTTACTAAAAAAGAATGTTAAAATAACATTATGCCTATATTCTTATTATCTCAATTTTCAAGTATTATTTATACCCCTGTCTGAATTAAGAAAATGAGATATTATTTTGGTGAAGTTGAGACCTTACTAATACATAAATTTATAATAACATTATTATAACGTAAAAGAATGTTACAAGAATGTCCCAATAACATCACAGTGCGATGTTGCAATGTTAGATTCCAAAAATGTTTTTGGGTGCGATCAAAAGAATGTAACTAGAACCAAAGCAGAACTAAACAGAATGTTATGATAACATTATAATAATGTCATATTCTTGCTTGGGTTTGTACCATTATAATTATACATTAGAATGAAGGACGAAGAAAATCATATCTGCATCCACAAGACCCTTTAACAATTATAGGTCGCATTAAAGTGTTAACCTTTGACTATTATTCACTGACCTTCGGAACTAGAGAACTCCTTTGTAAGAACACAGAGAACTATAAGCTTTATATAGAAATAGTGAATCTATAATATTATCAATATTTCTGACATTATCTGATGACCTCACCTCATTTTCTGTGTTAAACCGCGTCTTGAAGTTTCTGTTTTGTTTTGTAGTAAGTTAATTATATATAGCTTTGTAGCATTGGCATAATTGTTAGATTATGTTTCATAATTCAACTGTGCATAATTCCACTACCTCATTGTCTTTTATATTTACCATTGTCAGTATACATAATTTATCTGTCTATGGTGTGATTATCAGATGAATTATTAGGTCAAATCCTCGAAAATACGTGAAACTGTAAATAACAATCATGAAAAGTAATTGGTAGGCTTATTCAAGTATACTCGCAATATGTATAAAAACACAAAATAGTGACTCAGAAAAGGTCGATGTTGAGTATCCTGAATTGTAAGGTTGCCTTGAGCAACTTGAACCACAATGTTTTTGGAGTTATGTCATGGTATTTGTCCTTAGCCAATCACCAGCAGTTTACCTCTTAGAGGCCTATAAAAGTCAACTTGTTATCCCAAAATAAATAAGTGTCCTCTTTGGTGCTCAACTTTTAACATCTACCTGTTGTTGACTTATGCTTAGGGAAAATAGCACAATGATGACAGGGTCTTGTGTGACTGGAACACCTGTCAACCATTGTTTGGCCCCACCAAACTAGGGCCCTCGGAAGGTGCATCAAGGACAGCTTCTAATTTGTTCCAGCTCTAGACACCCAATCACAACTATGTAACTTTGAGAACTGATGAAGCCACAGGGCAATCTTTGATACCCTGCTTATGTCTTCTTCCAATAGTCTATTCAAGCTCTAAACATGAGGACTCTGAGAACCTATGAGTCAAACCAGACAAGAGGCTAGGCATTTAATACATTTTGGAGACTAGAATCCAGTGAGAAATGATGGTGTACTGACCTACATTTCCAGTATACTACAAGATTTAAATATATGTATATATAGACCATTGTGAAGGCCCTAGGAGTAGAGAGTCGGTGGAGTTTTTTTCCATTATACATGTATTAAAGGTGGGGAAAAAAAAAAAAAAGCAATGTTGGGTCAACAATTTTCAAATTCTATTAACTATTGAAATATGTTCCATGGCCATAACCTAGGCCTGTGGTAAAAAATATACATCAAAATACATTAAAACTTGTCCGTGGTCAATTTTGGTGACCCCCTAAAATTGGTTTGTTTACAAACATTGCTGTCTTTTGGCATCAATGACATGAGTATCATGGAATTTGCATAAAGCTGTTATTAGCTATCATGATTTATACTGTACCAATGGCTAAAGTAAGACTCTTGGAAAGTATTTTCATAGTTATTCGAGTTTGCAAAATTTTGTTATTTTTTGACACAACATTGCTTTTGCTTTAAATCGTATAAGAACTGAAGGTTACTCATTGGGTCCTGGACAAAGATTATGTCTGGCTAAATTAGGACGAGCATCTCATGCCTAGGCCTACAATCTATCATAAAAATTAATGTTAGAAATTATCATTAGTTTTGATCAGTACGTGGAAAAAATTCTTTTTTGATACTGACTCATTTATGAAGATAATTGCAACATACCATGCTAATTAGCAATTGCATAGCAGAGATACTAGGCCAGAAAATGTAGGGCCTACATGGATATTCTAAGGTCTACCAAGGTGGCTTGAATTGCTATTTTGACATAATATTAATATATAACATTATTATGTTAATCCCTCAGAGCTGTGAGACAGAAGTAATAAAGTATCTATTTATCCTTTTTGCTGCAGCTCTTCTTAGTGTGAGGAACGTTTCATCAACAAGCAATTTCCTGAAAGTAAAGTGATTTATTTCAAGACTATTTCATAAGAAATATATATCATGTCATGCAGATGTAATCTAAACCAACTTGGTTCACAATAGGTAAAAGTACAAGCGGTCCAGACATAAACCAAACTTCCAAAGAAATGACTCAAACAATCTGCATGGTAAAACTTCCTAGTACCCACCTGATTTTATTTCCTACGAAACCACCACGTACTCAGCTTTCTATGGCTTTTGAGGTTGACCATATCATGTTTTATGTGAAGTCCATGGTTCCTGTAATTGAATGAATCAATAAGGTCACAAGGAAGGCTTTTAGCCTGTATTGATGGCCCCTATTATTCACATAATTGATAAACCACACCAAAAGATAAATCTGTAGCATGTTGCCATTCGTTTTTCATGAAATATCATTGACAAAGCTTTGCGGTACTATTTTAATCATAAATTATATGACCTAGTTGACGACAAAGACTTTGAGTTAGTTATTACGATCCAAACCCTGTCCATAAAACTTTTATAATATGCTAAACATTATTGCAAAGGATACGTCATAATATTGCGATACTGTTTTGACAATATAATGATTTTCTCACAAAGGGTACACTCACACCACTCTCATACAATTTATAATTAGCTACAAAGTAAAAACATCCATTTTTTAAAATCGGTAGACTCCTAGGTTCAGTAGTCAGCTCACCAGCACTTTCC
Organism: Lepidonotus clava; assembly: GCA_936440205.1. Lineage (NCBI taxonomy): Eukaryota > Metazoa > Annelida > Polychaeta > Phyllodocida > Polynoidae > Lepidonotus > Lepidonotus clava. The sequence continues at coordinate 39,063,033 of OW387139.1, forward strand.
GACATAACTGACACCGACACAGAAACTCAATGAGAACGATGTGAGACTGTTAAGTGATTGAAAGTTGCTTTGACCGTGCTCTCACATCCACCAGCACAGCTCTATCTCTTTTCATCTTTATTTTTTCTGGATGAGTGCCAGTTTCTTTATACCCCTTCAGGGCCAGGGGAGAGTATATTGGTGCTGTGTTATTGGAATTTCTCTCCATAGAAAATAACTCAGCTGTGAGGGAAAGCATAATGGAGCCGTTACCATGGAGATTGGACTTAACACTGAAGTGCAGTGTATTTTGATGAATATTTTCCATCTTACAAAATATGGATATAGTGCCAAGTGCGAGACGTCGTTTAAAAGCAGGGATGGCTTTTATATACAACCATCTTACTAGAATGCTATGAAATGCACTACCTTTAGATGTAGCGTCATCTCAAATGTCTGCCGTGAACAGTTATATACTTTTGAATATAATTATGTATAATTATAGATGTATAGATATTACATAAATAACCTTAAAGACACAGACCTTTGGAAATATTATTTACAGTTTAGAAACTCATACAGTCCTGCACTATATATAATGCAATAAGACCAAAAGGTCTTATCATTAAGGTAAATAAACCACACTGTTTTCTTTCGTTGCAGGAACTTGAATATAATCTTCGTTTCAACAAAGGAGACTCTATTCAGATTCTCATAATATTATATTACATTTTGTCAAAGGTAAAATATAAAAGACAAAATATAAAAGACATTGCAGAGAGTTTATAAGAAGAATCCATGCAACAGTAGAACATCAACTAATCTTGAATGAATAAGCCTGGGCAGGTTTTTAACTTGTCATGTTTATGACATGTGATGTGTACATTTGTTGTTTTCTATCTACATCATTAATTTTATTCGATACTTGTTCACTGCACACCGAGTTAAAACACTCTATAGGTACAGGTAGCACGGAGGTAATTCAATCAATGGCAACTAAGAACTACTGAGAAATGTCCTACATTCTACATGGAGCCTTTGATAACGAATGAGGGAAAACAAGCAAGATGCTAGAAATAATGTAGGAATGTAAAATCTTTCCATGGCAGCATATAAGATGATTCTCAATGTACTTTTCTGAATTAAGGCAGACTGCCTCATATCTCGATGATTATTTATTGCCATATAACTCAGTTGTTCTTATCACACACACACACACACACACACACACACACACACACACACACAGTGACACACACACACAGTGACGCACACACAGTGACACACACACACACACACAGATACACACACACAATCATTCAAATAAGAATTACATCCTAGTTATTTCAATGCCAAAGAAAATCATAATTCAAAAAAAGGATACATACATCTAACAGGGGGAGGCAATATATTCAATTATGTCAAAGATTTAAAAAGAAAAAAGCTCCATACATCTATCCAAAGGATGCAAATATCCTAGACCAGGGGGAATATAATTTCAGAACACAAAGATTGGATGAAAAGGAACATACATGGCAGATCTATTCAGTAATTGCAAAAGGCCCTTTGAACAGGTGGACTCTGTCTAAAGGCTGGGTGTCAGCTCCAGAGACATGAGAAGTGTGGGATGTGTCAGTCCTACACAGATAAAGGGCCCGGCTGTACAGATCCCAGTCAGGAACACTCTCCTATCAAAGAGGGATGAAAGCTGCTTTGAGTCCCTACCGCCGGAAGTGGAGAGTCTTCAGGCAAGCGGTTCTAAGATGGAGTAAGGTGTCTGGTCTTACTGCAGGGGCATTAGGTGTAGTGGAATGGATTTGAGGGCAGTATATTTTAGTATGTAGTAAAAGGCAAGGATTGGTAAATGTATTGTGCAGACTGGGTCATGTGAACAGAATTTTATGTATCAAAAACTCGCATGCCATAATGTTATTCAGTTATTTCATTTTAACATTATATCTGTAAAATAACCTGTCGGCCCCGGCCTAGGGGATGTGATTAGTGAACATGATTAAATCAATATGTACATTTGTAGCAGAAGTTGTACAGAGAAGAGGTAGTTATAGTAAATGAAGTTGTACATCGGTAGTAATTGTTATAGCATTGAGATGTAGAACTTTGAAGGTAAGTTGAATTACCTGTAGGAATTGAATTGTAAATAAGGTCAATGTAAAAGGGTTTGTACAAAGGAGTTCCTGGTAAACAGGTACAATAAAATTGAACAGGGTTATAGGCCCCATAGAGGGCTATAGAAAAATTGGGTAGTTGGATTTGATGTTTTTTTGTCTTGGCAGTGCTGTGACTGACCAGAGCCTCAACAACTTTTTCTTCACCTGGGCAGCTTTGTGACTGACCCCAGCCTCTATGCCTGTGTGTTTGTCTGGGCAGCTCGTTGACTGCCCCCAACCTTGATGTAACCTTGCCAACAGTATAATCGTTTTCCCCTTGCTAAGATAGTGGTGAGTTCCTCCTAAACTGCCCGTCCTTTTTCTGGGTACATCAGTGTCGGGCAGCTCATGTCTGACCCCGGCACCGATTGTGGGATGGATTTGTTTTGTCACAGTTGCGACATAGGGCAACAAAGGCGAAATGAGAGAGGGAAATGGGTCAACCTAGCAGGTTGATGCGGGGGAGGTGGGACTTTGGAATAAGTTGAAATAAAATTAAAGGGAAGATGAACAAATTTTGGATGTGTGTGGGTCTGGATAAGCTGACGTATCCTAGAGCATGAGGCTGAGTATCTGAATTGGTGAGATCTCACCAAATCTTGTGGGAGAGGTGAGAACCTGTGAAATCTGTGAGATTTCAAGATGGTGTAGGTGCTGAGAGGTCTGTTTTGCATTTTCCGATTCATAAATGCTGATGCGGTCCTCCCGGTGCGGTTTAGTGATCACCTTGTGGTCACCACAACCATAATGACTATGATATATAGTTGCAATTTCTGGAAAACGTTGATATCATAGGTTTGCTTCTTCTATATCTTAAATGAATATAATTTTCTAGGTGTTTTAGAATTCTGAAATAATAGATGTTTTTTGATCACCAATATTGGGCCCAGCCGATTTTTTGGGGTGTGACATCTGTGCACAATGTCTTATAACCCACCGAGGAGGGGGTCCATGGTGGGCTTTTGACCCAAGATGGTCAGCGTTATCAGTGACAGGGTAGTCCTGTGAACCCTGCCCTCAGGATGGTATCCTTGGCATACAGTCGGTTTTTTGAAGCCTGAACTACTTTCTATATCAACCTGGAGGAGGGTGATAACACTTTGGTTCGTACCTTCCTGTCTCACTACTGCATTAAACTCCTAACACTGAAACTAGTTTCAAACTGTGAGAAATGTGACCTTAAAGAATCCACATATCTGGGGCCATTAAAATAAAGTAAAGGTAATGGAAAGGTTACCCTCACCAAACTTTACAATAGCTTTACAAGAGTCTTTCATGTGACCTTTGAAACTCTGTAAAGGTCACCTCTGGAAGATCTCTCCATGATCTTTAATGTACCTTAATGGCCCCATTTAGACAACTCAAACGTTATTAAAGGTCTATTTTGGCGTAGTGGATATCCTGTATCTCTATCATCCAATGGCTTCATAAGAGTTCATAAACCTGTCTGTATGTTCTACCAGTTAGATTGGCTTCGTGAGTAGACCCAGGAATTCTAGAAAAGGGAGAGCATGCTATTTGAGATATAATGATTGTTATCATAAACATTAGTGGTGGGCACTGGGACCTGAGAATTCCTTTTGACTTTCGACTACATTCAATGACATCAGCAATGAACCACAGAACCCCTTTCTAAGAGCACAGTGAGTCTTCTTTAAAAAAAATAGTATATATATAAAAGGATTTTTTCCCCTTAATATGGCCTGTGGTGTATTTGATCAATCTTGGAGACACAGCATTCAAATTGTACTTGGTGAGGGTCCAAACTCTAGAAAGAGTGTAACAATGCACGGAGGGATCTGTAGTGCATTTGAATGAATGGGTTTATCATACGTTTGACATACAATATATGTTCATCCTTATTTGAAATCCTGTATCTTTTCCTGCAAATGAGGTTGGCAATCTAGTTGATATTAATAAATACAATAGCAGAAAGATGATATAAGTAAAATCAAATATCAAGTACAAACATACATTGGAATTGTGCAAGTGAAAGCACATTCTCTAAAAAGATCATGGTTGCCAATTAAGATCTTGCAAATTTTATTTTGGTGTCATCTGAATAGCCAGTGCTATTTTACTTCAGGCGAAAGACATAAAACTATATAAAACTTCTGCTTAAGCTCATGGCTACGATGTTCTCAAAGTAACCACAGGAAACACAGATAAATAGTTTGGTTAGGAACCAATGATGAGATCTGTAATCAAATTTCCGTGAACCATACAATCAGATGAGTGCCTTTCAAATTCATTTTCCGATCCTATCAGGTTTTCAAAGAAAGACCTATCATAGATTTGATTGGAGGTGCACAAAGCATCTTCCTTTTAAAGATGCCATCTTTGCACTAAAAACAATCACTCTGCCTTTTGTTGTCAAGCGGTCTGGCTTTATAAACAGCGGTCTTCCCGCTCTACTAACATGACTAGACTCTTTGTATCACTCAGGTTATTTTATAGCTCTTCCAACTGACTGTTCTACCATTGACGACAAATATAATGTGTGAATATATTGATCAAGTGCATCTAGTAGCAATCAGAAAGCTTAATTGAGAATCTGTTTAAATAAGCAAAGACAAAAATACAGAGCAGTTTTACCAGTGAGCAGTGTCTATCAGAGCATATCGTAGATAAATCAGAAAGGAAAGTGGGCGTTCTTTTGGTAAGATCCTCGCTACTATAATTGTCTCTTGTATCGATAACTGTTATTATAACAAACAAAAACTGATTGAGGTCATTCTATGCCAGGGAGCGTTATCTTAATTGCCATGATTATTATATAAAGGGTTTTTAGTTGGTTAAAATGATGTCTCATTTACTTATGGGATTTGAGATTAATATTTCTTGAAAATAAGAGCTCTATTTATGTTGCACCTAAGTGGTTGACACTTAGCATTGGATGATACAATAGCTTCATTATTGTTAGAAAAGAATCAGTTCTTATTGTTCCATTGACCATACAAATGAGGCACGTAGTCTTATGCAACCTAGGCCTTTATACCTAAGAAAGCAAATTTGCAGTCGGCATAAAAGTATTACTGGATGAGATCTTAGAAACGTGCACCTGAAAAAATAGAAAATAATCAATACATTCGCTAAATAATTGCTACTCAAGTACCATTGATGCAGCACGTCCCCTTGCTCTGTGTTCTGTGGTATTTCTTTTCCTCTCATTAACTCGTGCTACCCAACCCTGTCATGCAATTTCCTCCGACAAAGTTTCAGAATCTACTACAATAGGCATAAAATAATATGAACAGGAAAATAATAAGATTGTGAGGACTCGTCAAGAAAACAGTTTTCTCCTGTTTTGAAGTGGATGATCATTGCCATTTTATATATTGGCCACTACTTTCCTATAAGTCTCCCTGAACGAAAATAAAGGTCATATTAGTGAAGTTAATAATCATCTTTTAGACTCTCGTTATTTCTCTGATACTTGACTGATTTCCCATGGATTTTAAGATAAATTTCACACAATTCTGTGGCTATACCAACCGTTGAATGGCTTTTCAGGTTTGATATTTCACTAAGAAGAATAACGGTGTCCTATATCGAATTATAACTTTTAATTGCCATTTGATTTATAGAAGGTGTTCATTGGGTACTAGAGTGAGGAAAATCTTCGAGGAAACGTTATTTTGGATGACTAAAATGCTAAAAGCTGAACCATCTTTTAAGAAGACTTACAGTACATGATCTTTCAAGTTCAATAAGAACGTCTTTACCAATTTCCTTTTGGAAATTCTAAGTTTACTATATCTTGGCAATAACGTATTATTTTGTGGCGGACACCTAACAAAATTATCATTTCAACGGATCCGTGACGTCACCACCACGTAACCACGGTGACACCAGGTTGTTGTCACATCACTATAAATATTGGGTCCCATAACAGTCTCCTCATTTGCGTGCCAACCACCACGCCACACATCTCCTGTGATTTTAAAATTTTGGATTCGATGTAATTAGGAATGATTAATAAACATTTGTGATTATGTTCATGTCCAAACCAATCTAACTTGTCCTTGTTATTAATTGACTTATTTATCACCAGGAGCTGACATTTTAATTAGGTAAATCTGATACACCTAGAATTGATACAAAATAAATTCACTTCACCTGTGCAACATACCTTTTCCGATTTTGCATTTCAATTAATTTTCTCGTTCAAAACATCCATGACAATAAGCCCATCCCAGTTTACGCCAACATTAAAGTTTGCCATGAAATATAATTTTAAATTGCCTCCGTGCATATTCCCTGAATAGAGTTGCATTATAAAAAATTAACCATAGCAACTTGGTTGACAGGTTGCTCCTCACATTTATTTGTTAATTGTCTTTCCATTGGAACCACTGTTAAAGCCAGTCAGCACAATCTATAATATCTAACCCTATTTTGACCTTATATGCAGCATTTTGATTGATTGGCTATCTCTCAGTTGATAAAGTTTAAGAAATCATTATGTTTAAGCAGTACCTGTGGATATGGGAAAATATAATTCTTGCTTCTTTCAGTAGCTCCAATTCAAGGACACAATTAAAGATCCAACCCTTTCCAACCCCAGAATATTCCCAATGTGGGATGGGCCTATAGGCCTAGCGTGAGTTTACCGCGACTGGGGGACAAGCTGCGCTGCGCATTACGTAATAGGCAGGGTGGGTTGGGGGTGAATAGTGCGACTGGGGTTGTTGTTAAACTAGGTCAAACTTTAAAAAATCAAAAATATTTATTTTATAAAAGGAAAAATGTGAAAAAATATGGAATGGTTAGATCACTACCTCATTTATTCTCATGCCAGATTTGCAATTTTCCCTTTTATTTTTTGCATTTTGACAGGTATAATTATTCTGGCTTCTCATCACCTTGACCTCTGTGTCCCCCGATAATGGCGGCCCCCATGGGGAAACTCACGCTCGGCCTATTGAACACCACGTCAAAATATCCAATACCAGGATCACAGTATTGCATGAAATCCCCCTGTAAATTTAATAACTAACCATGTCCATGTAAATTTAATAACTAACCATGCACTGAATTGAATTTTGAGTTAGCAGACAAGGGTTGTAATCTTGTTTTTTTGGGTGTAAGGTTTGTTATGTTTGTCTGGATCAGTTTGTTTTGAGAAACCTGAAATGACGGATAAATCGATATGATAGAATTAGTGTCCAATCTCTGTCCGTGGGCTTCGTCCGAGACGAATGCAAAAACAATGGGAATGGTAGAAAAATGCCACTTTGTTTTGATTGTCAAAACCGTGTAATCACTTCAAAATACATCCAAATAAGGGGCGATTAAAGCACAAACTCCTGATCTATCCTATTGTAATACTTGTCCGCGATATTGTATGTAACAATCAATTAATACTTTACACATGATTGGTTCATTGATTATAATGATATCTGGTACAGATTTTTGTAAATAAGATTGGAAAATAAAATCAAATTCAACGTTAGAATAGATTTAAAAGAATCAGAATCTGGACGCTATCATTTAGTAAAGTCTTTTTTAGTAGAGTTTTTCTGCGACTCCTAAAAACTCTTTTAAACTTGGATCGGCTAAAAAGGGAGAACTTCTTATACATGAATCCTTTCAAATGTAAAATCAAATTAGCTACTTTATTTTTTACCAAAAGACCTTTCCGAGTGATAAATATTATTGTTCCAGGAAAGGAATTTGGCTTCACAGACCAGTAACTTGACCTTTTTACAAACAGGTTTCCAAATGTTACCGATCAATATTTCCTTCTTCAACAGCATGTTATCTATGCAAAAATAGTCCTTAAAACATGATCTGATGAGATGTTTCTGCCACTTGTACTTAATAATAGACCTTGTGCAGACGTCGTCACGTGATCACCTTTTAGTGATCACCATGTGATGATCATGGCCATGTAGCTATTATATAGATAAAAAATGTATTAATTCTAAGTGATGGCAATTGCTCATTATGATCCAGCGAGGTTGGTGAAAGTGAATGTGATAAAAATATTTGTTTCTTTATGGTTCATAATTGTTAATCATAAGGCTCATAAATTGATCACCAGTATAGCCATTTTTGGAGATGTGACGTCATCTGCACAACCTCTATAGAAATAAATGTGTGCATGCTACGTAATCTGTCAATCATTAGGCTATCGTTACTTTGATTATTTTCATTTAATTTTAGCACCTTAAACTGTCTGTTACCATCTCAATTTTTCACAGAGCTATTGTCAGCATCAATACAGAAAATAATTGCGATTTTCCTATCTATATTAGGACACTGGTATGCTACATTTTATGCATAATATGCACATATTACTATATAAGCATTTCCTTTCCCTTGAATAATTACCCCTTATACATTTTGACATATCAAAAATCAATAGATTACATTATTATAATTATAGGTTCAACGTCACCCAAGAATCGTTAGATCCATCCAAATCTGAAGTACCATTTCTATGACTGCACAACCTCACAGTATAACCCATGGCAAGTTGCCACACATTAACTACACTCTCTTTAAACGATGATGTCATCAACTTCCCAAGATGTGAGACCTACATCACCACAAACCACGAACCAACACTACTCACATTCTAGCTTTTTTTCCTCCAGTCATTTCCAGGGAGCCTGCTCAGTGACATTTTCCCACTGAATCATGGCCCTAGTCCAGACAGAGAATTATTAAATGTGACTGACCTCTTTGGAGAGGCCTTTTAACTATAGGTAAACAGGGTCGACTGACTTTTAAACCACTCTTGTCAACAACACTTCTGTCACACTTTCAAGGTAATTAACTGCCACAGCATTAAAAACGTGCCCAGGAGCGTTTTGAGGAAGGGGACATGTAATTATTTTCGCATAATACTTTGGCCAGCACTAGGCTTCAAATAGCTCTAGTTGTGACACTTTTGTATGTTAAATAATTATTTATATGTCTTTTTATTAGCGACAAGAGTCCCACATATTGTTATAAATGACGTATGTATAAACATACCAACACAGATATTCTTATCCATTTTTGTTCTTTTAACACTGAAAGAACAATTAGAAAAGACAGAAATATATAGACTGACACATATTCAATCTCCCTGTCTCTAAGATCCATGAAAAACGATGCCAGATTGATCATAAAAGGTTCTCTCGAAACATCAGACTAATTTAATTATCATTACCATGTGTGTTTCAGGGAAATCCAAAGGGGTGTTTTTCTACAGAAGTGAATACTAAGTTATATTATCTGTCAGTGCTAAAACGCTAACTCACTTTCAGATATGGATAAAATGTAGATATAAACTGATGGACTACATAATTAAATTATGACTATTGTTGAACGATTTGATTTTTAACTGATATTACCTTTACACATATTTTTTCAATTTTTTTTATTTACCCTGGGATGAGTAGGATGAATCCTGTCTTCCCTCATCTCCAGCCATAACTTATCGTATTACATTAGCTCTTCCATTACTTCTTTTGTAAACATGTTGGGTAGATTATATATATATATGTACAGTTAAATAGTAAAGAGAGATACTGATGATGGAAATGATGGTGGTAATGAGATGGGATGATTGCCAAGTCAGTTCCAGGGATTATAGCTCACTACAGTAAATACATGAAGGATACATATAGGGTATTTACTAAGGGTTAAAGCTATAGCAGAATATCTATATTTAATGAAGTCATAGATAACTATATGCAATTACACAGCAAATGTAATGCAGTATGCTGTGATATGGGCACTTTGTACATTTGATATTACCATTCATCTGACGGAGAATGCCCAAAAGGCTTAGAACATCAAAAGCTTTTGGAAGTCTTTCAAGCAAAGTAGTATTATGTATCTCAAGGAACCTTCATCTGTTTCACTATGTATCTTAATTGTGTAGATAATTTGATCAATCTGATGAAAGAGAAACAAAATAGGAGCTCTTTGTAATAATTAAGGAAAAGTAAAGTTATCTGGTTATGGCTGTCAATATTGAAATAGACCTTGCACAGACACGATCATATAACAACTGTTAAAGATGGGCACTCAAGATGGGAAGTGTTTAAGTGTACTAGTCCTTGACTACATAATATTAAGGCTTTTTACAGGATCTTTACCTCTGCAGAAAATGTACTGACCTTAAGGAAAGTCTAAAATTATTCATTAAATGAATTCCCACTTCTAGCTGATCCTAATTATGATTCATATGAGCAACTTAGACACTGACCACAGACAATGATTCCTATTCCGATTTTAAGACCGACTGATTGGCAGCAGAATTTTGTATAACAGTCTTTTTACCGCTTGTAATTAGTCTGTCAAAATCAGAATCAGAATTAGAATCTGAATCAGCAGCCCGTTTCATAAATGTTCTTCCACTAATACATTTCCTTCTAAATGGAGTCTAAACAGAAGTTCCTAAATGGGATTAAAAAAATGTATTTTGTGGTTTTCTTCATTTGACACTAATCATTAATACTTTGGCACGAACGTTTACCTCTTTTTATTAGATCTTAATTCGAATTTTTGAAAGAGTTTGAGAAGAATTCAAACCTTTATGGACACCCCACCCCTTTTATTTGCAATATCTGATGAAACTATATCATGAAAAAGGTAGGCCACTGCTCTCATTCAATGTGAACACCACTTTAAACTTAAGGAGTCAAGGGGCTCCTATAGCTGTGAATATATGCTCAGGCATGCTCTGAATATCCCAAACACACACGAATAATGCATGCAACCTCCAAGCACCTTTGCTTTGCATTTGAGTAGTACATGCAGTGACATATTCCTCCTTCAGGGGTCCTTACCCTAAGGAGGTCTTCAAGGAGTTACCTTTGATACAGACATGTCATATACTGCATGCAGACAAAAGGTCACTCCTTGTGCTCACTCCTCATGTACAGAGGAAATAATACATGTAACCTTTTTAGGTTCGATCCATAAGCCTTTATCATTTTTAGAGTGGTGTCAGCATTCTTTACTCGTTAAGTTACTGTATACCTCTACAGTCTAACCTCAGAATGGGCATTAGGCCTGTTTTGAGTTGTCAACATAATCAGATAATCTGCCATGTATTTCATAGTCTATTCTCCTAGGAGTATGATTATTTGGATAGTTATGTGAACCACCTTTTGGTGGAATAACAACATAGTGGAATTCATGTATATATTTTGAGTATAACTTTTGAATATTCTATATAAATTAAATACTAGCTCTCAGAACCTGAATACTATGGCGGCAATATATATTTTCTGTAAGTATGGATTATTGATTCATATTTTCTTCAACATGTGCATATTATCTTGATGTTATACAATGAGATTGCTAGATGATAAAGATTATCAATCCCTTGTTTTGCCATATGACCTTATCTGTACATGATTCAAAATCCCACACAAATCTATATAATATATAGATTTGTGTTTATGGTTATCGATATAGGCCTATATATAATATATATATTATATACTCCACTTTGTCATCATGAGTCTGTTTCCGACAAAACGTCAGCCGCAACAAAGATTTCATGCTGCACTAACGGATACGTAGTGGAGTTTCGAAAAAGGTGTTTCAGAAAAAAAAAACTCAGGGACCAAAAAACCTCTACTACATTACCATCTATATACTACATTACCACCCCTAGAACCTCCGTTAGCACCCCGACCCCCATCCAAATCTTCTGTTAGGTAAAAGATTCCCTCTGAACTAATTCCATTTGAAATCTGAATGTTTCTCTGGCTTTATAGTAGTAAAATTAAAAAGATACTGGACTTTGTTTGAAATAGTTCTGATAAAAGTGATAATTACATTTGAAATAGTCTCTACACCAAAACCTTCAAACTTTTAAACTAAACCTCCGGTTTTGTAAGTTTTAATCATATTTTCTGTTTTTACTCTGAGTTAATGTAGGCTACATATAGACAATAAGGTACCTCAACTAAGGAAGGGACACTGCCCTAAATTTTGCCTGCTCCACAAGTGTTATTTCATTCTCTCAAATTTTATTCTCTCAATGTAGGTTGAAAGTCTATCAAAGTATCTTTCATACATTCTGGTCAGATCTAGGAATGTGAAATGTGGGGGTTCGTTTTAATGTTGTTCATGATTTAATTGATTTTGGACTCGTCCTTTCTGCATAATCAATCAGTGGAAAGCTCTTTCCTCATCTTCTTCTCAGTATCAATAACACATTTATAAGGAATCGTAAACAACTTACATAAATAAGTGGCCTGGAACACTTAAAAGGCGGAATAGCACCAGGTGGAGACATGAACCAATAATGAGTTTTTTTTAACTTTCTTATCTATGAACAGACCGTAGATCCTTCAGGAAAAAATGATAAAATACAGGTAGACAGAAATAAATTTTCAGTATAGGGAATTACCACTTTTTGTCATACTTATTAGAGGGTGTCTACTTATATTGATCTGTAGTTTACATAATGGAATAGCCTGCATTGGAAATCTATCATCATCGATCATTCTGACGACATTATGGCCTGAATGTATCATCATATGAAGGCCACTGACAGGCAATTACTGACTCAGTAAAACAGAAGCGGGTAACATTAGGCCTATGGATTATTCCCAAAATGATAGAAGTATATTACACTCCTACCTTTTAAACCCCCAAAGAGACTTTTGAATTGAATAATTTTTGTGCATTTCCTACCTGAAAAATAATGCGTGAAAAATCAATTTGGATGCCATAATGATATCTTTATTATAAAGATTGATAGTGTAAGTAAAATCGCAAACAATGATTTTAATACAGAATTTGCACAGTAAAGCTAGTTGCACAAAAATTAAGCAGAGAACTATGTGGTTTTAATTAATTTTACTGTTGATGCCTTTAAGCATTATGTTTTGTTAGTTATTCCAGTATGCTAGCCTGTTATACTCCCAGTCTTCCTTCCTGTCTTGACTGCAGGTCATCTCAAAATATAGCTCGTCATTAAGCAGTGACAAACACTCACATGAAAGGATAGTATCTATTAATCCAAATGTGATATACAACAAACGTGTCACTGCGCTCCTGTTGACAATCACCAGTCCAAGAGGCTATTATTGTCCACTCAACCCAATACAGCCAACGCTCCTAGCCTTCCCCCACCATAAGACATAATTATGTGAGAGGCTTGAGGGGGTCCTGATTATGCCTGAGAACTATATTTTCACATAATTTGCTAAGTTTTAACTTTTAAACTTTTCCTCTGGAAAAGAGTTCTTCCACGAACGCCACTAATTTTTAATCGGTCCTATAGTCCAAGTCACTATAATCACGGTAATGGATTTGTAACTATCTGATGAATACGTGCCAAGGAAATGAACCTTAGTATATATTAGAATATGTTCCCAAATGACGATTATACGTATACCTGGATAGGGACCTTCCATTAATTGTTTACACATTTTTAGCTATTTTCTAGACCGTCCCCCCAGCCGCATTAAAAGCATGCAATGTGCATTAGAAACATACTTAAACCCTTGACCCCAAAACCCTCTTCGAGCAAACACGATGAATGGATGGTCCAATATAGGAACCGTAAATAATATAGGAAGGGCCAGGGAAAGTCATAGGGGGTGAAGAATAGCTTTAACATCACCCAACAAAGCAAAAGAATAAGGATGGATGATCTGCCTAACAATAGAGGCGACACAAGTCAAGACGAAGGTAGGAATAATAACCTAAACCAAATCTATTTTGGAAAGCTCCTTACACTTGCAACTTTCCAATGGGCCAGTGACAGAGCAGGAATCAAATAGAGCTTTATATACGTCTAGCAATGGGAATAGAGGGCATCTTCACCCATAAATCTTTATAAGAGGGATAAAAAAAGAAGTGTGATCCTTTTCCTTATTCAGCTGGCGTCACCAAAGGTCCTCCTCAAGCCGCCAGGCGCCATTCTATAGAAGTCTCCAATCTCCTGTCCTTCTCATCAGAGGCTAATCTTCCTAAACCATCTCCCGCTACCTTTTTATCCCTGCACTCACAGGATTAGGAGCCTTCAGACTCCTATTAAACAACACAAACGTACAGATATTGAAAACTGCGTTGCCATGGAAACGATCAATATCGGCTTTCGTGTTGCAGTCCTTGCCGCAGACGACTTTGGTCCGTAAAGGAGGTCTGTCAATAAAAGCGCGGGAAAAAACAACCCGTGTTTCGGCTTTCTTTCCCTCAGAGAGGGGATCAAATCTCTATCAGGTCTAGGAATTCAACCGTCTGTTTGCAATATAAAATCCATAAACTTCCTTTGTTTCTTCATGGACAGAAACACACGTTTCCCCCTATTTCCTGTGGTATCTATTTGTTTTGATCCCATGTTGGAGTGACAATAAGGTAGAAGATCATAACAAAACATAACAAGTAGATTTTTACATTGCAAAAGCACTTTATGCATGGTTAAGAACTTATTTACTGTAATGATATATGCTGAGAAATATTCTGTTATATGCCAGACATTTTTGGCGGTAGTATTTTTGGAAGGTGTTATGTACATTCAATTATCTGGAAAGGCAGTCCTATGGATTACAACAAATAGACAAAGTATATAGTTTTATTACGTAGTTATGGCCAAGACTCTTTCGTGGCACTGGTCGGTCGAACTAGAACTGATATAACGATTGACCAAAAAAATCCTTACTTCCTTGTTTTGCAGTAGATAGTAATCTAAATCTGTTGTCGTGAATTTACACAGTACCGCCCGCTGTGTTCCGTGAATGTACATATAGTTATTCATGGTATATTTTATTTGAATCACCAGTATAAGCTGCATGGAATCAGAATGAAATGATAATATAAAGAATAGATGAGAACCACTTCCTGATGACAATTCTAAATTTAGACATAGTGATTTGTGTAAAGCGAGTGAATGGTATTTTATGTCCAATAAAATCAAATAGAGTTTACATGGTAAAACGTGAATAGAATGCTTACAAAATCTAATGTAAGATGAACCAATAAGGGCAGATTTTGTAAGAGGAATCTTTGACTGATGAATGTTCTAGGTACTATTTTTATTTCTACCTGGCCTCCTTAATTCATTCACAATAATTTATAGAACGTACAATCAATTACATAAATTCATAACTTGTAAGTCATAATTAACCCTTTCACTGCCACAGGCCTCATATGTGGCCCTATAGTAAAACCCAATAGGAACACCATTGAAAGAATGCAAAATTTATAATTATGCTTTCAGATCCGGAAGGAATTTTTCAGATATTCCAATTAGAACCAGAGATACAGATATTTGAACAGGGGACTATCAAGTCACCCAAAAATATTAGAATTGCAATTCTAGAAACCATAAACAATGTATTTACATTTGAATTTGCCATACTTATTAAAAAATCATGAAAAATAGGTAAATTTATGTAAATGACATGATTTTTGAAAAGAATGTGATAGTTATTTCATGAATTTTTGGTTACCATGGTAACCTGCAAAGTACAATAGCACAAACAATTACTCCTTGTGAGAAATTTGCCATATTGGCACAGTGCTAACATTTGGAAAGTTTTTATCAAAATTATTGAAAAAAGCTTTTCATCTGAAAAATCTAAAATAAATTTGAGTTTTAGGGAATTTATGCACTAATTTTTGTATTTTGGGCAATATTTCAGTAAATATCAGTTATATTGTGATATCTCTGGCAGTCAAAGGGTTAATAGACTGTTCTACATTTATGAACCAATGCTAATGGGCCTATATATAAGCGTAACACATGGACCCAAAGTTTAAGGAATAAAAGTCTAGATAAAAATGTACTAAAACCCTTGACCCCCTCCTCCCCTTTTTATACCTTAAATATTCTAATGGACGGCCCCATAAAGAAAAGATTGCGCTGATATCCCCTCCCAAATGCCTCCCAGATTATTTACCCAGATTTTAGGTCTCCCATTACAAGAAGAATTTCTTTCTCCTTGTAAGGGGAGACCTCCAAATCCAACTGTCGCTGTCCATAGCAATGTTTCGTGTATCCACCAGTTGCATTCAAGGAAGGTTTCTTTCCGGAGAACTTCGTAGTACTATTCCTACATATGCCCTGATTTATGCAATATTTATGTGTCAGCATAATTATAATTAATGATAGTAATTATAGAATGATAAATCACATTAGGTAGCTTTTTGAAATAAGGATGTGACCTGCTGCTGTATAACTTGGGAAATGTTGACGTGTACCAAAATAATGTAGGTCAATTAATAACAAAGTGTAACTTCCCACATAGGGTTATAGACCGAACGTACAGATACCGTTAGAGCACATATCCTGACATGAATCAGTTGTTAGGAAACGTATTTCCAAAAAATAATACATAAGTCTCAGGACTTTGTTCACAACATTGTCCCACGAGGCATTTTATAACAAAAGAGTGGCAGTAAAAATTGTTGTTCTATGGAGCCCTGTCTAGGAAATAATAATGTTCAACTTCCTTGTTGTATTATATTATAATACAACAAGGAAGTTGAACATTATACCTTCTTTGTTATGTGTGGATCCTTATTGAGAAGGGGAACATAGGAAGTCATAACATTCTACAAGACCATACAGAAGGAAGGAGAGAGATACAAAACAAACAAACTAATTTTAATATTCTTTGTATTTGATATGTTCAGCATTCGAACTGGTTCTTATAATTTAAATTCATGGTTAGACCAGTATTATGATACATAAAAGTCACATGATATCTGATAAAAGAATCTTTCTTGTGATTAGATTTAGGCATTATCAGACAATTCTTACACTTTACGACCGTATCAAATGTTGTTCATTGATTTCAAAGTTCAAAGATTATAATTATTAGTCGATACAGAGGTATTGCAAAATGAAGAAAAGTGTTTTATAGGACATGGGCGAAGACAGCACTAAATACAGTAATCTCGAGATCTTTTTTTATTTTTTTTTTATTTCAAATATTTATACAGGATACAATTCAAACAAACAGTCTGGTCTCCCATTGCGGTCCTGTTCATCTATTTAAATATATACATAAGTATGGTCAACCAAAAGAAAATTAGGTACAGTCCTTATAGAGAAAAGTAGGAAATGTACTATATATATGCATAAATATCATAATATAAATGATAGAATGAGATGAGATCAAATAATGATATATAATTTATTACATAGTTATGCTATATACAGCATAACCTCTCTGTTAAAATCTTGCATATTATCAATGGAACGTATGTAAGGAGGCAATGAGTTCCATAATATTGAACCCATATAAAATACTGATTTCTTAAACATTTCAGTTCTAGGTATAGGTAGATCAACTTGGATTGCTTCAGCAGCTCTAGTCATTCATATAGGATTTTTCAGAGGAAGAAAATTATTATTATATATATTTCGCCAAATACAAGTAGCAATTTGTTTGTTTCTTCTAACATCCACCATCTTAATATTAGACATTTCATGTAATCGTTCAATACTTACATCTCTAGGATCTTTGACATCATATACACAACACAATACCTTGTTCTGAATTATCTGTAGGTCCTCCAAATCAGACAATGTACATGATGATAGAAAAATGTTACCATAATCGATTAAACTACAGAACATAGTTTTAGTAATGTCTAAGGCAGCCTTCGTGGTTATCATAGGACATACTCTTCTTATGACAGAGTACTTATGAGAAATACTTTTGTAAACATCTGTATAGTTTTTCCTAAAAGTCAAATCAGAATCAACATTTACCCCTAAATATGTATATGAGTCAACCATGTCAACTTGCTCATAATCAAGATGTACAGCAGTATTATTAACAACATTTGAGCCATAGGGGTAAAACATACTTTTAGTTTTCTTTACATTTATACTTAGCTTATTTAATTTACACCAGGACACTAACCTATTTACATCCAGCTGAAAATCATGACAGTCTAAAAATGGCTGGGTCGCAGATAAGACCCTATAAATCACGGTATCATCTGCATATAAGAAAATCTTACTATTTCTACAGGTATTCACAATATCATTTATATAACAAATAAAGAATAACATAATTTATATAACATATATATATAACAAATAAAGAAATAAAGAGATTGTGTTGAAAGGCGATAAAGAAAGAGTATTGAACGAAATGGGAAACATAGCAAATGCATCCCAATTCCTTTAACACAAGCAGTTTACGTTTCATAATAGAGTATAGTATAATATTGCTATGACTTCACATGATATGTAGCTTAGTATAACAGCCAAGTCTGCTTTATCAAATGAGACGAACGAAAACTGCAAAGTCCTCTTAGAAGGGGTGTCCCGTATACAATTGCTGGTCAATATAGGATTCCTTCAAAGACACCTTAGACCCTTATAAGGGAAAGACGAACTGTTTCTGTATGGCAATAGCAATAATCATACACAACTCCATCTTAAGCCTTTAGCACCTATGTGATTCTCAAAGTATCTTATGATTCTATGATAACTATTGTATTTGCAACATTAAGACTGCCCTCATTCATAATCCAAAGAGCTTAATAGTATTATGTTATTTAGACCAGTTACACACGTCCTTCTAAACGTATTAAAATATAGTCCACTTGGTCTTTGTAACATGCACCTAGAATCTTTAATGTTCCTTACTTGACAGGTTATAATATGTAAGCCCTCGGCTATGTAAGGAAAAAGCCATTTTTGCTGAGTCAGCGTCTTAGAGCTGCGTGACCTTCACATGCATATAACATAGACTGAAAAAAGGATGGTTAGATTCACGTTAGTCTACAAAGAAATAAATGACTGTGCCCTTGTCCAAAATTTCAAACATGTTTCTGACTAAGGAATGGCTTTTTGACTTTCCCATACTAATAATTTTGACCAACCTATATATAGTTTAATGGACTGAAAATGAGATAAAATCTAAATGTTACCGTTGATATATTATCTACTGATGTTGCACGTGATTAAAACATAGAGTGATAGGAACTGATATTTACAAAGCAATGTTAATCTTTGTCCCATATCCACATGCTGAACTTGTCAATAAGCATTCTACAGTTGCATGCCTAGAGTTGGAAAATTGGGTTGGTCATGTCTTATCCAAATTTCATTGGATAATTCTAGCCTGACTTAACTAACTTTCTAACCTTTTACTTTTTTCTGTGCATATAGATATTTCATCTTTCTAGTCAAAAATATATCATAAGGGTAAAATTGCAATGCCCGCCACAGACACAGTAAGACACAGACACAGCCACCAAAGCCACCCATCAACCCCCACCCACGGTCACAGTCACAGACACAACCACCTAAGCCACCCATCCATCCACTCACACGTCCACACCCGCCCACGGTCGCAGGCACTGACACTGACACTGACACTGCTACAGCCACCCAAATCACCAATCACTCACTCATCAGTCCACACCAACCCATGATCACAGACACAGACACAGCCACCAAAGCCACCCATCAATCTACTCACCCGTCCACACCTACCCATGGTCGCAGACACTGACACAGACACTGCTACAGCCACCCAAACCACCCATCGATCAACTCACCCGTCCACACCCACCCATGATCACAGACACTGACACTGACACAGCCACCAAAACCACCCATCCACACCCACCCACAGTCACAGACACAGACATAGACACAACCAACAAAACCACTCATCCATCCACTCACCCATCCTCATCCATCCATAGTCATAGTCACAGACACAGACACAGACACAGACACATACTTATACAAGACACAAGCTGCAAAAACATTTGTGAGGTGCCTACATAAGGAAAAAAGACATAGACATAATATACTCCAAACTCATGTGATTTGACTGGTGCCCTTCATAGCTTCTCTAGGTACATACAAGGGCGAGTATAAACAACTAGGTACAGCACACAACAAAGCACCATTGACTGTGAGGAAAGCTTACCCTGAATCTATAAAAAGAATTTGCCACACTGCTTTATGGATGAACCCAAGAAAATGAAAGAATGGTCGAATTTCTTGGTTAGTAATGTAGAAACCCCTGTTGAATGGTTTATTTTATTCCCAGTGGTTGGAAACTCCCTTGGACTAACCCTCTTCACTTTGAAGTAATAGGGTTATTGTACCAAGGCAATGAGGGGCCCTATTCAGGGGTTGACTAAAGAGGATTGACAGGTGCTGAGGGTCAGAGTGGTGGGTGAAATGGGATACAAATAGGGTCACACGGGGTTAATGGAGCCATTGGGTCGGAATAACTACAACCAAAGTAACCCCTATGGCCATTGTATGGATTTCTAACCCAGTGATAAAAATACATTTTTTTTTCAATAGAGTCTACCGACAATCTAAAATTTTCCCAACCTTTGTTTGGGTATAGACGCACAAAATCAATGTTATCACTATGCTATAAAACTGAGAAGCTGAATCATGGGTGTAAACATTTTAAGAACATCGTATATTATTTTTAAAGGGTTTAACCATGTTATCTGTTTCACATTCTTAAATACCAAAGATATTCAATTAATAATGACATTCATCAGTATAGCTGCCATTTAGGCAGTTATAATTTACCAAATCTTGCAGGAAAATGTTCTATATTTTCCTCAACAGTTGCAAATAGTAATCTTGAAAGAGGTTCGCACAAGCATGATCAATATGATATACATTTTCGGATTCAATTTTATGAATACTGTTGTAATACTGTTCGCCACAGGAGTTCATACTTGTTATTAACATACAAGTGTTACTGTGTTAAGTGTTTGAGGGTTTCAATGTACCCGCTGTATGACAATATGTGGCTCTGATTTCATGTGACCTGACTTTTTCATGGTTCATTGGGCACATCGTGTACCTCCTCTGTGTTGATATGAACTTGCATGAACCCAGCCTTGAAGTACATCCCAATTCCATCAGAATTCTACCTTATGATAAAATGTCATTAGAGTTGTTTTAGGGTTCTCTAAATAAAGTATCCTGGTGTGATTTTGTTCAGAAATAGCACTATAGGTTGAAACATACATACTAAATTGTGACCTGCTTTGTAAATTCACCAAACTGGTACAGACAATGGTAGAAAGAGTAAAATATTTAGTAAAATATGAACTGCATAAATCGTGATACAAACAAAATTCTTTCAGTTTTGTTCTAATGAACATAATAATTATAGCTTGAAAGTTCTTTCATTATTTTTTTTTTCGAAATTGAGAATAGTTTTTGCATGACCTGGTTTCCCTGCTTCTTCATAGCAGTATTTCTGCATTTTGATGTTCCATAAACATTATGGTTACCATGGCAACAATATCCAACAGTTTAAAAAGAAATTGTAGGTTATTTTACAGTTTCTGGCCATTTTCTCTATAATTAGACCTATTGATGATATACCTATCAAATTGCATGAGCCCGAAATTATTATTATCTTTCATTATTTTATTCATTTATTGTTTTATTACACTAACCATGCTGTAAGAGAAGTTATGTAATAGAAAAAATCAACTAAAATAAAGAAATCGCAAAGTTGATCACCTTTTACATACCAATGTAATAGCCGTTTCTCCATAAGAAACAATGCGAAATCCAGTCAGGGTTGTTCTACAATGTCTATCTTTCAATCAAATTCATGAATTCAGTACATTTTGGCAGTACTTAATGAAACAGAATAACACAACTCTGGCCTGTTCCAATTGCTTCGGTTCTGGAAACGGATATTGATTGGTATAACATTGTATTTTGTTCGAGCTCAGTGCTGTGGAATGGGTTTATTGTGACAGTTGTATAAATTTGTTACCAGATTATAGATCCATGTACTTGTTACGGACATTCCTGTCGTTTATTTCTGTCACTCTTTGAAACGCAATTGTTAGTAAAATCTAATATTGAAAACGGAATTTGACTAAACATTACAAAGAAACTGTCTGCAAGATGCTGTGTAAACTGGTAGTCTTTTCATGTTGGACCTTCGACTGTTATATGGAAATATTTAGGTGATGAAGCTTCTTATAAGAGTTACGTGCGATTTCAATTAAAGGTTTAGTATGATATTAGCTTTCCAAATTTAATTCCATAATGTATGTATATATTTGTGTATTTCTCATCAAGCTCCTTTGAATCATTATGCTGTGTTTGCTGCCTCTTTGAAATTAGAGTGTACAAAAATCCTGCAGGACGAGGATTCCGTAGATTCTGTACTTATGTTTAACATTTGTACTGTTATAAATTGTATTCACATGCTATGGGAGGAGCTTTTGGAATGAGAGAGATAATTTGAAAAATAAAAAGGTTTAGGAAAAGACTACCAAACTATCTCTTGCTGGGATCAGCCTTTAAGCCCTCAATCAAACCATGGTTTTACGGAAATTACGAGAAAGATTGGGAAAGATCCCATCGAAATAGAACATCTAACGTTAAAATCCGTGAGGCCTAAACGGTTAAACGTCCACTTTGATAAGATCTCAATATTTGATAATGGTAATTTCCTCCCGAAATTGGAGTGTAAGAATCAAGACTTTTACGGTAGATACAATATTAAGGTTGTTGCTATGCATATTCTGCTATCAGTTGGTTCATATTACTTCATTCTATGCTGCATGTCATAAAGGGCCAAGATAATACTATAAAGGCTAATTGGAAGATTTATTAAGTCATAATACAGAAATTATAATGTTAGATAAGTAATTTAATGATATATGGATCAGTATATCTCATGGGGAAATCAAAAGAGTGACAGCATCTGGGAACTATAAGGTAGGATTACTGTACCATCCTCCCATCCACAGGGATCTAGTAGGATCATCATTAACTATACGTCAACGTAAACTGTGTAAGATGCTAGAAAAATGATTTATATTGACGGATTAAAATGATAAAAAGGCCATTTACTAGGAAAAGCAATTCCAGCGGTCCCATCAGATAAGACTTATAGAGATCATGAATCATAGACTTGATAAAGGTCTGAAAGTCAAGAATGACTGATCAACGGGTGGAATGTTATGATGCGGGAAGAGAAAGTGCACATGTATCATAATGAAAACATATTGGGGAAGCACAAAAAAAGTATTCCCAGAAAATTGTGATTTTAATCAAGTGTACCGTGTTTCACAAATATAAGCAACCTACATATTCATAATTAACATTACTTACTCATCCGGGTTTGTATAGGCCTAACATAAAATTCTCACTCAACTACTTGATCAAATGTATTTTCTTCCTTGAACAAACAATCGTGCAAGTGGAAAATCTTATAGTGTGTATACTTTTGTCTAAGAGTTTGTGAAGGGTGTCTTCTCAATACGCATGCCAGGTACATTAATAGGTAGAAATTAAAGTTATCATACACAGGAAAGAAGCGATATCACGTGCTTCTACCGGGGCTTCTACTCAGGATGAACATATGTAGAGATTATTTGCACCATAAATATTATTATTCGTAATTAAAGTCACCATAATCTTTATGATTAGTGTCTCGTGAGTAGGGAAGAGTGTTTACTGTTACGAAACATTATCTGAGGGGATTTTACAACAATGTCCATAGCTTTTTGTGACTGATGCATGAAAACTTCAAATTTTCATGAAACATTAATAATGAATAGTCAATCAGGCTACTCAGTTACAAACATTTGGACAGCAAAAAGTTGTCTTTGCTCAACGGCCTACATTAAAAAAAAGTGATTAGACGTTTCTGTTACTATATCAGTATTGTGTCTCACCACACAGAAAGGATGCTCCATGTGGGAATTGAGCATTATAGAGGATGATTTTAGCTTTCAAATGATACTAAGCACATTGAAATTGGATAATTTTCAAGGAAGTTATAGGCTGTTGAACACCGGACTGTCAGTCTTCCTGAAAATGGCAAAAAGTCCGGATATTGAATATCTATTGTAATAAAATAAGATCTTAGTAATAAAATAAGATTTTCTCCATGAATTATAAACTGATAAAAGCCCTAAAATGCTACAAATGGGTTACAATTTTTGACAAATCTGCAAAATGTTGTTTCCATGGTAACTAAACATCTAATGTTAGGTAATGGGAAAAACATTTCATTAACATTCCAAATAGAATGCTTTACACGCAAAATAGAATGTTTAGAGTGGGTTAACTGAATCCTAGATAAAACGTTGTTTTAGGACATTTTCACCCCTATTTTTCAAAAATCTAAGAATATCGCCTTAGAGCTTAAGATATAACACCCCCTCAGAGCACCCTTTCTGTGTGCAGGGTCACATGTTATGTCTAGCACACAACATATTTACGTCGCAATCACTCTTTTTCGTTATGTTGTCAGGATATAACTATAGCCAATGCACCATGGTAGGCCCCTATACTAGTCACCTAATGTACGAATTCTTGGGCATACAAAATAATCATGACCTTTTTCAGAAGGAGTCCAAATGCTACGTCAGTGGCTTTTTACAAAATAGACTTTTTCCCTTAAGCAACGAAATAGGGAAGCTGTTACTGTATATATCCTCTCTTTAGAATGCCTCAGGCAGAGGCATATAGGCCGATCTTTACTTGCATTTACCAAATAAGGGCAATATTTAAGCTTTAGGAGATTAGCTCTACAGTGACTTTCTAAAATGTCAAGTTCATTAGGAAATTAGCTAAACTACAAGGCAGGAATCATCCAAAATACACTTTCTAGATTTTTTTATGCATTTAAATGCAATAATTGATTTTAAAGATATCGCCAAGAAATGAATGCAATGTTAGGCACTTTTAGGATAAATGATACATATGTAGGCAAACATACATATATATATATATATATTCCCTGAAACAGTTTTTTGTTCGAAATTGGGGTTGTTACAACTTTCAGGTGAATAATATGTAATTACCATATCTAAGACTTCAGTTGTCGACAGTTTATTCAAAAAGATCATATTCCAAAGCATTAGTTATCTTTTTATTTAGTACCATTTTCACTTGTAAATGATCTCAGGTACTTTCCCCTCCCAAGTCTCACAAGCCAAGTTTACACAATGTGCTTGTTCGGAGAGGCCCATACATCAAGAGAAAATTATTAAAGAGTATTATTGGAAGCAAAATTGTGATAATGCATTGAAAGAGACAGTAATTTGAATAAGAAATTTACTCCCATAAAGACATTTCTGTCCTAATTGTTATTAATAATAAGTTCCAACATTGCCCCAACTGTAACAATGTTTAGGTATAAGCAGGGCACAGATGTACATGCACCTGTTAGTAGGGGCAGACATGTGCCTTATTTACCTACCCTTAGTCATATACTTAACACTAACTATTGCAGGCTGTGCCATACACCTAAGTGAAGAGTCCTTGAGGTATATTTAGATAGTTGGTACAGCCTGTTACATAAAAGTGGACCTGTATACCATGGGATTATGTCATTAACAGGCCTAGCTGGGCTGGGGCTAAATATACAGTCAATGCCACAGAGCTTAAAATCAACAGGGGGGTATTCTACTAATCAATGTATAAAACTAGGCATAAAATTACCATTGTTAATGGAACATGGTGCATAGAAAAATGAAGTGGCTTCAATGTTGTTATTGAAAATCAATTGCATTTTGTGCCTTTCCCCAATATTATTTTATTTTGTTTAGAAGCCTTGATACCATAAATGGTCTCAATATCAAGATTGTATCTTATCTATACGTTCATGTCTGAATATTGGTGATCTCTGGATGCCCACTGCAACTGTGTATTATAGGTGGGAAATGAAACATGGCAAACGAAAATAAAAAAAAAGATTGTGGCGCTATTAAAGCACCATTTGAACCAGCGGCACAAGCTTTCGATTTGGGACACGGATTTATTGCCATATTTCGGTGGTCTACATTGTATTTTGTAAGTATAAAGCAGTGCATTCAATATGTCTATGCTGCATTTTAGAAGCTTACAGTGCTGGATTCAATACACCTGCATTCTATTTTGCATGTTGTAAGGACCTTATTCCACGTGAATTACAATGCAGCTCATACATTGTAAAGCATATCCATATATTTTCATATTTTCCTTCCAGTATTATAGATTAAGCTGAGATCTATTATTAATCATCAAAACATGACACCACTAAATGTATTTCATTTGTTCTGAAGGCTACAGGAGGACACAGATTAAATCAACAGTTATTGCTAATCAATAAACCTTCCATGAAATCAGCTGCACTCAAATCTCCCAACCATCCATTTATGATCAATGGTAGACATCCTGGAGCCAACAATAAAGCTGTCAATGTTTTCGGAGAAAACTGAGGGCTTCCGAATTGATTCAATAAAATTGTCACATTTGATAAACTACAGCCCTCACTCTCTGACAGTATAGATGTATACCACACCACAATCTACCCCTATGTGGCTTTGTGCTTGTTGGTGAGCAGTCACTCAATCTGCCAATACAATAAAGTTTGTGTTGTGATGCCTTTTCAAGGTTTGTTCAATTATAGATGTTTTTAGCCTGATGTATTTTGGTTGATTTATAGATAGAATTGCCTTCCATGCAGCACAAGCTGCTACTGTGATAGTCCATTTTGTTAAGCCCTGCTCCAACTCTGATTTCTCCTAGGTGGAGCATGCATAAAAATATGGTATTAAGGGGCTTGAACCATAAATAAGTGTTAATTATCAGATTATCATGTCATTGAAGTTGGTTGTAAACAGAAACTTTCTTTAATAATTATTATTAAAGTTTCTACGTAATTTATACCCACAATAAGGGACTTTTTATGCATAAATTTCATGTGTTAATCCCTATATTCTGATTCGTTCACTATCCCCCAATTCACATCAGATTAATTCTCCTTTGTTTCAATCTAAAAGTTTCATGGGGTCATTTCAATAGTTTGCTATCAGGGGCAGATTCAGGATTTTCGAAAGGGGGGGGGGGGGGGGCAGCATAAACAGCTCATAAAGGCCAAGTACTGAAACCACCTGCATTTGCACATACGCATACTTTTTGTAGTTTAGGGGTACACCAAAAAGAGGGGGGATCAGGACCCCTAGGACCCCGCCCCCTGGATCCGCCCCTGGTTGTACTGTCCCTTCCCTTATGGCATCGCTTGTCAAGACATTGTTATTATCATACGGTTTATTATTCACATTTGCAGGCATTATCTAGGAGAATGACGATTTACATTGGCATCTAGATCAGGGTCTACTCCAGCCAAAACCTCAGGAGACCTTTATCAATTTATATGAAGTACCCTTTTCTATGTTTTACTTTAGAATAATTTATTCCTCCCCTTTTTTGAGAATCCCTTTCCCATCCTGCTACAAGTACCAAATATCAGACTTTTTTTTCAGATAGTAACCGTTTTTCTAAAAATACTGACAAACATTTTCTCCATCTGCTATGTACCAGACTGGCATAGATGGCTAGCAGATGATTGTTGTGGTATTGATTGAAACTATGAATACATGTGTTTTCATTTAAAATAATGCAATGTGTCAGATTTTACAATTTACATTGCAACACGTTTTTTTTTCAGGGAATTTTTGGCAGGACGGCGCGGGGGGGGGGGGAGGTATTTCCCTGGAAGTAAGTCCAGTTGGCGTAAAGGAAGTGCTCATATGGGAGATCTCATAATATTTTGGGTTCCGATACTTTAAAATTGTTATTTCTGTGAAGTAGCAAGTGTCATAACCATTCTGTAACCACATAGGCTAACCATGCAGTTGTTGACATGTAACTATAAATATCATAATTCAAACATTTGCATTTCAGTTGCTCACTCACTGCTAAGCTGTTCACTTAGCAACTTTGATTTGATGTAATTGGAGGATTAAACAAATATTCCCTATATCAAAAATATTCATGTCCAAGCTAATCACCTTGCTACTTATTATTCCTATATTCTCTCTAATTATCAATCACGTTCAGCAAGCAGTAAATTGCAATTATTCTTTCTTGTACATTTTTTTCCCACCAATTACCCACCAATCTGAAATAGGCCTACTAAAGTTCTTCCTTGGCATTTTGGTGATTCATGAACTGGAAGAAATGAATAATAATAATACTTTATATACTCACTCTCTCCTTGGTAGTAACAGCTGTGTTGTACCCATGTCAAATGCATATTAAAGAGGAGCTATGTCTTTTTCTATGAAGACAGAATCCCAGACAAGATTAATTTTTAGCGACATTTTGAAGATGGATGTATTAAACAATTTTGATGACTCCAGGAATGTGTGGTTAAACTTGTATATCAAACCTCCCAAACTTTACCTGAAGTTAACGCATCTATACATGCATTCAATCAGATAGTCAGTCTGAAAGAAATTTGATAAAACATTTTACTATCTATTTCCAATGGTTGCATGAGTTAGTCGGTGAATTACTTACTTTTACTGTACCCACATTTCCGAATTCAAGGACGCAATTTCTGTATTGAGAGTAATCATCCCTAGTGATTATGTAGAGTACAATTTTGCAATATCCTGTTGCTGATCCGACCAGCTAGAGCAAAAATAATACCAAAATATCGAACCAATTTCATGAACAAATAAATAAAAATCTACCTCTAATACTATTATAAGCAGCTTATCATTATGAAAACCCAGGAAGGAAAACAATATTAACAGTCTGCGTCTGCAAAGAAAACTAAATTTGATTACAATGGTCGATGCCTGGCATTTAATATTCATCCTGTTATTTGTACGCCCATCTCTGATGATAAAACTGCTTATTAAAGTCACATTAAATTCCTTCATTTTTTTCTTCCCTGTTTGAAAGGGTCTCGGGTTATTACGCAGATAGGAGAGCAGCTATGAATTGAATAAGAAAATATTAATGATACTTTCGGCCCACATGATATTATTGTGTTTACTCCCTCGAAGACTAACTTTTTAAAACATAATTCTTTTTAAGATGACGTCACACATCAAAAGGTGACAGGTTTTAGAAAAATGACGAATTGTTTCATAAATAAAGTTGATCATTTAGTCAGTGCCTTTTTGAAATATCAGTAGTTCATCAGTACTTAATGCTGGAATTTTGCGGGGAAATATTATTTACGAAACATAACACAAAATAATTGACACAGGACGCCAAAATTAATAAAGTCTGGAGATTTTTCTTGAAATGATGGCTTAACAACATTAACAATAACTCCTGAACTCTGAGAATATCCTTTTAGAAATCTGAGGCTCTCTGTAATATCAAATTAAGATAAATAATATATTCCCCCATCTTTGATATAGTCCAAAACATAATTTATTCCTCCCCTTTTTTGAGAATCCCTTTCACATCCTACTACAATAAGTACCAAATATAATTTTTTCAAGATAGTAACAGTTTT
Organism: Lepidonotus clava; assembly: GCA_936440205.1. NCBI lineage: Eukaryota > Metazoa > Annelida > Polychaeta > Phyllodocida > Polynoidae > Lepidonotus > Lepidonotus clava. The sequence continues at coordinate 39,092,383 of OW387139.1, forward strand.
TCAAAAAATACTGACAAACATTTTCTCCTTCTGCTATGTACCAGACTAGCATAGATCGCTAGCAGATGATTGTTGTGATAGGCCCCTATTGATTGAAACTATGAACTGATGAATGCATGTGTTTTCATTTAAAGAATATCCTTTTAGAAATCTGAGGCTTTCTCTAATATCAAATTAAGATTAAGTAAGCCAGTCCTACTAAAGTATTCTTCTAAAGGACAAGGTGATCTTTGAGGAAGATTAATATATTCCCCCATCTTTGATATAGTCCAAAACATGTTGTTTCATTCTGTCTTTCCATGCTGAAAGCCTTTTAATAATTCAAGGGCACTAGGAGAAAAATGAGATTAAATGGGCTTTGAGATAATGACTTTGTCAGAGTCCTTCAGAATTACTTCAATAATGCATTGATGAAAGATGTCCTCCTTATAGACACAATAACTAATGTGTCATAAGACGATGTACATAGAATATGCCATTTTGATTAATTAGGTTCCAACCTGAGCCTATTCGTATTTTAAAGTCATAGTCTGACTGAAAGGTGTTTCAGTCAGATATGTTATAGCAAATATAATCTGATAATATATGATTAGAAATCTTAAAATGTCTTAGTGTGATTTTGGCGGCACTGTATTGGCTCTTGTCATATCAGTAAGACACTCGGTATTGCTAGCAGGTGTTAGGTCAGCTTAGCTTTATAAAATTGCTTGCAGGTTGAAAGGATCGAAAATGTTTACTAAGATAAGGGTGCTCCAATGTTCTTTAGATCACTGAAATGACAACTGAAGCCTATCTGGACTAGAACAAACCAAGATTGAATAAATGCTCATTGTATTAGTGCAGATTAATACAAGTAAACATTGCCAACTTAATCAGCTATTTACATCAAGATATCAAACTGAATGTTATCATAACTTTATGAGGGAAACAACCTACAAGCCCAGATAAATCAAAAGTCTAATTAGATCTAGAAAACTTTATTTCATTGTTTTTGTATGTATACATTCTATCTATGTATTCATTTATTCAGCTAGCAATAGGGCCTTTATATCCACTTGATTTCAACAAATGTTGAGCATTGATACATTGATATATTTATACAGTAGAAACTATCTACAACTAATGCCCAAACCGGGAGCTTTGCAGGGGGTCAGGAACCCCTGAACTCCTCTTGGAACTGCTCCTGAACAAGTAATTATGTTATCACAAGAAGAAGTGGAGTCTGTTAAGGTAATTTTTTTAGTGAAATTGTTACACGGTGGATAAAAGCATCAAATTTGGTATGAGACACCTCTGAGGCATAATTATCAATTCTGGAAGGGGAGCCACCTTGAAATATCAATAGGACGGATGTGGGAGTCAAAAAACCAATATGGCCGACTTTTGCTATAAACAAACTTATATCTCAGCTTCTAAAATTACTAAAGAGACATGATTGGTGTCAAAATTGGGAGATTATGGGTCAGGGAATTGAATTATTTACATTTGAAGTCAATGCGAAAATCCAAAATCCAAGATGGCTGACCAATATTGAGAAATAGCATGATTTTCAGCTGCTAAAGTATCTAGACATGTGGAAATGGTTCCAATATCAGTTGTTTATAACCTAGAGGGCGTAATAGATATAATATTTATCCAATTCAATACCACAAAGTTCAAAATGGCTGAATTCATTAGCATGATACCTTTGACAATGACCGCTAGATTCCAAAATAATTCAAACAAAGCATAATGCTTTGTTTGAATTATTTATTATATAGACTTTAGATTTCTTAATTTCATTTGGTATGATGATCCAGTGGGACCCCTTCATTGAATATTAAAGGGGAGCCACCTTGAAATATCAATGCAACCCCTACAGGTGCTGAAAATCTAAAATGGCAGACTTTTAGTGAAATAATCTTATATCTCAGCTTCGAAAATGCCTAGAAACACATTGTTAATGTCAAAATTGGGAGATTAAGGGACAGGGGATCCAATTATTTTGCCTTTGGAATCTACACAAGAGACCAAATCTAAGATAGCCAATAAATTTAGTTAAATACCTCAAATCTCAAATGCTAAAAACATAACAAATTTGCCAAAATTTCATTTTGATATTTCAAGGTGGCTCCCCTTCCAGATTTAATAGTCATGCCTCAGACGCCTCAGAGGTCCCTCATACCAAATTTGGTGCTTTTATCCTTTCTGTAAACATAACAGAAATTTTGTTAACAGACCCCATTAAAGTGCATGGTTGTTAGAATAATCTAGGTTTCTAGAAAGGCTTTCAGAGGTATAATTATCATTATCTTCAATATACATACACTGCAAACGACCTGTAATCAGTAAGGAAATTGTTGAAATTTAATGATATGAGATAAATTATCAATGATCTGCCCTAAGTCTTCAAATTGTCCAATGACAATCTAGAATACATTACTGATCATCTGCAATAAGTAATACCCTAGGTAGCATACATTATTGATAATCTGCAATGAGTCCTCAAATTATTGTCAAATAATAACCAGCATAAACTATTGATGATCTGCCTCTGTACGGTCGTTAATCCTTGTTGGTATAGTGTATCACCATATGTTTCGTCTAATCTTATTTTGTTTAGATTGCACAATGATTACAGTATTCTAGGCATCTTATTGTTACCTCTTCAATTATGTTTCGCCTTCTGCAACAATAAGGCATCATCTGTGTATAGGAACATTGAATCTCAAATGTATTGTTTGCTTGTATGCTTCAAATTGTAAAATGATATAACATATCAGAAGGGTGCATTGAAGACACTATAAGATACAATCTAGGAAACAGGAGAGACCTTTCAAGTAGGTTACCATCAGCATATTGCTCTATTAACCAAACATTTTGTGATCCATTTGCATCAGTACACCTCTACATCAATACTGTCTCCATTAATTTCCGGCTAAAGCTATATCTCTAAAGTGCAGCTCTATTGGTTTCATTAACAAATAACCAATAAATAGCAGAATTGGATCTAATTTCGTTTCTATGCGATGCACAGTTGCCGTGAAGAGATTTCATCAGGGGCAGGCAAATTGAAGGCATTGTGTTGGGGATTATTGCCATTAGGAGGTGTATAGACATTGTCATTGGTCTGAATGTTTCATTGGTGGCCCCCTTTATGAGTATTCCCAGCTCAGACTAGGCTATTCCAGTCATTCATCAACGTTGAGTGAGCTTATTGAATGAGTTTTACAGGCTTACATTCATCCTGTAGATCTGTCATTGTGCAAGGCAGGGATGTTTTTTTTTCATTTTGAGAGAGCAGAACACAGCGACTGTCAAGTTGGACTTGAGGTTTGAGATAAGAGCCATTTAGCCTTCAAGGGTTATCTAGTGGTTGTTATAATAAGCAAACATGTAAGTCGGCCGCCATGCAGATATTTGAACCATTCCCTTCAATTCAAATATCAAATTTTGCCTTTATAACAAACAGAGTACCAGTTGTTCAGTAATAATAAAATATAGAGCGACAAGTGACCAACTTTAAAGAGTGATTCAGCTGTTTTATTCCAAGCTGGAACTGAATTCAAAGGCACTGCATTGTTAAATAGTATTCAGCATAATTATAAGCATGTCATACGACTAAACATGTTTTCAAATACATGTAAACATTTTGAATTATTCAAAATCTGACTATCTTCCAAATCTTCCAAAATACCTGTCCTCCAAATCTGAATCAGGCAGTCCAGGATTGTTTAAAACATGTAAGTTTTATTGTGTTCAGATAAATTTATTGCATGACAAGAAACCACTGTTTAAAAGGTAATTTGCTTAGAAAATTGAAAAAAGTTCCTATTTATTATAATTAAGTGGTAATTTGAATGTAAAGTTTTGACTCTTAACTCTTTTACAACTTTCTTACAAAATGATACCATTTAATAGTAATATAGACAAAAGGTCCTCAAACTCTCTTATTGATACATATTGTAATATAATTTTAGGCAATTATATTGATAATTTGCCTAAAATGCTTTTTCATTATTGGATGTGACCATTTCCAACCAATATCAGACCAAAAGACATTTGATTGGAGAGCCAAAGTCCTCAGGACGTCCTGCCAACCAAATTACTGACTTATTGCCCGCATCAGCCTACTATTTGCTCAAGTTATTTGGACATCACACTACTACCTGGATTACAGACCAAAAATGAAAATATCCTGACCAGGGAGAATTGTTGGTTTAAAATCTATAATGCCCAACCATGGGTCTACACCCTGTACTTGACAGTAATGCATAGGCATGCCTAAAGATCTATATGCGACATGTATACCATGTCAGTATATGCTGTATGATGGCATTTTAACAGGTAGAAGGTTCAGATTCAACTTGAAGATTGATTGTAAACATATCACAGACGACCTTACTAATGTGATTTGAAGCTACACCACTTAACTGTCTGGGCCTAGGAGACTAGGAGCCTAGGATCACGATGACATTACATTGTTATCTTGATTGGCTTCAAGACATATAATATGAAATTTCCTTATATCCTCATTTCTTCATTTATTTATTAGTAGACCAAGAACTGCATTCAAATAGACCAGTTTTTTTGGCTTTAGACAGAGGTATTTGCTATTATACTGACAATTTACCCAAGAAACATCTTTGAATTAGATTTTTATTGTATGGTATCTGATATGACGACTATAATTTCCTTTTGAAAACTATTTGGGTAGAAAAATATGTTTATATTTTGTTTAAGATGGCCTTGAATGTGGCTAGTCCAAAGTTCCCAATTTGGTGCTCCGGTCTTATAGGGAAATTCCAAAAAACGTCATAGGAATTTTTCTCATCAATATAGTTTATAATGAATGAATCTCTTGTGAGTAATAATAGGCACGTTTCTCATAGTAATTTTGGTTAATGTCCCAACCACTCGTCATCTAACATTTAATATCCTTACAGTCGCTCTGCTCAGAATTCCATAAACAGGACAGGATCTAAGTTATCAAAGATTATTCAACTTTTCCATTCGTGGCAAGGCCATGTATATCGTCACATATGTGAGAAATGTATACAATATAGTAAGGAACATTGAAATGTGGAATTATGCAATGCTGCTACAACTCTATTTGGTTTTCAGATTTGGTTTGTTTGTATTAGACATTTTAGAGGATCAGAGGGTAGGTTTATATTATCTGCGATGGCAGCTTATAGGAAAAGATCGTTCCAGTTAACACTCTTCTGATTAGGCCTATTTGGTTATCTATCTATATCAAAATAGTTGTGAGATGAATCGAAATTGAATATAAATTTGTACTTGGCACAATACCAAAGACAATTAAAAGAAAGAGACTATACATAGAAAAACAATTAAATCGTACTTATTGCACATAGATTTTCTTACCTGTTCCACTTTTTCTACCAAGATCAAATTTACATAGAAATAAATTCTGAAATCATATATTTTACCTGACCTTTTCCCATGTAAAATGGAGATCTACGAAAGATGATCATAATGAAAGACCAGTCGCAAATTATCCATCAAAAGCTAACCAAGTTCTATCCATAAAAATAGACTTTCTAGCTCTACTCGACCCACACCCGCATTAAAAATACAAGCAAACAAAATTTGGCACACCGACCACGTTCCCTTTCAACCTCAATATAAATTACTGATAGCTATGGATATACGCCCATAGATAAATAGGTTAATTGCCCCTTACAGACACTAATAACGAAGAAGATGGGGAGAACCTCAACTCTTGACTAAAGTATGGCACATGTAAGCCTACTGTAATTAGCCCATCCCAGTATACATGGACATCAAATTTTACCATGAAATTACATAGCAATTTCTTTCTGATTTAACCCCCAAAGATAGAAGTGTGTATCAAAATATATCATGGTGGTTTAGTTGACAAATTGCTCCTAAAATTTGTAAAATGCAGCTTTATATATTGGCCTTTTCCCCATAGGAACCAATGTTAAAGCCTGTCAGCACAATTCATAATGTCCAACCCTATTTTCCCTAAAATGGAGCATTTTGAGTGGCTGTCAAACCTGCAAATCTGTCAATTGGTAAAATTTAAGAAATCATAACATTTTATCAGTACTTGGGGATATAGAAAAACATTTATAATTGGACAAGGATCGCTTATACCATAATTTTGTCTGACACTTGTCCAACCCCAGGATATACCCAATGTGATATGAGCTTATTAGCAAAACTAAAACTGTATTGTTACATTCTGATTCGATCATCCACAGCGAGAAGTAGAAATACTTTGGCCTCGTGATATGAGGCTAGCAGCCAAGGTAATGTCCGGGGATAATGCCTATTGAATATTATTTTTAGGGCTTATAAATATCGGAAATAATATGACCAACCTCCAGAAAACAGAACACTTAAGGTAAAGTCAAGATTTAAACATCAGGATTCCAAAATGGAAATAGAATAACAAAAGGATTCATAAATAAGGAAAATAGAATCGGCTTTTACGTCTTCAACCAAATTGCTGTATGACATTTCCAATTATTTCAGATGGGAAGGATATTACTCACGAATCTTATCCAGAATAGTCCTTTCTTGCGTGCCAAGTCTTCATCAATAATCTACTGCATAGCAGGAGAGCTATTTTTCATTCTAGGATCGATCCACATATCAATCTACTATACACAATTACACACCATGAATTACTCATGTTGACGATAGCTGTGGTATTGTGTACAAACCTGAATAATTTTGCCTGTTAAATACAGTGCTTATTTTAGGAATGTAGGCCAGATCTAGAACTATGTTATAGCTTCCATGGTACGACTTTTACTTGTTTATAAATTATTCTGTAAATTTAGGCAGTACTGCTATGGTTGCATGACAATCTTTCATCATTCATATTTCATACTTCTATTGTTCATTATACAGGATACTTTATAATTGTTTCCTTTTATTGTTTAACATCTTTCAGTGATGTTTCAAATTCAATTGTTTCCAAGGTAAATATAATACTATATAGTTATTAAATGCAATTTCATCAATATTTGTGTTAAAATCAATATGTAATCCATATCGATCGCTTTTAATTTTGCTGCCAAGAAACTGCGGCTATGATCAGTAGTTCATTCTAGTTACTATTATCCACTTTGAAGACTTTAGGGAGGAAACTATGACATCTGAGGTAGACAATTGTATTCTCTTGTGTCCCAGGGGCGTTACAACTTGGGGCGTGTCGTGCAGGGAAAAGCTGACTCAGCATAAGTTGAGACAGGTGGAGAAATAGGAATAAACATTGGGAAGGATACAATTACTGAATGATTGATTGAGTTTCCAATAGTATTAGAATTTATTGGTTCGCTAACCTACCCCTAAATGTTTAGACCATTACAATGTCATTAAGTTTTAAAGGAAGATTATCAGTTTGAAAATCCCGTATGTTCTTTATACGATTATACATGATTATCGATCTCAAAGTCTCATAAAATCAGAACGTGTTTATTTACACTCAAATGCAGATGACTATATGAAATGTTACTAGTTTTTTGTGTGGATGGGATTGACCCACTTATGTTTACTTCGAAACATGTTTTATTGAGAGAACAAAATTGGCTCATGTCATTCTAAATTTTACAGAAGAGAAAATACTGTTCGCTATTCCCACAAAAATACCGTCCCCTCATTTGTCGACTTTAGGAATTATGTTAATTATCGCACTATAAGACTGATACAAACCTACTTTGCCGAAGAACAGGCCTTATAATTATAGCTAAGCTTTTCTAAATACTCATTTGGAAATTGCATCATGCCACGTCACTATATTAACATGGAATGCGTCCCACCACCTTGCCCGAAAATGATCCATTTACTGTGCCGTATTCAATAAGAATGTACTAAATTAAATGAAGTAAGCCGAGGTTTATTGGAATTAAAATGCTGGCATGGCATGGTATTTCATTTGACACTCCCTCCATCGGTGCAACGGATTGCAATCAATTTGAGTTAGAAGGTAAGGATTTAATCAGTAGGGTAATTTCATGGGCATGTATTCAATATTACTCTACCCTCAATAACGTGGCAATGTATTGAAACCCGTCTTTTAACGCGGGCAAAAGTAATCCAGGATGCAAAAGGACATTACTGAATTCAGATTTCTTTTCAGTTAAAACTTATTGCTTTCAGGTTATCACTTTAATTAAACCCCTCAATAAACATCTACGATTGGCAGTGAACCTAATCAAAAGAGTATTTTCATAGACAATTTCTTGAGATATTCGATTTAAGAGACTCAATATATTTGCAGATATGCTACTCAGGGATGATGAAAAATCCGGAAAATCCGGAAAGACATCTGCCGATTTTCAGTTTAGACACTTCAAGGCCGGAAATATTAAATAAAATACGTAAAATTTATGGTTTAGATGGCTTAGAAGGGATATAGGAGATGGAAAAGAAAATGAACCACTTTGGTAAAGAAAAACATTAATTTCCCTTCTATTCTGAACTGGCAAAAATCCGGAATGAAGGAAAAATGGCATCTCTGCATTTGTGTTTTCATCAAAGTAAACACCAGGGGCTGGTCAATTCATATTATCAATTTGACTTAATGGCCCCTATGTTTAGAGTAAGCTGGGGGGAAGATGGGTCGAAATCAATGACATGTTACTCTATAACGCGTTTCCTGGGATTGATCTTTAAACAATTATCACAAAATAACATTGTACTTCAAATGGATAAAATATGTTTATATATCTATAAGTGCTCGGCATTATTCTGGCCTATTTATTACAATGACTTCCTTGTTTACTTGTCTACCATCTTTACTATCGAAAGCGGGTGTGAAAGATGCATATCCATACATGTTATTTTTAGAGAATACTACAATTACCTCTGCTGAAAACGAGCTTATCCTTAAACATGTTAAGATGACTCTAGAGATTCAGTTGACTCAAGAGATATAATATTTAACTAATTTAAATATTTGTGCGAGCAACCAGTGGTATTACTCAGAAAAAAACCAATCTGCAATCTGACACCACTGTGTTTGGAGAGCGTTATATGATGAGTCAGGTACGTGATTTACTTAATATTGAAAACTTCGGACCGAGGCTGCAATTTAGCTTAATCATATACTTAAATAGTCATCTTTTAACTAGCTTTGAAATAGTTCATGAATGTCAAAAGGAAAGATAGTGAAAGAACAGAACGCCACGATAAAACGTATAAATATTTTAATTTCTATATTTGACACAACCCTACATCTGTTATACATGTAACCTGGAAGACGCACATACAAGTACTTTGTAATTGTGCTAGGCATGTAAGTTTTAATAATAGCCTCTTAAATACATTAACGTAATATAACTAAAGTCTTGGGTTATGTAAGTTGCATAAATAGGGCTTATAAATAAGTTATAAAATACAGTTGCTGACTGCAGAAATCTTATAAAATCTGAGCGAGGCTCATGATTTTTTGGTTATGGAATCCCTTAAATGATATAGCTCTTATAGCCCAATGGCATGGCATTAAACTAAGTGTTTCTATACATTATCCTTGTTGGTGAACCCAACTTACATATAACGCCGTAGCGCCATCTACTCTGAAGATATATGACATCAAAATATGCAAGCACCTTGAACATCAATATGTCCACATCGTCAAATATCAATAATACATACGGTTACATTCACACATAAGACAGGATTATGAAAGCAAAAAAAGTGTTGTTTGAAAATGCAAATCTCCGAAGATGCTAAGGTTTTTCTGACACTGGCATTGAGATCATAACAGATTTAAAGACATGAAGTGTCCGTGGTTATGGATACTTTACATTAATTACAGAAATACGCACTTATACTCAAAGGTTCCATATAAATATCAGTGAATGATAAAACATACCCATAGTACAGAGACTAAACTAGAAAGCCTTTCCTCTTTTGGTAAAATACAGCTCAGATGCACTCATCACAATCTAACTGATATGTATTTGACTCATCACAAACATGAATTGCTTTCCATTTCAGTGCTGATGTTCACATTGGGAGATTCAATGGTTGCAATGTCTGAATTGTTCTCAAGGCCCTCAGTTGTGGCCTCTTGGCTGCTTGTGACAGTAAGAATGACTTTACTATCCTCCTGTGGACCTTCAATAGTTGGCTCCTTTTCCTCAGCTTCAGAGGTTGAGGAGATTGCAATGTCACTTGAGGTATCAGCAATTGTAACTACTTTCTCTGCTTCAGCATTTATAACTACTTCCTCTGCTTCACTCTGCTGCTGTGGTGGCTGCTCAGAAACAACAGGATCACTAGGGGCAGTGACTGGTGTGCTTTGTTCAACCTCCTCCTTTTGACCTTCCCCAAGGTTGGAAGGTTCCTGTTGACCTTCCCCTGAGCTGGAAGGACCTTCAACTTCCACCTCATTAGAGCCACAACTCTCCCCCTCTCCAGTGTCTTTAACAGAATCTGGAGCTCCGTCTGGGCCCTTATGCTTTTCCTTCTCCACTGTGGAGTCAATAGCAGAATCTGTAGCTTTCTCCGAGTCCTCAAGCTTTTTCTCCTCCAATGCAGATTCTAATACAAGCTTGAATTCCTCCTCATTCTCCTGTGATACAGAGTCTGAAACCTCCCCAGTGGCATTACTTTTGTCTACCATAGTGCAATCTGGATTCTGCAGAGTTGCATTGTCAGAATCCAAACCAAGTAACACTGCTTCAGATGAACACTCTGGAGTATGGGATTGCGGAGTGGTGTATGGGGGAGATGCCAGGAGTTTCGCCTCAAGGTCTGGATCAGACACATCCATGTCTTCTGAGGTTGAAACACCAGTTTCCATGGGTACAGCCTGTGGTTCATCTGTAGATTTACCTTCAGAGGTGGGGTCTGAATCCATAGCTAGTTGTGATGACTGTACTTCAGAGTTGACTTCTAGATTAAGAGTACTATCTGCTGAAGTTTCTGAGTCATTTTCCTGTGAGTTATCTGCTTTGATAGAATCGTCACTAGCCCTGTTTTGATTATCAGTCTCAGTTGAGATATTTCCTTGGTTTGTTTCATTACTAGTATCCATGACGTGAATTATAGCGCCATCGTCAGTTGAGTTTGGGTCATGTTCAACTTGGCTTACTTTGGTATCATCATTTCCAATGTCCATAGGTATCTCTTCTGCTCTCTGACTGCTTATTTCTGTACTATCGCCTATAGTTGTTGCAGTTGTTTCTTCCTTACTGCTTTCGGTACTGGTTACCTGTTCTGCATTGCTGAGTGTTTCAGGTATAACATTCATGTCTTCTACAACAATGCCAGTCTTGTTGGCATCGTTTGTATCATCTACTGTACTGTTGACATCTAGATCAGTCAGTTCAACGTTGGCATGATTGATTTTCTCTTCACAGTCACTGCTTTTTTCCAATGTATTTGGGTCGTTGCTCACTTTATCAAGGTTTTTATCATCAGTTTCACCAATTTCACTAGTCTGGTCCTTCCCATCCGCTTCTTCACCAGCAGTTTCTGGGCTGGCAAGATGATCTATCTTCACAACACTAGTTATCTCTTCATTATCCTTTTTGGTCTCAGTTGCTTCAGAATCGATAACACAAGATGAAGTGGTCTTCACTTCGTTAGCAGTGGCCATGGTAGCCTCCTCAATACTAGTTTCAGTACTGGTAGCTTCTGTAGTTGAGGTCTCTGCTACATCTGTTACATCATGAATTCCATCTGTGGCTGTGCTTTCTTTGTTTGTAGCTTCTGTAATATTCTCACTAGCATTGTCAACTTGTGTAGTTACCTGTTTGAAATCCTCTGCATCAAGGTGTTCAGTTGTTACAGCTTTTAACTCAACAGCTGGCAGATCCACAGTGTCATCAGAAGTGGTCTGGTTAACTGAGTTCTCAGGTTCAGTCACTCGTAAAACTGTTGAAGTATCCTCAGAATGTGACTGATCAGCAGGAGTTAAAAGAAATTGCTTTTCTGTTTGGCTGCTTATATCACTTTCTTCCTCCTCCTCCTCGTCATCATTGCTACCCAAACCTGGGAATAGACCCATTACAGGCATCTTAGGTTCCTCTGCAACTGCTAGAGTAGGTACAACCTTTAATCTCTCTGGTACTTGCTCATCAGAATCAACCATGTCTTGATCCTGTGGTGTAGTTGAGATTTTCATGGCATCAGCTGAAACCTGTTCTGAATCTGGTGTTTCAGGACAGAATTGTACATTCGTTTGCTCTATTGGTTCATTGCTAGCTGTGATATTAGTGATATCGAGTGAAGCACCTTTTAGAATAGGTCTGGCATCTTCTTCAATATTGGTAGCAATCTCACATTTCTTTTCATTTTCTTCCATGGAGACTGATAATGGAAGAACATTTTCTGTTGATGTTTGGTCAGTCTCTGCAGATGTTGCAGGATGTGATTGGGAGTCGCTGCTGCCTGTTGAATCTGAACAGGGTGCATTGCCTGTTAGTGTGATTTCTGGGTTACTCAGCACAGGTGGGTCCTCACTGATTTTCTCCGGACTATTTGTCTCAATAGCAGTCGTGGTTTCAGATCCATGATCATCTAAATCATCTGCAAATTCAGCTTTGGAATTCTCCCTTTGGTTTGGCTCTTCTGTGATGCTCTGCTGGCACTCCCCAATTTCACTTTCAATCTCCATGGGAGACATTTCCCTGGTTTCAACACTAGTTTTGACAAGATCAAGTGCATCAGCAACACTGTCAACTACGAGTGGAACCTTGAGCTGGTCTTTTTCTGGTGTAGTTGTCAAGTCAAGACCAGTAGGAGACTCTGTAATTACATTATCAGCTTGAGGTTCACTCTCATTATTTACAATGTCCATAGATGCTGTATTTGCCAGATCAAGATTCCTTTGAGTATTATACAATATTTCCAATGAGGTGTTGTTTGGCTTTGTACCTAGCACTTGGGTAGGTGTCACTATTTCATTGGCTTTTAAGTCACTGTCACCAACTGAGCAGGGTTCCTGCCCTTCCTCAGAGTTAGTGGCTTGCTCTTTAATTACCATATTCGATGAAGACTGAGCTTCTGCAAATTCAAGCATTGACTCTTCACTAGCAATCTTTGTAGTCATCTCATTACTGATATCCTTACTATCAGCTGCATCGTTACCAGTGACATTAGTAACTGGTTCATGAGCAAGTGAGTAAGAGAAAGTCTTTTCCACTTGAGATATATCTTCCCCACAAGCTGCACTGGTTGGAGCATCTGGAGCACTATGCAAGTCTACTGGTTGGTCAGAAAGTACACTATCACCTTCAGGTTCAACTAATCCAGAATCTACAATGTCTGTTCTGATGGTTGGCAAAGAGGTGCATTCTTCTATAGGTACTTGCTGCTCTTCCTGAACACTATCCTTGTTGTTCTCCATTTGAGTTTCCATCAGAGTCTTTGGGACCTCCTTAGAAGTTGGCTCATAATCTGTAGATTCTGACTCTGGGACGTGTACATCCTTCTTCTGGGCATCTGAGGCAACTGTTGATATGGCTGACACATCTGGATTGTCAATCACCTGAGGCAAAGATGCCTCCTGGTCATTCACTTGTGTGTCAGCTACTGGTGCTGTCTTTAAGTCAACTGCTAGATTGAGCACCTCAGGAACCTCATGTTCTACACCAGACTGGCTGTCATGAATGGTTGGTAGGGCAGTGTCTGGCTTGTGCAGACCTTCATGCAACAGCAAATCATCTGGAGCAGTCTCTGGCTGAGTATTTGTCCACTCTCCTGTGGACCCATCCACATCTGCCTTTCTCTCTGAAGTCAGGTTCTCAACACCATCAGCTGGAGGTGGTCCATTAATACTTTCACCTGAATCATCCTTCTTTGCTGAGAAATCTAGTGCCTCTGATCCTGTATCAACATTTTCAGACTGGGCAATTGTCTCAGCATTACTGTCATGTTCATTGCTGGTCTCATTGGCTAACTGTTCTGGAACCTTAACAGAGTCATCAGTGGCACTACTTTCTGGCTGCTGAGATGGTGTGGCAAGTGGCAGTTCTGGTTCACTATCCACTTCCATTGGTGCACTTTCATCTGCCATTTTTTGTTCAGACTCATCCTTTTCAGCTGAACTAAAGGATTCAGGTTCAGGTTCAGTCATGTTTTGACTGTCAGATTCTGGTGATCTGGCTTGATACTCAGTGGGTGTGTCAGATGTTGGTGATTGAGATCCTGTTCTACGTTCAGGCCTTGTGGATTTACGCTTACTCTTTTGCTCAGCCTGGAACTGCTTGAGACGGTTTACCGCTTCTTCGAGACTTACTTTGGGCTGCTTTGATGGCCCGGGGCTATCTGTACCATCTGTGCTTTCAGTATCTGATGGTGCAGGTCTCTTCCCCATGTATGCTTTGAGAGCAGCTGATATCTTGCCGAGAGCTTCAGGATTGACAGTTGGTGTCCCTGGTGTTGAACTTGGAGATCCTCTGACCTCACTTGATGGTGTGCTCTGTTTACTATCCTTACTGCCTTGTGCTGTCACAAGAACAGTGCTTCTTGGTGGCATGCCAGGATCAGTTATCTTGTCACCTCCTGGGATTTTGTCCCTGAACATACATTTTAGCTGAGGAATAAGCTCCTGGAACTCTGCAAGTCTTATCACTTTGTTGCACATCAAAGTCTTTGTTGGTATATTGTAAAAGCTAATGAATGACCGCTCTTCCTCTTCTGTGAGCTTGACCAGAGGAACCTGAAGGGATTTTTCCAGGGCAAACTGAAACTCTTCCAATGTACAATTTGGAAAGTAGACTCTAGATAGTGCTTCAACCAGTGCATAGTACTCCTTACGCTCTCCTTTTACAATACAAGACAATGTCTTTCCTTGGAATTCAACCCTTTGTATTACAGCTTGGTTGAGGGAAGATTTGTTGACAGTTCCTTGAGCAGTGCTAGCTGTCGGGGTTCTTTGTCCTGAAGCTTGCTGACTGCTTGGGGAAGGTTGAGACTGACTACTGCTAGGTATACTACGTCCTCGAATCTGAAATGAAATAAAAGTAAAATCTTTAAAATCAGTGTATTCCATTTCTCTAAAAATATACAAACCAATATACAAACCAGTAGAATAGCAAAATGGATTATATGCATACTGGCCACACTCTGTGCACCCATAGCTAGGACTATTTGCCACAGGCAAAGGGTAATCTAATATGTAACACTGTGGACACATGGGCCATGGGTCATAGAATTGATAGGTGTAGTCTTTGATGATATACAGGTATTATATTATCCTTAAAATCTATTTAAAATCTCCTCTCAGAATATACAATCAATTGATTGATCAGTGTATAATCCAAACAAAAGATTAAACAGTCTACTGTAACTTGCCTGTGGAACCCCAGTTGCTGCTGAACGGGGCACATCATTGCGGGGACCAGTCCTAGACATCTTTGACATAGATTCGTGTTGTTTCAGTCGCTGCTGCTGGAGATGCTGTTGTTCGAGCATTTGCAGCTGTTGCTGAAGCTGGTGTTGTTGCTGCTGCTGTTGTTGAGCCATGGCTTGAAGCTGCATAATCTGCACCATCTTATGGTACTCCACTGGGTTATTCATCATAGGGTGCCAACCAGGATGTCCTGGGGGCACAAGACTACCAAGGACTGGGTGACCATCAGGTCCCATTTGCAGGCTTGGGTTGAGGGTTGGGATCCCAGGAACTAGCCCTGGAGGCCCTGGCTGCAGTTGGATTTGGGGTGAACCATCAGGAGTACTCCTCTGTATGCCACCACTTCCTGAACCAGCGCTACTGGTTCTGGGTACAGGAGTTGTAGCCTGGGATAAAGATGAAGATGACAAAGTGCGGCCAAGAGGAGTGCTTGAGGGTGTGGGAGGATTACTGTGATCCTTCTTCTCCCGGGGGCTCGCTAGGTCTCTGCTCAGGTCCATAGCTTCATGCGAAGGTCGCCGCTGAGAACCACCAAAAGAGTTGTTGTTCACCTCAGCAGATTTAGGGTTGAACTGGTTGGCGTTTGGTGAGATGTGGGTCCCCTGACTTGAGGGTCTATTTGGAATGTGGTTGGCAAGAGATGCCGGAGGACCTGCTTGGTGGGGATGCGGCTGGTGAGGTATTCCAGGCGCAAGCGGGGGCCTGCCTGGACCTCGCATCATGTGTGGACCTCCTGGCGGGAAGCCCCCGGGATGACCGGGATATATCCCAAGATGCTGATTCATCCAAAAGGGCACATTATTGCCTTGGGAAGATGACTGTGAGACTGAGGTACCTGCAGCAGCAGAGGGTGGGCTAGGTCCATTAGATGAACCCAGATTGCTTGACCTGTTTGATGGGCCTGGATAGGGCATTTGGTTTGTAGATAGTGACATACTTCCTCCTTGAGATGGAGCATTTTCATCATGTTTCTCTTCCTCTGGTGACCCTTGGTATTCAGCCTGACTGAAAGGGTCATCTTTTGGGAGTTCACTGAGGCTGATGTTGTTACTACACAAACGCTGGACGAGGTCAAGCATCACCAACTTAGTTGTTCTAACAAAGTTAAATTCCACACCTGCTGTCTTGCAACTTTCATTTAGATAGCTGCACTCCTCCTCTTTTGGATTTTCACCATCAACTCGTACATCCGTGAGAAGACCAGCTGCATATCTGATGACAGAAAGAGGTACATATCGTGCTTTGTTCCTGAATACATAGGGTACAACAGTATTGTTTATTTGAATCCATCCACCATCACTTTTCTTCTGCTGTGAACCACCAGTACCTTGAGCTGATGGAAACTGTGCAAGAATATTGGGTGGAAAGTGCTTCTTCACAATGTTATAAAACTCCTCAAAGTCTGACATTTTCACAATCAGATCCTGTGTCACAAATAGGTTTTGTCCATACTCTCCAGCACAATGCTGTTTGTTAATCTCATTCAGTATTTTGGCTTCGTTTTCAGTGATATAATGACTCATCAAGGGAGGTCTGTGTTTTAACTCATCTGGATAAGTACTGGGATACTTGGATAGCAGTTTCATTTCCACCATGCGCACAGCGAGATATTTCTTATCGTCCCGAAGCAGGAACGGTATATCCACTCCATCGATACTTGTCCAACCAAATATCCCTTTGGCACTGGAGATATCAACCTTGTTGTGGGCAGACTCAGGCAGATTAGATGCCTGGGCAGCTATCTGGGGGATGCGGTGAAGAGTATCCTCCTTTCTCGCAGGATGTCCCCCAGAGTTGCGGGCCTGCAAGGCTGCAGATGATACTCCATTGACCTGTTGAGGCGGCTGGTACGAGGCAGAACTCGCAGGTATATGCTGTCCTCCACCAGATTGCCGAATAACCGATCCATGCATGCCTGGATGGGGCAGCCTCATCCGGGCCGCAGCACCTGGAGGAAGAGGGCCATGATCCAGACCCTGGAAGAGGCCATTGGAGGGCGGTGGCCGGTACATGGGAGGGTGGTGGTGGGGCACGCCCCCCATCATACCCCTGGCCAGGAGCATTTGGGCATGCTGAGCGTTGAAGGCCGGGTGCTGCATAGTGATGCTGTCACAGTTACCACTCCTTCCAGTAACAATAGCCAACCTTTTCTACCTACACCATTAACACTGGCAGCAATGGGAGGAATTAATCAATCCCCTGTTCTCCTTCACAGACAAACACACCCAGTGTCAACCACAGACGAGGCTGCAGCAGCAGCAAAAGTACCATCCAACCCTCCAGGGCTGTTGTGCCTGCTAGGCGCTGCAGGAGGCTGAGATGTGGAGATGGGGGCCTGCTGGTGGAACAAGAGGAGCGCTGTGGAGGAACAGGAGGAGGTGGTAGCTGTGGTGGTGGTGGTGGAGCAGGAGGAGGGCCGGCTGACTCTGACCATGGTCGGTGCACCACCTGTCACACGCACTCTCCCCTCTCACTGCTACCACTGCTGCCGCCGGGCCCAGGCCTGCCGGGGTCGAGCCAGCGTCAGGGGGGATGTGGCCCGTGGTAGTAGTAGCAGTAGTGGTGGTGGTGGTTCTAGGGGCTGGAGGAGGAGGAGCAGGAGGAGTAGGCCTATACGACCCAGGACGATCCAACCCGTCTGCTACTGCCACCATCACACGGCGACGGCGGGTACCTGCAAGCACACAGACAGAGAGAGGGTGAGACAACTAGGAACAACTGGGAGAGCCTGACGTCAATGCGATTTAAGCCTGTATTCCACATACCGATTTTGATGCTGCCGATTTTCTCAGATAACATGGTTACTGGTATGACACGTTACATCCTATAATTATGTCCTTCGAAAGAAAATGGCAAAATCCCTCTAGAATTAAATTACATGTCTATATTCAACTTATATCCTGTCTGCCCATTTTCAAAATCTGAAGCAAAATCGGCATGTGGAATAGATGCTTTAATGTTATGTCTAGCCATGGTGGTTTCACTGCCCCTATACGTTCCCATCTCTGTAATAAAACGCCAAGCCACTGTGCAGACCTCTAGGGAGTTTATAGGTTATACCTCTGGGTGGCACTGCCCCCGTGAGGTCTTTTTTATATGTGAGAGTGTAAAATATTCATCTATTGCTCGGGAGCTATACACAGTGGAGATCCATATACATGACAGCACAATATTTATATTGCCTGAGAGAGGTGTATTGGTTATGATAGTAATGAATCACACACAGGCAAAATATATACAGAACATGTATATTTCAGTACGGCGAAAAAGGATGGACCTATCAATCATATCACAAACAAATATCGCTCGCATGGGATGCAATACATCATTTATACACACAGGCAATTTCACCCAACAGAATTGACTTTCTCTCTATTGCCCTGAAGGCTTCAGCGCCATCATAGAAGATATTCTCAAGGGATAGCACCCTTTAAACACATGTAAATTCCTTATCCTACCTAAACCTTCTATGACCACGACCTCCATCCAAGTGGCCATAGGAAAATAAATGAAAATAGAAAAGAAATCCCATATAAACATGTAATAAAACGGTCTTAAAGCGCCATCCCTTAATCTAGGCCCTAGCACGACCAAACACCAATTCTGTGCCTCATCCTATTAATGTTTTTTTTATATATATTCTTCCAACGGCAGACATCTTATTGGTGTTAACGTGTGCTTAAAAATGCCCAGCCTCCCAGTCTCCATACACTGCTATGAATAGAACACCCGTGTTTTCTTTTCTCTGCTTGAACGAGGGCACTCGGGCTCCTAAACTTAATGTATATTTTTCATGTGGGCATAAAACGTGCTGGCTTAGATTATGTACTGTAGAGGCTGTACCCAGTGGCAGAGAATAACGATTACAGGCTGGTATACATTACTTCTCCATTTTGGTTGCAATTACCTTAAAAACTTTCCCTGTTGTGGTTAACATTTACAAAACTAGTTTCTCCTTTTAAATATAGTTTCGGTTATTTCTTTTGGTTATCTCTAGTCATTCGTGTCTACACAATTTTAATTATTTTACATATTTTGCATCGAATGAATTTGGCCTACATGTGTTTTTACACGTAGAAAATAGATTATATAAGAATAAAGAAAAGTACTGCATAATGGCGCAGTGCTTTTAACGGTTCTATTGAAATAGAATCTGAGAACACAGCTATAGAAGTAAGCTTGTGTTACAGAATAAAACCACCATTCCATTGACAAACACAAAGAGATGAAAGACTCAGGTGCGTTTTACCAATATAATTATTGCCTCGTACAATACTCGACAAAGTAAAGATTTATGATAAATACCAGATGAATAATATCACATTTTATAAAGGTCTGTAGAAAATCGATGAGCAAAGATGTATGATTATTTAAGTTTAAAATTGAGTTAAGAACAGAATTAAACTTTTCGAAAATGACAATTTTCTTCTCACGTTTTCATAAAGCATTTCAATGAATTCTTTTTTTCATATCTATGAAAAAGGCATGAACCCCCCTCCTTCTGAACATAACAAAACGCAGAAATTTCCTGAATAATTCGAGACAATTTCCTGTTATCGTTACAGTTCCTTACAAGCAAACAGACCCACAAAGAAATAATATCTTTGCAACTCAGTTACAATGGAAACCTTTTCACTATTCACGATGTCATTGGATTATCTGTCTTCAATTTCTATGAGCAGAATGTCGCGATAGAAAGCTTTTATATGGAGCGCCGCGAAGACACATCTGTGATAAACTTGATTTGGTTTCACTGAAACAGGCTCGTCTATAATGTGTGAGCGCATTAATATTTGTGCGGCACATATTTTCGTTAATTTTACGTTATGAAATATCCTATTAAAAAAAGATAATTATAGCTCAAGTCACACGTAGCCTTTGTGTTTACATAAGAAATTCAAAAGAATTAGAATCGCATAAGCCCATACCTTTAGTTTTAATTTCACGAAAATTGGTGCACGTAATATTATCAATGTTCAAAGTATGAAGGAATCCTGGCCATGCCTAAGTTTATTACCCGTATCCTAGCAACGCGGATTGTCTAGTCTACGCCAATGCAGAATCCATCAACTTTGATTAAGGTGAGCCTAATTACCAGAGCTAGATTTGATATGCAATTAATTAAAGCTTAGCCAGAACACAATCTATCTTTCAAAGTCTAATGTTTCTATAGGGGCCTTCCATTTAGTACGTATGCACATTTAAAAAAGTCTCAGAACCACATCCCCCAATCCCTTGTGGGCAAAAATATGCATTGGATTTGTACTAAAACTTATGCACATTTTCAAAAATTGTGGTCCTCCACCCCTCCCGCCTTGATGCTTACATATTTGATGGAATATTGGCCTCATAGTGATTAAGTATTCGTCATTGAAAGCTAAGGTTATATAATTCCCATCTATGTGTGTTTCATAATTGCATCATGTCTGCAGGGCTCATTCCTATTTCAAGACTTATTCTATTTCAGTCCCTTGTCATTAACAGAACCTTGGGTGTTTTGGTTACATGTATTTAGGTAGAATTAAAATAGAAACACGGCGTTATTTTGTCCGAATGTCTATCCGAATTTAGCTTGAGACAATGAGCTGTGGATATCTGTTATGTATTTTAGAAGATTAAAACTGAATTACAGTACACGTATTTATGAATGGCTTAATTTGGGAAACATGTTTTATCAGCTGTTTATTTGGATTAAAGCTTTGATATTATTAACTATTGTGTAGGCTATATTATCAATGTTGATGCCTACTCTTCAGAAAGGCAGCTCTGACTTTTGTATCTATAATTATAGACATTCTTTATCAGTCGGGCGTTTGGGATCTTATATATCTATACGTATATATGGTATTGCCAAACAATCATCGATGTAAAAATAGTGAGTCAGACGCTGGACAGGAAACAACTTTTTTTTGAATGGCCTTGTATTTCACTAACCTGTACAGATTCTCCTGCCCCCCCTTTTTTTCCCTATTTAATCTTTCTAGGCCAACCTTTCTAGGCCAACGGTTTCTTGTCAGAATTGCAAAAAACAGTATGTTGAGTGCTGGGCAGGAAATAGCTTTTTGGGGGTGGCCTTGTGTTTTTCTAAATTGTCCTTATATCTTCTTTTATCTCCCTATTTAATCGTTATATGCCAGCTGTTGTCCTTCACTACCAGAAAACCTTCCTGCATATGATTCCTACATTCCCTTTACTATACTACCTTTATATTTTTGTTTCCTTTTTCCTCCCTTTTAATCTGCACTTCAGTTGACAGATAAAGCGTCTTGTATTTCTTTTTAAGACAGCTAGTCCTCTCCAGGAGAGGAAACTAATAAGGCGATCGACCTTCCAGAAATAGCTTCCCTTGATACACAATCTCACTTATCATGGTTGGGGGGAAGTAAAATGACGGGCTTCAGACTGATTGAAAGTTCCGCTTCCCGCCAAGAAAACCCGCGAAACCGACTGGCGGGCAGACGACTTTGTGACACATTGGAAACATGTGTTGTGTCGCTGATACAACACCGGGGCAAAGATGGCGGCGGAAATGAGGGCCTAAATGCTTCATTGTATTAGCATTCTCATGGATTTACAAACTTGAATTCTCCTACTGGTATTCAGATATTTCTGAATTTCCCAGGACCTGTAGATATTGTTTTGGGAAAAATAAATCTGCAAGTTGTTGTGGCCTGGTGATATAAGAGGGTGGCAGCTAGGTCACTCTTTCATTGCAATTAGTTCAATCGCATACAAAAGAAAAATGGCTCTATTTCATTTTACTAAAGTAGGCCTATATTATGTCCGAATACTCTGTACAATAAGAATCTTGCGTTCAGATCCTAGCATTTAAACAGGCCCGTAACTAGGGGGGTAGGTAGGGGTGGTGGGCCAACCCCCCATAAAGGAAATTTTTCCAAAAGTTCCACCTTTCCTTGCAAAATTTAATGTAAAACCCCCTAAAAATAGTAGGAAAATATTGAAAAGTTCCACTTTTTACTGCTCGCCACCCCCCATAAGGGAAATTTTTTCCAAAAGTTCCACATTTTCTTGCAAAATGCGACATAAAACCCCCTAGAAATAGGAGGAAAATATTGAAAAGTTCCACTTTTTACTGCTCGTCACCCCCCTTTTCAAGTTCAAATTATTGAAAATATAGGCAAAAGTTCCACTTGTGGAACCTCGCCAGCCCCCCACAAGAGATCCTGGGTACGGGCCTGACTGTCATTATATTAAGTCGCCTCACATTGATAACATGGAAACAATATTTGTTAAAACTGCCATTCAGATGTAGTAGAATTAGTGTAAGCTAGTAAACAGATAGCAGGTGTATTTAAGTTAATGTCAATAAAATATCAGGAACAACATGAGTTTATACACCAGATAACAATGTCATGCACATAGGTCCTTATTTGCTGGAGCGTGATCACGAGCAGCTCACAACGTGAGGCTGTATTCAACTAGCCGATTTTACTCCCGATTTCATAAATCGGCAGTTGGAATAGGGCTTATTCGTTGACACGTCATACATGATCAGAAACGGGGTTGTCATTCTCCTTCAAATAATATGTAGGTTGAATGGTATTCTGCCATATAAATGGAGGAAAGGTTTGAATTGATAAATATCTGGCAGTCAGAATCGCCTAGTGGAACTCAGGCCTGAGAGAGCCAAGGCAACCAAACTCCTGACATTCTACACTCTTCCTGCAACACTACCCTCTCCGAATCCAAATCCGCCCAAAGGATCACTAAAATAGGAGCTGTCATATCATTACTGTGCCTACACGCACAGCCCTGACAAAAAATCCCCATTAATCAAATTAAAATCTAAACCGCGCATGAAAAGCTGAAACCACGGCGCCATTTTTCTGCAGACTCATAACAAACGATAGTGCTTTTCTAACAAAAAAAGAAGCCATCTACAATAGGGAGGATCCTCAATATTTACAATGCTGTTGTGGAGGGAAGTCCCCTTATTTGCCCTCTACTAAAGAAGGACGTTGTGAGTTTACTTCAGTTTCAGGGTGATAAATGCACGTGTAAAACCAGTGTAAAACACGTGTACAAGGTGCCCAGTGCAGGACAAATATGGCGAGTCACGCGCAGGGACACAGAACCTAAGAAAGTCAATAATACTTCCAATTTTCTCCCGCTAGACGGCGCCAGGTTATGCATGCGTCACGTGACCAAGCCTTAAGCCTATATTCCACATACCGACTTTGAGGGCAATTTTCAAAAATCGTCAGTGGGAAGAAAGTTCAAAATATAGACATATTGCAGGGGTGGATACAGGAATTCAGAAGGGGGGTGTCAGCATATAGGCTAAGCACTAAAACGTCGCCCATCCACGCGTACACAAGCAATGTTTGTTTTTTCTTTATGAAGTTTACATGTCCACCAAAAAAAAAAAGGGGGGGGGGGGGGGGTCAGGACCCCCTTGACACCCCCCTCCCTCGGATCCGCCCCTGTGTTGCACATCGATAGAAAGGTTTTGCGATTCTCTTTTGAATGGTATAGGAGGTAAGGTATCTGACATGTCATATTCTCTAAATCGGCAGCATCAAAATCGGTATGTGGAATACAGGCTTAAGCTGATGTGGAGATCTCCTATTGACGTCACGGGCTGAGGTGGCGGGAGCAAAATGGTGGCAGACATCATCATGATCACGCATATGAAAAGCTATTTCATCTCAATGTGCATGCATGCTTGCATGATGGGGCTTGTGAGAAGGGTATTGTCCTATCACTGATGTATCATAATTTGCATTGTTAGCTATAATATATGGTGATAGGTGTGTCTATGCAAAACTGAAGGATGGAATATTTGTTAAGCTTTCCCCATGCTGTAATTGCGAGTTATGTTGTCTGCATTGCACCAGAATTAAATATCTGGCTATAAGATTATTATCATTATAATTATGTCAAGTCATTCGATTCAGCATAGGCCTAGGCTGGGTCTATATCCTAAATGGATGATCTTTTTTACCATTTGTTTGCAAAATATGTCACTTTTCTCAAAAATTAAGATCTGTTCATTACCAAAACTAAAATTATAAACAAAAATTGTGCCCGTTCTTCTCATCTATTCCCTCCAATCCGCTTTACAAGAAACAGTTGATTACTTAAGCAGGGCCTGATGAGACGAGGGAAAAGCTACTACACCTGAGGCTAGATTTTATTTTTTCAAATTCCAGCAACATAAGAAGGGTGGTTGGAAAATGTCAGTACAATATATAGAGGGACCAAAATATTCCTCCAGCATAAAACCTTTATGAAGGTCGTTCCTTTGAGAGACATGGGGTTACTCATTCTTTTGGGGGTGTAGTAAAAAACCTTCCAGGCCACGCCACCATGTTGGGCAAAAGGTGCAAACCATGCCCTTATGTGGCCCCAATGGGAGTTCCAGGGTAAGAATAGGCCCCCAGTAGCCCCTGCTGATTGTATAAGGTGACAATAGGGGGGACCCAGCACTGACCAAGTGGTTTGTTGGGTTCACTCCCCAGTTAGTGCTCGGTTCACTAAGGGATGAGGTACAGCAAAAATGATAGCTAGGTTTTGATTCCCTGCTGTTTGCCCACCCTGTCACCTTCATCTCATAGATATGCATATGATCACCAAAGACAGAATTAGTCCCAACTTGTTTTCACCATGAAAATGACCCTGGTTGTCGGTACAGCATATAACACTCAACACTCACTCCCTTCTGTGGAAGGGCAGACATTGAGATCTGGGGTATTTTCCCTATAATCCTATTCTCGCAGAGGGGCTGATGTCATCCACTTTTGTAGGTCGGGGAAAACTGAAGCAACCATAGGCCACGCCTCTTTCACAAGGGGGAAATGCTTGATCTCTTCCCTTCATGCATATTAACTGGGCCGAGGTTGGTATTAGGGAATTTCCTCTCCACTGGTTCATTCACCTTATTGTATTCCACAGGTACCAGATGTGATTGCATGAAATTGTCGAATAAAATCTGTCTAAGAAAAACAAAAGAAAGACAAGTTACCCAAGTTAATGGATTAAGATCTACTAGGTCTCCATTGACTTTTGGAGTTCCGCAGGGGTCTGTATGTGGTCCGACTCTCTTCTTACTATTTATTAATGATATTGCAAATTTGAATATTGAATCAAACATGTTGTTATATGCTGATGATATAGTTTTGTACACTAAGCATCATTCTATTGCTTCTAATTGTACTATGCTAGAAAATGATATGTCCAAAATTATTGACTGGAGTAATCATTCTCGATTAACTATCAACTATAAAAAAACAAAGATTGTGCATTTTGGAAGCAGTAAAAAGCTATATACACCAGCAAATCTGTATGTAGAGGGTCAATGCATTGAATGCGTTGATAACTATAAGTATCTTGGGTTTCTGATTGATAGGGAACTTAGTTTTAAGGACTGCATTAAGAATACATCTAAGATTGTTTCACAAAAATTCTACATATTTAAGAAATTTAAAGATCACTTGACCTTGAAGGGTAAGAAGGATATCATAAAATCAATGATTTTACCATATTTTCAATATTGTAATATATTTTATAATGTATGTACACAGAGAGATCGGGACGATCTACAAAAAACTCAGAATAGTATACTAAGATCTGCTTTAGGGATCAGAAACCCAAGGGACATACATGTTGTAGACTTACATAGTCAATTGAATGTCTATAAGCTGGATTTTTTAAGAAAGAAACAATTGTTGATCTGTATTTTCAAAGGAATTCAAAACAACTGCATTCCTTTAAAAGAGAATAATAGAAATCTCAGAATGTTTGAGGCGCCAGTGGTAAAACTGAACCAATATAATAAATTACTATATAAATCATCACCTCTGTATCAAGGTGGATTGTTATGGAATGGGTTGCCTGCAAATGTCCGCAATATTGGTGAAATACAACTTTTTAAAGCATCTATTGATCAATTCATATAAAACTTCCATAGGTTTATGTAACATTTATATAATGATTGTTTGATTATATATCTACCATCTCATCTCATTTCATCTCATTTCACCTCCTTTTTGTTCACCCTGATTAATAGCGAAGTAATATATATGATGTAACAATCTGGATTGCATGGGAGACCGGGGTCTACCTAATACCTCAAATGTAACCAGTTTAAATAATTTGAAAAAAAAAAAAAAAAAAAAAGTTCCACCAATTTGCGAGACCTCTTACTTAGACTGGGTATAACTTCAACTATAAGTGACTTAATTTGTCTGTAGTTCTACTGGACTGCGACTGTTTAGAAAAGTCTCTTTTAGAAGAAAACCTCAGATATGACTATAGCCTATATTCCAAATGTTGATTTTGCTGGTGACTTTTTAGGTTGATTCTCCCAAGAGGGTGCCAAAGAGCTAAATTAATTATTTTGTACCCAAAAAGACAGAAACTATGTAATATATAAAAAGCTTTTAGAATATTCAGATACGTCTCGATAAGGCCTAATGCGTAATCGAGAACCCAACGTTTATGTGTATTTGATCAATATTTTAGAAATTATGCAACAAAACCTATCGTTTGGCACATTCTTTACAGAAAGTATATGTACATGTTTATCACTAAAATAAATCTGAGGATCGATTATTCCAGAATCATTTATTGATAGAGCATGTTCATCTAACAGTGCACAGTCCCAGGTGTTGTTTAATTGGTTTATAAATTCGTTTTCACTCTGTCGATTTCATATAAGAAGCTTTGAGTTACACATTTCCAATCGTAAATGATTTATCGTTATCCGATGCAATTAGCCAAAACTAATCACAACAAGGGAAGATGATAGTAAGATTATCATAAATAAGTGTTTTTTCCATTTACAACTTCATATTAATTAAAATTATGGTGTGCACAGCCACTGCAGCCCAAACGATACAATTTGAGAAATAAAGCATAAGGCCCTACATATGCTTTTAACTCCTGCCTTTAGGCATACCATAGAACTGTACGTAGCGTACAGTTCTATGGGCATACATGCCCGCCTTAGGGCTGTTTTAGCCACTCTGTAGGGCCTATATCTAGTCATATAAGCATATGGAGGAACTATCATCTTAATTTGATGAATATATCCTTTATAGTGGAATTTTATGTTTACAGCAATTGATTGAGTGACTCCTAATATCATGACACACATTTAAAGACCGAGTAGAAATTGTATAAAAAAGTGGAAAAAATGATAAATTAAAGGAAAATAATCATTGTAAATGATCTCGAAAAGCCAAAATCTGAGGTTAAACCTTCACAGTATTATGTCGGACGTTTCGATGTGATGTAGCATTATATCTCTGGAATTCAATATAGGATTTATTGTCAAAAAGTAAGGCCCCAAAAAGTAAGACACTGTACACACTAAGTGTGAAGTAAATCCACCTATTATTTGATATCGGTCACTACACTTTTATATCGGTCACTATTATTATGATTTAATGATATGATTTACTTATTAAGGATACATGATACTAGATACATTATTGATTCATGTACTTAGTACCATATACCTTCTTTTATAATATAATATTATACAAAGATATGATTTTCATTTGTTTTATTAATTATATGATATATTAATCACAATGAGTTTAATCATGTCAGCTGGTTTTGAACTTTTCAATACCATTGACTGCCATCTGCAGGAGGTACATTTACTTTCTGATTTCTTATAGGTTATTCCTCGCAGTTGATCAGATTTGGATTGCATCTAACAAACAATTTTCCTCTTTTTGAATTACCATTCCCAGAAGTCATAATTACCAATGACCTAGACACTAAGATTTTACATCGTCAAAAACAGAATTGACACTATAAGAATGAGACATTTCATCTAAACTTCTCTTGTTTAATTGCCTTAATGATGATATCATCGCACAATTAACCGTAATTTTCACGTCTTACTATTTTTCATTGGTTACATTAAAAGATTCAAGAGCACCAGGCATACTATGCATAACTGCCTTCGCTCATAAATTACATGTAGTTCATCGTTATTATAACTTATGGAAGGTATATCAATATGGTATATGCAATTATGTATAAGGCCTATATAATATGAATATTCAATACTAACACTACAGGCGCGCATTTGTATTACACTGTAAGACTGTCGTTCAATTCAGTCTAAAATTATCATTTCAAGAAGTCATTATAGCCTACGAAGTTAAGTCAAGATATCAAATATATCATTACATACATGATCTAAGAGGCATGATCCAGTGATGTATGGTTATTACATGATAATCGCAATCAATATTCTAGAGTAGACGCTCTACATACATCAATAGTAACAAAATGTAACATTAATGCTTTGTCTTTCCACGTAAACCATCCTGGTACGTGTACATCTAAAAGCAATTTCCATTTAACTTTATAAAATACACAATACATGTTCATAATTGAGAATGCGGGAGCACTGTTGTGACAACACTAACATAGCAGCCAGCATCACAAATAACAGAACCTACATTAAAGTAGAACTATAAAACATGTCTAATTTTTTTTGACGTCAACGGTTTTGCCATATGATGCTGGTAGGAGACAAACCAGACAGATTAATGCAGTATAACCACTGAGTTTTCCTTTTGAACAACCAACATGATATCTAACAAAGGGGAGTGCAAAAACAAAGTTACTATTGTGTTTGAATAAACAATGCTGGTAGAGTTCCATTAAAACGGTTATCACCTTATAGCCCTTATAATTATTGTTAATAATATACCTCTTAATACAAGTACCAATCTAAACTAATGTACCGCATGTACTACTGTCTTTAAACGTTCTCTTTCATGACCATAGGGATTTTACATGCATCTGATAAAAGAGGGATGTCATACAAATTGATTCATATATAAATTTCTTTCGCAATAATCTTTTTGTCCATATGCATTTCATCTCATTATGACGCATACGTATATGACCAGATGTTTAATTGCACTACTCGAAGAGGGATGTCACAGAAATGTATACAGTTATTGTCAACTCATTATCATTATGACAAGTAGGCCTACCGCAATAGGTTTTTTTTCTTAGAAACGACAAACAGTATAGTTAATCCATTAGTTAGTAGGTTTCAAGACTAAATTAGTTTGTGACATCAGCTATGTCTATTTATGTCTCTGCTGCCATTACAACACATGGTCATCACAATATACCTCTTTTCTTATGTTTATACCATGAGTATGATTTTTTTTTAATGTATGCCCTTTTAAATGGATTTTAAAGTTTTTGAGACGGACCCTGGTTGAGATAATAACCTGAGGCCACCTGCCATGCCATGACCTTGTGGGGGTTGGGAGTTCCTACACGAGTCTAAAAGCCCCGATAGCCCGCAAGGCATGAAGCCACAACTGACACACTTTGGGGAGTAGGCGCTGAGCTAGCTGTCAGCTTTAAAATACCAACCACGACAGTCAGTCAGACAGTCAGCCTGTCAGCCAGATATACACATACAATAATACATCGTGATTGCCACGCAGGGTATCTGTCACTATTAGCCATATTTGCCTATGGCTTCTATGACCTAGAGATCGAAGCTCAACTTCTGGGTCTGTCTGTCAGTGAGTAGAAACAGACAAAAGCTGACTCATGTCATGATCTTTTTACACGATTCCTTCGCGGTGATAAAAAAAGAATACAAAACTCCACCGCCTCCACCATGACCACGGGGAGTGCCATATTTATAGAGCCTTTGAATGTAGGTCACCCAACGATGTATATCAACCACAAAACCGCCTGGCCTACAGACCCCGAATCTGAACTCCGCACACCTCCAATGTATGTCTACCCCCCTCCCAAACCCTTACCCTTACCCCAACGCGCACCGCACCCAAATACCCTTCAAAAACGCACGTGCATGCGCGTACCGCGCTGGAACCCGGAAAAGCACACCCGCATGGGGGGTAGACGGGAAGGGGAGAAGGTCGGCCCGATCGACCGGGACTTGGGGCGGCCTCCGACGACCGACAGCGCTTACCTTGGAGGAACGCGGAGCGACGACGATGTCGGTTCCCGTCGCGGCAGCGTCCACCATGTCTGGGAATTTCCTTGGCAGAAGTAGTGCCAGGAGGAGGAGGAGGAGGAAGAAGCAGTGGAAGGAGATGGGATCGTGGTGGTAGTTTCTCCGTAAGTCAGCGCTTGTGTATCTCGCCCGGCGCAGCGGCGGCGGTGTCAGTGAGCCGACTGCCGCCAACAACACCACTACTACTACTAGACCCCAACGCACACATCGGGGCGGCGGCGGGCCGAGGTGGTGGCGGTAGTGGCGGTGGTGGTGGAGGGGGGACTCAGGAGGTAGGCTAAAGGCATGGGGGCATACTGCCTCTACTACTACGACTACTAACTCCCACCCCTCTCTTTCTGCTGCTGAATCGACCGCCCAGCGCCTCCCCGCGGCAGACAAAGGAAACAGGGGGTCTGCAGGCCTACCCCTCCCTATTCATAATTGGAAACAACTAATTTAAATAACAATAGGGCAGGCGGCGGGGGAGGTATTATTATCATCATCATGGAAGGCTGCCAAGATTTCAGTCATGCTTCGCTCAGTTTTCTTCCCCCTAAAGATATCTGGAGGCGTCGTGGCTGGGCCTGTTTTTAGGTTGAAAATGCGCACCCCCGGTTTCTTTTTGTGCATGATATGAAGGGTGGAGAGATAGTCAAACATCCTGCTGGCGATTTGCCAGAGAGCGTTTTGCAACACAATAAGTGATGTGCAGCCAAGCGTGGCGCGACAGGTCCCCGCGACATGGGGACTACAAGTGAACCTCACCATTAAAAATCTGCATGCACCCCAACCCTCCAGCACCCCAACCCCTTCCTTAATCTTCCCCCATCACACATCCCCAATATTCACACAGCCCACAAACATTAGTACATGATCGAATTATAACTTGTGTTTGGAATAGAATTTTGTACCATTGCCAGCTGTCGCTGAGCTGGCAATTTTGGAAATGACCCTGAAAAATGGGCGCGATGCCATTATGCACCTGTTTCCAAGCCCCCAGCACCTGCTGCTAGACCGACTGTGAGCATTAGCAATGCCTCGTGGAACACAACTTTTTAATAGGCTTCATTATGCTATGTTCCATGGATTGCTTTTTAGAGATTAAATCAAAATAAACATATTGTCTGAGTCTTTCCAACAATAGCCCCATGGACCATGGCAGTCTACTCATGGCATAATTATGATTATTATATCTAAGATTGTGGAAATAAGTCGCGGCGACATGGGGATTTAGTGACAAAATTTGACACCACGCATGCAAGAGAAGGTAATCTCCTGAAAAAGTAATTCTAAGAAATTCAAGCAGAACCAAGCATGATCAGCTTATGAACTGAAAACAATTATTTGTTTTGATTCTCTGACTAATGTCTTCCATATTTCACAGAGAGGATATTTGGAATAGTTGTCCACATGTACGAGAAATATAGCATCATATAGGTTAATAGATTATTTCTAAATTATAGAGAAATAACCCATTAGTCCCATTTTATCCTATAAACTATATATTTACATGTATATATATATATATATTGCGGATTATGTTATTTCTGTTGGTTCATTAAGGGTCTTATCAATAACATACCTTGAGAATTTGATAGGATCCACCCATGTTATTCTCTTTTACAATAGTCGGCTATGACACCAAACAGATTGAAGATATCTTTCTCAACATTATAGAATTCTACCTCCAAGTACATAGAAATTGCTTGCGGGATTCTTAGTTGCATTTGGTAACTCAGTGTGCACGCTTAAGAACGGAATTATGTCAAGTTCTTCCACTGACATTGCTTTTGTGGTCCTCAAAAATCCAGAAGCTGATCAAGACATTCTATAGAAATTGAGACTATTAAGTTCCAAATATATCACCAGGATTGTATATATCAGGGGTAATGAATTAGTAATTTTGCTCTGCGCTGCGCAAAGCCTGTCAGCTTCCTTGTAAGCAGACGTATAAGTACTTTCTGAAATAACTTTCTAGGAAGTATCTGAAGTGTAATATTGATTGCCTTATCTAACACTATAGTATTACCAGTGACTTTAGAGTTTCACAGAACCAGGAGACATGCGTGCTTCAGGGAAGCAAGAAACATGGCTGCTTCAGGGAACCAGGAGACATAGTTGTTTTGAACCCCATCCAACATAACATAAGGTTAAAATTTGTCACAACATATTATTACAATTGTTTCGAAGTTTAGGCCCTTATTACGTGCCCTTAAATGGAATGAATCAATGTGCTTTTGTTCAAGGACATGCCTTGTATCATTGGGAATCTCAGAATACGCCCTATAACAATAGACTCAAAGCACATCCCACATTGAATACCCTTTCACTTCGCCAAGGCGAATTTTATTAAATGACACATTCTTGGACAATATAAAATACAGAAGAGACTGGGAAATATGTAACAATTGTTTTCAATATTATTTATACAATTACATGATCTATGCACTGTATACCCAAATTCATACCAATGACTCTAACACTAACTGACTTCCAGTGTTTTCCAAAGAATGGCCATCGACAGATATGATTCATGCAAGGCCGTCTCTGGCAATATAAAATATGCTCAGAATGTTCTACTTCCAATCCTCCTAACGATGATGGCTATGGAAAGTATGAATATAGCCCTTGACCTTTATCAAGCTAATGATCAATCTTGATCTTTCGTGCATGTAGACAACCTGACATTATCAGAGACATGATAACATGATTATGAATTAAGTACCTCAACGTCATGTTGCGTGTGCACTTGTCATTATATTTGGGTCAAATAATCAACCTTCAACCGTCAAAAACAGATTGCAGCAGATACGGCATTAGTATTCTATGTGTTCTGGAACTCCTCATTCTTAATCGCCAACTGCTAGCATTCAGAAGGGAAAATTACCACCAACCATGTTTTCATGCACTGAAGTCACATGCAGAGTTGTCTGGGGGACATCTTTAATAGTGTCAAAAAATCACAACCCTTTTTAAACAGCCATGACCTAACTCTATGACCACTCTATGTGAGATAGTTGCAATTGAAGGTCTCCCCAACTACCTTTAGGTTGTCATTGGATGGTGCCAAAAACCACAACCCAAGTTTGTCCAGCACCACTAAAAGAGATTCAAGGGTTGTCAGGAGAGTCTTATGACCACCCATGAGTTGTCAAACATGTAAATGTCAATTTCTCTGCCTGTAATAGGTGGTCATCCTAACTTGGGGATTCATCTCACCTGGAAATCACAAAGGAGAGCTTAATTATGTGACACTTGTGTGACAATTAGTTCTTTTGAGTTCATGAACCTTATGATTATATTCCCAATGAAAACATTTCATGAATCACAAAATGTTAGATTGTTAGGTATGTTCATTCATACTACGTATCTATAAACATTATTTTTTCATCTTATCAGTTAAACCTGAAATAGGAAATTTAAAAATCATTTTGTTTGTTGATTCTATGTGTAGGTTTTTGTTTGTTTTCTCATGTGACAATCTTTAGGTTGTCACTATGACCATGCTATGACAACCACTAATATTCTTATCAATATCTCTTTCTAACTTAGAAAAATAGCCTAAAATATAACTTCTCTTTCATCTAGAAATGAACACCTATTCTATGCAAGTACTGATGAACATCCAGAGCAACTGAATAGGTCAGATTGTACTCACTGTCTCTTCTAAATGCCAAATTCAAAATGGAATCTCAGGATGACATCACTTCCCGTATGTTACTTCCTCTTTATGTTGTCATTGTGACAATTCTATGACAAATCTATTACAACCCTGAAACTTTGTTCAGATGGGATATTTGGATGGTTCTACATGTTTGTTCAATTATTTTCAACCCTAGACCATTGAGTTGGTTAGGGGCCTTCCATTAAGTACATACGCACCGAGGGGGGTGGGGTGGGGGTCTGAGATTTTAGGATTTTTGCGTACGTTCCTATACAAATCCAATGCGTATTTTAGCCAAAGGGGGGGGGGTCTAGAATTTTTGCGCACATACTAAATGGAAGGCCCCTTACTAAGAGAATGCACTATATTAGAACAAAACCTATAAACCACAAACAGTTTCTCCTAAGATTTCAAATCAAAATTCAGAACTCATAGTATATAAAATCATGATTTTCTATTAGACCACATAGCTGGTTTGGTCAGTAGTACAGTTAAGATATTTTTACTTGTACCCAAAATTAATTTTAAACATAAAAACCTACTACATCCACATGACCACCATTTTTACCCAAATTTCCAGGGTTGTCCAGACTTAACCTTTATCCTAAAACTGTGTTTTCAGTGTGTACTTATATTATTCCTCATATCATAACAATCATATTTCCTAAAAGAACTGTACCTGCGTAGAATATTTCAGAGATTACTAGTCTAGGTCATAGAAGCCACAATCAACTGATTACTATTCATGACAATTGTATTATGGGTAATTTGTTATGGAATGTTGAAATTCTTAAAGGGTCCCAGAATAAGCAGTAATAGCCTGTTACCATAGAAATTTAAAAAAAATTCAAATTGCAAAATTTAATATGTTTTTCCAGTTTTTAACAAAACAATCTTTATCCCTACAGCAAACCAATGTTTGTTTCCCTAGGAGTATAAGCATAGGAGCTATATCAAGGGCGTTTTAACGTGTCCAGAGCAGGAAAAATTGAACAAGCAGGCATATGTCATGGTTTGTCTCATCTGAAAGAGGGGATCGTGAAGCTCAATTCAAAATTTTCGACTTGGCTGGTCATTTTTACATGATTTACATGATTAGTATTATTCATTAAAAATAATTCTTTGTTTCATCCCTTAGCTGTTTAAAGGGAAGTCCCACAGTCATTACAGAGTGGGTGTCCCCCACAACCCTTCCCCAGGCTATCAAGTTTGATGTAACTTTCAACCATTATTCAACGCTGTTGGATATTCCAGTAAACAGATAACAGTGGTAAACATGAATTTCGAATTCCTGGCTGTTGTACGGATCTATTTTTATGTATTTTATCACCCATAATCATAAAATTTATGAGTTCCATTACCTATCTATTGATCTTAAGATGGTAGCAGGTGGTAGCAAAATTATGATTACACATGACACTGTGAATGCAATGAAATGTCCTAATATTACAATCCATCCTTTTATTTGACATCTCTCAAAATACATGCCTTCCAACATTCGACATAGGGATATACTCCTTAGTAACATGACAGAAGATGTATAACTATGTGGACAATACAGTAACATTTGATATTGGTATTCAATATGATATGGATGCTATTTTAATAATGATGAACTGAGTGACTTCAGCATCTCTAATTTGATACAGCACTATGACATGCACATGGCGATCCCAACATTGAGAGACGATTAAAGTTATACAATGATTTAATATAGACCATACAAAGGCAATCTGATGCTATATCCTAAGTTTTTTACACAGAAAAAAGACAAGAATCACGCTTTTCAAAAGTTATTGAGCAGAGTAGTGGGGTCTGTTACAAGATTGTCATACAGAGTGGTTAAAAGCACCAACTTTTGTTGGAGGCACCTTTGAGGCATAACTATGAAAATCAATGTAGAAGAGGAGACACCTTGAAATATGAAAATAAAATATTGGCAAATTTCTTATCGTTTAAGCATTTGAAATTTATGGTACTTAACCAAATTTATTTCCCATCTTGGATTAGATCTCTTGTGTAGATCCCACAGCAGTGGGGTCCGTTAAGGTAATTTTTTAAAGAAATCTTTAGCACTAAATTTGGTATGAAGCACCTCTGAGGCATAACTATGAAATTTGGAAGGAGAGCCACCTTGAAATAGCAATAGGATGGATGCGGGAGCCAAAAAAACAATATGGCCGACTTTTGCTATGAATAATCTTATATCTCAGCTTCTGAAATGACTAAAGAGACATGGTTGGTTCCAAAATTAAAAGTTTTTAGGTCAGGGAATTCAATCATTTGCATTTGAAGTCAATGCAGAAATCCAAAATCCAATATGGTTGACCAATTTTGAGAAATACCATGAGTTTTAGCTGCTATGGTATCTAGACAAGTGAAAATGGTTCCAATATCTACTGTTTATAACCTAGTGGGCTCAATAGATATAATATTCATCTAATACAACCACAAATTTCAAAATGGCTGAATTAATTAGCATGATACCTTGACAATGACAGATGTATTCCAAAATAATTCCAAAGAAAGGGATGTCAACTTTATTGTTTCGCCACAAAATATCTTCATTTCATTTGGTATGATGATCCCTGAAGACCCCTTCATTGAATTTGACGGGGATCATCATATCAAATGAAATGAAGAAATCTTATGATGAAAGAGTAAAGTTATATAATTTTCTTATGAGTTATTTTAGAATCCAGCAGGTATTGTCAGTAGGTATCATGATAATCAAATCAACCATTTTGAATTTGTGCTATTGTATTGGATAAATACTAAATTCATCTAGCCCTCTAGGTCATAAACAACTGATATTGGCACCTTTATATAATTAGCAACCGAAAATCATGGTATGTCTGAAAATTGGTCAGCCACCTTAGATTTTGGATTTCTGCATTGACTTCAAATGCAAGTAATTGAATTCCCTGACCAATAATCTCCCAATTTTGATGCCAACCATGTCTCTTTAGTCATTTTAAAAGCTGAGATATAAGACCTTTCATAGGAAAAGTCTTCCATACTGATGTTTTGACCCCCACATCCATCCTATTGCTATTTCAAGATGGCTCTTTGTCCAGACCTGATAGTTATACCTCAGAGGTGCTTCATATATCATGTGGTGCTTTTATCCACTTTGTAATGGTAATGATTTCTCAAAAAAGTGACTTTAACAGACCCCACTAGAATATGTGTGAGTCAAGATGTTGAATTAGGTCAGCAATTTTGTATACTTCTTAGCATACAAACCCCCTCTCCCCATTCTAATCAAATTGCGGTTGCTGTATGTATTTGCTCTTTTATTGTTAGCTATCATTTAATACTGGACATGTGCTACGTAACATTCAGTGGCCCATGGGCTCGATCCAACTGTCTTTCTTACAATAACTATGAAGATAATAAAGGATAAGTGTAGGCATGTCATTTATACTACAAAGAACCTGTAACTATTTTGTCATTAGAATAACTCAAACCTGCTACCCATGCATGGCTGGCATCAATTATAAAGGTTGTTCTTTAGTAAGGCTAAGCAGAAATAATAATAATAATACGATCAGTGTCCCACCCCCAGGAGGCCCACCAAGTAGGAAAAGAAATTATTTCTAATAAATCATAACAATATAGTTTTAAAGTTTTAATGATAGGATACTGGGTAAACTTAACTTTAAAAATTTACATTATAATGACTTATCTCCTGAGTAAATTTTCATTGATGGGACACAACTAACTCATTGATTAAATTTTAAATGTAACACCCCGATCTATAACTCCAATATTTTACTCAAAATAACTTATTTCTATTACTAGACCCCACATACACCAACATCAACAATAGATATTTTATCACCTTAAAAGATATTAAAGGTAACATTTGAAAAGGTCTCGCACACAGAATAATATGATTAGTATTATTCAAATTTACAATATAGGTAACAAAATAATATTTTGTTAACTATTTCTTGAATAAGACCCTTTCGATTTTTTTCCTTATTACTTTTGTCTCCTTTGAGGTAACAGGTTCAGGAACAAATGTTACCACTTACCATAGCCTTTACACACTATGGGCCTAACATTTGTACCAAGACTGAGGGCGCTGCAACCTCGGCTATCTGGAGATGGCATCATTAGCTAGTATGGGAGCACCAGGAGGTTCCTGCCCGACACCCTGTCCTCCTCCCCCAGGGCCCCCCGCGGCCTGACCCCGCACCAGGAGAAGGCTACACCTCTCCTCCTGTACCCACCAGGGGCTAAGAGGGTCGGCCTGGAGGTGACTCATATCACAACCCCCCGACCGGAAACTCTCCACCCCCTCCCCCAGGGCTTAATCCCTACAATCCAAAATAATCCCCCACCCTTTTACACCCCATCCTTAGATCATAAGATACTACATCCCCTGGCCTTCCTAGTCCTTTCATGACCTAGATACCTCTTGCATAATAGGTCCTTACACCCACAAGAGTCCATGGCTACTAGTGGATACTTAAAATTTGCGAGGAATTATTTTATTGGCCCTCTATAAATGGCATGGGGAACCCCTTTGATGGTTGTTGGGCTGCTGGCTGGTTTATGGCCCTACCTGCCATAAACCAGCGGCCCCAAAGCATGCTGAGATACAGGGTGGAATTCCCACTGAAAATGGTTGATGGTTAACAGTCCAAGTTTGAGCATCTAGCGGACTTGGACGTAACTACGGTCTATGGCCTTCCCAACCCATTTTCTAGTCTACCCCCAGGGTATGATTCCCGGGGACTTTGCACACACACACAGCCCCCATTTCCACCCTTTCCTTTTATGTCGGTTTTTAGATTTGAGGGTACCTCCAGCTAATGTTCTCCTACCCTGTTTTTACTGCCCCAGGAAGGAGACACTTAACTTTGGCGTGTGACACAGAAAACGGGGAACCGTCTGCTCTAAAAAAGATGGCCTTGACACAATGCAGATCTTAAATTGAAGCTGTCGATGGTTAAAGTGTAATATTGTCTTACTCTTTGCATAGAAGTGAAGGAGTCTTTTATAGTACTATGCTCTAAGTCTTTGTGTGACCAATTCTTATGGTGTGAAACATAACCTACTGGACGGAAATTTCTCATTCATTCAAATAACTTCAATTTCATTTTAGTGTGAATTTCAATAGGCCACTCGCCATTTATTAATCCTTTAACATACATCCCCGGGGCGCTGCCTCTTTTACTGAGCACATAAACTTAAAAAAAGAATGGGAAAATGACACGAGATTATAACTATAATAATGTAATTGTTATTTGAATTTGAATGCATGCATAAAGTAAATATGTGCATGCATTATAATACATTATATATATGCATGCATTCAAATGAGAAACAGAAATGCTTGGCTCTCTCTTTCTACCTTCTGTTGCTTAACCCCTCTTCCCCTTTTATTGACTCAGCTTAGTTCATACCAGACTCCAGACCCCCCCCCTCCCCTGCACAGCCTCCACCCCCAGGTCCCCTGACTCCCTAGCAAGAAACACGGGCGGATGACGTCATCACCACACTGCCATTGTACCCCTGTTGTCACTCTGCTACATAGCCTCTCTCGCTACGAGATATAGACAATGGATTCCCCTTTTGTGTGGAGGGCGTCTCGCCGCAGAGTGCCCTGATGACCGGCGGCACGTTCCAGGGCCCTATATCGTCTCCCCAGCGTCCTTCCTGCGTCTTCTCAGCGTGTGCTATCCAGGCGCGGTCTATACCCAGACCCAGAAGGGCTTCCGGGAATCAACAATGGAAAGGGAAACCCACGAAGACCAAAAAATACCCATTTTATGATTACTTCCCCTTCTTACTACTTCCCCTTTCAAGATTTCTTGATATGCGTATAGAGATGTCTATGATATATCATACTGCAACTCTCATCAGTACCCCCTGGGCCTTTTCTAGAATGTATACAGAGTAATAATTATGATTATTTCCCCTTCTTATTACTTCCCCTTTCAAGATTTCATTATACGTGTATATATATATATATATATATACATAGAGATGTCTATGATATACCATACTGCAACTCCCATCAGTACCCCCTGGGCCTTTTCTAGAATGTATACAGAGTAATATGAGTAATAGACCTTTTTCATTAATGTGGCGCCCGGCTAGCGTTACAAATTGGAACCAATGTTTCGTGGGCTTAAGGTGTCCACTATTCCTTAGGTCGTGGGCTTGAGGTGTCCACTGCGCAGACTCCATATAAAGGTGTATGGCAATATTAAATTTTGCTCTTTGTGACTTTGAGACGGTCCCTCCCAGATCCGTTATCACTGTTATCTGTTTCCGTAAGCATACATACGGGGGCCGCCTCAAAAGTGATCAAATGGGCCAGCACTACATGTTGTCATGCAATCTCTGTGTTTGTTTAGCGTTCATGACTGACCTAATTAGAGACTACATAACCAGGAGCGAGGTTTTGCAATTATCATTTCTCAGTAAACTGCGCATGGAAATTACAACGTATCATTGTGTTTAATAGTGTATTATACATACATGTATTACTACATGATTTATAACTAGAGCCATTATCACCACAACTACTTGTGTTTGTGTATGCTTATCGCAGTCTAAATGATAAAGGTGGAAATCTAAGACCATTAGATGTCATTATGATTATTGACCGGAATGCAAAGGGCCGATCAATTCAGAAAAGGCAGCTGATCAGTTAAACATAACAATGTCTTCCTGCCCCATCTGAGCTTTAGCTGTTTGGTGGTAACACTAAAGGGGGTAGAGGCGGTGGCTTCAACGGCCAACCCCAGAGGGAGTGAAATAGAACGGCGTCACTACAACCACATGGCTGGCCCCCAGACTAGCAGGAGGCCATGCAGGGAGACTCAGGCTAGTGCTGGTAGTAGTCAGAATATGATGACGCCAATCAGCCCGGTCAGCTAACCCTGACTGGGCCAGACCTTACAGTGTAGGTATGTGTGGGGGTGGGTGGTGTTAAAATGATGTTCGGACTGCCTTGGTACATCCCATGATCACAGTTATTGTGCATGCCACAGTGGCTTGACTCTAGATAATCAAAATAAACAACTACATCCTACCTGCATAATTATATATATGTACTATTAATGAACTTATTGATTAGTACAGAGATATCCATCAACCTATTCAGCAACATAGCTTGTTTGGGATAATAGTTCCCATTTGCCAATATAATAAAATGTTTTGCTTAGGATCAATAACATTTTTTTTTGGTCACAAATCAAATGCATCTCATCATGATCATGATTGTTTTATAAGCTCCACATAATACCTGGGTAAAAGATGAGTTGGGAGGATCCAGGAGCCTGGAGGTGGTTGTCCTTGCCCAGTGAAGGTACTGGAGGAAAAGGGGGCCATGACTACTACTCCAGGGTCAGTGATAGTGGTGGTGGTGGAGGTGGAGGATAGTATGGAGAACCACCGACCAGCTGTATACATGTACTAGAGTAGGTGGGGAGGGGATCAGGAAGGTAAAGCTAGAGGCAGTTGACGTGGGCAGTGAGTGGTATAGGAGCAGTGATGATGTTAGTTCCTTATGGGCACAGTGCCAGCCCTCCTGTAATACTACACTGCACACAGTAAGTAGTGCCTCCTTGCAATGCACCCTAGTCTGCCTAGTGCTAACACCAATGGTATACACATATCTCTCTCTCTCCATCATTTACCCAAAATAGAATCACCTTTATGTACCTGAGATTCTGTCCGGAAGTCCTTCCTCCACGGTTTAATGGTTAGGCCTACAGTGGTAAGGCCTAGTAGTAGTACTCCCAGTTCCTAGGCGACCATAGGCTTGAAGGACCTACTGTCAGTCTGCCCAGTACTCCTAGCCCTAGGCCGATCCGGCTGGCTCAGTCAATGGTGGTGGTGCTGGTTTGTAAAGGTGGTGGAGGTGGTGGTAGTGGTGGTGGTCTGCGTCGACTTTACTTGGCCCACTGCCAGCTCCTCCCCCCCAACTCCTCCACCTTCTCTGGCCAGCTGCTACTGCCCGCCACATTGAAATTTATACATGTATGTAAGAAAAATATGACAAGCTAGGATAGCTGTACCAAAATCTACCAATTGAGTTGCAGCCAGGTCAGGTTAAGATCTCATTACTGCCTATGATATCATCATGCAACACTTCTGCTTTCATTGCAACTGTGCCAGGTTTATCATTCTAATACTAAGTATTGGCCTAGTAATTATGAATCAATATGCAGAAAATTACTTGGCCGACCTGAGAGAATATATAATAAACTACGAGGATCTCCTGACTATATATACAAGCATGTAAGGGACACTTTCACTTTACTACCTGTAACAATTAACCTTAGTTCTGGTTCAGTAATCTTTAGGAGGGAAGTGTGATGCAGTGGAATGGGTGTAGGTCACTTATGTAATGAATTGCCTCTGTATATAGGTCCAGCCCCCAAATTAGCCTAGTTCCTCCTATTTGACTGCCCAGGCATAGCAAAATGGGAGTGGGGAAATATACTTTTCAGTTCGGTGCAGCAATGGGGTTATGCTATAGAGTGTCAGAGCAAGTAACATAGCAATTACAAAGGAACAGAACTAAAAGTTGATCAATCCTAAAAGTCTTTCAATTACTACTTCACATAATCAGTAGTTGGAAAAAAGAAGTAAATATAGCACCAGGCAATTGACAAGAATTGAAACTTTTCATAATTGCGCTTATTGTTTCCCTCTGTTCCTCATCGTGTCTGCTTTACCCTACTTCTTGTCAATTTTATTGGCTTAGATTATTATAATTAGTTATACATGATCAAAGGCTTCATTTACCAGTTCTACCTGTGTATCAGGTGGAAATAATCATAACGATTGAAATAACCTGTATATACTTGTTTAATGTGTTTCTATACATTTATTGATTTGTAAGAAGTTGCTCTTTCTTTTTATTGGTATTGTACTTTGGAAAGTGAGATGATTGGAGGGGAAACATTGGAGCATTCATCCAGTTCACAATAAGCCCATCCCAGTTTACACCAACATTAAAGTTTACCATGCAATATTTTCAACATTGCCTCAGTGTTTATTCCATGAAGTCAGTTGCATACTAGAAAATAAACCAAAGCAATTTGGTTGACATATTGCTTCTAATTTTCTTAGAATGCAGCTTTATATTTTGGCCTTTTCCCCATAGGAACCAATGTTAAAGGG
Organism: Lepidonotus clava; assembly: GCA_936440205.1. Lineage (NCBI taxonomy): Eukaryota > Metazoa > Annelida > Polychaeta > Phyllodocida > Polynoidae > Lepidonotus > Lepidonotus clava. Next base: position 39,135,520 of record OW387139.1, read on the forward strand.
AACCTTGCACACAAGTAGCGGATAGTTATTTTTCAATGACATTTGTGCAGTATTTCAATCATATCTAGCGCTATGTATCTGAGAAAAGATATTAAAGACAATTCTTAATTTTTACACAATTATTATTTGCATTTAATTTCATTTTTAAGGGGAATCCCCAAATTTGTGACGTCACACGGTAAGTAATTAGGGAACCCATTCATCCATCAAATGGAATCCCCCATGTTAAAATATATAATAGTAAGGAACATATACTTCAAAACCAAATATGAACATTTGGCCAATTACAGACTATTATTAATAACAATATCCATTAATCTGCAAAAATTTATACAGACAGAAATCCCATACTATATTTAGGGGGAATTCCCATAATAATGACGTCACACAGTGAGTATCGAAAGCCCCAGAAATTAGGAAATTTCCTAATTTAATTTTCCTGCCTTAATAACTCACCTAAACTTCAATATTTTCCCTTTTTTTCTTTTGAGATGAGTTTAGATTACTTAAGACCAGTTATCTCAACAAAAAATAATGATATGTAAATTTATGTGCAAGGGACCCTTTAAAGGCTCTCAGTCTAACCAATAATGTCAGACCCTATTTTACCCTGAAATACAGCATTTCGATTGGCTGGTAAACCTGCAAATCTCACAATTGGTAAAATTCTAGAAATCAGAATGTTTCATCAAGACTTGGGGAAATAGAAAAATATAATTTTTACTTATTTCAGTAACCCCAATTTCAGGAGACAAGGATGACTTATTTGTAAATTTTGTTAGACCCTTGTCCAACCCTTGGATATACCCAATGTGGGATGGGCTTATTGTCACCAGGAATATGGTACTTACAGATCACATATCATATCAAATTGTTTCACGTCAGCAATTACTGAGCAAGCTATTACTTATATTATTGCCTCTATAACATCAAAATACTGCCTCTACCTTGTTGTAACAAAACGTTAGATGCAACATGTTATCTTGTCTTGTCAACATTGCTTTGTCCTGTTAAAAAACTATACATCAAATGTGATGCCCAATAATGTAGAGATTATTGTCATTGCTGAATGCAATTGTGGCTATTACCAGAAATATTGCACTACAAGGAACGATACAAATGATTTATGTGTTGGAGGTGGGGGAAGAACAGGCCTCAACGTGAACCCCTTCACAGTAACAAATTTTGTTGATTGAATATCCCCCAACAATGCCATTTCTATTCAGATTTTAAATAAGAACGGAGGTAAACCAAAAATAAAGGTATCTTGCCTCCTGGACGATGTGTGAGATCATGCATCTATTGTAGAATATGTCGAGGCCTGTAGAGGGGGAACTATATCGAGACTTTAATCATTCATCCCTATATAGTTCGATGAACAAATGACTAGTACTGTGAGCACAAATGAGAGGATTTACTTCTTTAGATCTAAGGCGTGGCAGTCATTACATCACTCAAGTAATCTCAACAGATAGTATACTCTACTCAATACAGTAAAATCAGACTCCTCATACAATCGCCAACATGGTTATTTCCTATTCATATCCACAACAGAATATTCACTCACCAAGGTCCCCCAAGAAGACCACAACGCTTGCTCTACTCTATCTCAGAACAAGTGGCTCTCTATATTGGTATCTTGAAGCAGAGGCGGATCCGGGGGGGGGGGGGGCAGATGGGCCTTAACACCCCCCCCCCCCCCTTGAATCATGTTTGTGGGGGGGGGGGGGGGGGGGGGGGGGGCTCCCCCTGTACATTCATGTTTGTGGGCCCCCCGCCCTCTGGATTTCTGGATCCACCCCTGTGGAGTACCTGAGCCTTGCGTTAAGTATACTTATATTGAACAGTTTAAAATTCCCTCACCTACCAGGAAGAGACATTGCCTCTCTCTGTACATTACACATGATACGGCTGGTTTTCTGTATATAGTAATCAATAACACATCTAGAATCATTCTTTAACAAATGTAATGTAATTTTATCTGTACTTTAGTACAGTGGAAGGTATCATACTCACTCTGAAGTGTATGATACATACATATAACCAACTGAGAAGGTGGTACGAGGGGGGTTATCACCCTGAGGCTTGACCCTGATATCAGCCTAAGGGCAGGGCCTGCAGGCTCATATCGGGGTCCAGCCTCAGGGTGCTGACTCCCCAAGGACCCCCTTCGAGGTTGGTTATGGATTTATTATACCTTTTCTGTTAGATCTGAACTCCCAAGGAAGGAAGCACAACAATCAGTGATTGTGGGGCTGTGATGCTGCACATGTTTTTACAATTCTTCATAATATTAGAACTTTTTTGATATCCATCAAATCCACAAACAGTGAGCAAGTAAAATGTAGCTTGTGCAGATAATGCATAATTATGTTAGATTTTTTTTCTTAATGATTTCATTTTTTTTAAATGAATTATTGGAAAATAAAAGTTTCTGTATCACCCTGCAGGGCGATACAAGGCTGGTTATCACCCAGGTTTGATACAGCATGCATTAAACTCTTAACTACTAAACGTGTTTCACCCCAAGGTATAGTAAATGTGTGTCTTTGATTATGAGTGTTCAACATTCATAATTGTTCTAGCTAAGTGTAAATTATTTTTGTTTATTCTTTCAGAAGCTGTTCAGGCCCTTATCCCAGTACAATAATCATTCAGCAATTCTTTTACCGGGACTTATTGCTTGAATATTTTCACTTGCAACACAACTCCTGCATCTCATCTCCGCTATTGAACATTAAATTTTGCTTACAAAATTGAAAAAACTAAACATCATGTCAAACAACGTATCAAACTGTAACAAGGACTTTGCCTTATTCATTTTATCTACTACAACAATCACCCAATGGTGAAATCTAAAAAGGTGAAACCCAAAACTAGATGGATATTACTGGATTTCCCCATTTGGTCGTGTCATAGCAACATCTTAAATCATGAAAATATAATCTTGAATTATTCTCATTTTTTTTTTTTAAAGATTTATATATACAGGCTAAGTTCACCAGATTAGATGTTCTTCCATTGTAGTCCTTTGGACTATTTGGGAACAATTCCAGGCAGGGGTCATCCAAATATCTTACGTGACTTGAACCTACTCAGTCCCAATGCCAACGAGTGGTCCCACCGCCTCAACGACGTTGGCCTCAACCTGACCCCCAAAACTTCCTGAAACTGGAATGGCCATACTCTCCCCCCCCCCAAACACTCCCAAATAAAGGTAACTACATAGATCTTGCAGTCTGTATGATAACAATTCTTATAGAGACACAACATAACAATTATTGTTATAAAGACTGTTGAACTGGGGTAAGAATACTATCAATTTCCTTCTCGGTTAAAAAGAAAAAAGGCCTTTAAAGAGAATATTGAATCACAATGCCTACAATTCTAATATTCTATTCAAAACAGTGGTGCAACACATTCGTCATTTTCAGTAAAAGGTCTAATCTATTCACTGTAGATCCATTTAAGGTGCTGTAAAATTAATGTTTGTTCACAATCATATTGAAAAGATCTGATAAATCCGTCATTAGGTCAGCCACGTTGCCACTTAATTCTTTCAATGGAGGAAGCGTTCCAAGAATCTGTAGCCCTTCCCTTTCTGCCTAAATGTCGTCTGCACCACTCAGATTCCACTGGAATGACGTCATTCTTTAGGCGCTAACACTAGCTAGGAAACTTAGAATTTGGAAAAAGTATTAATCAGTAATCTATATTGGCATCTCTGTTTTCAAATTACCTCCATACTCAACCATACAAGGAAAATTTAATCAGTTGGGAAACGTTATATGTGTCCAATAGAACGGCGCATTTTTCATTAGAAAATACATTTTCTGAGTGCATCGATTTTGTGGATCTACTGGTTATCAACTTTATTTCTTGATTGGTGACAAAATATCATAATTGTATAAACCTTAGTAGTTAAAGTTGACCACAAACTAGTATGTTTCCAGCTGTGAGGGGACCCCCATGATGCCCCTGACCTCACGTGACCTTTCCCCACCAACCCCATTAATGACCCGCTGTGATTCCTATTGTTTATACGGCATAATTCAATTATTCCAACATACTCACTCCCCGGGATCCATTTACCCCTCAGGGTGTCATCTATTGCAAGGTTAAATGGATAATATACTGGGGTTAATCTAATAATCCTCTTTACACTTTAAGGGTAAACAATAACAATGATCTGATCGTAGTCACATTTATGTCTTCTCAACTGAGAGATAAAGTCCCTCATCTTTTCTCTAACACTAAAAACGGTTTATTTGGTGTTAATTGGAATTAAAATGGCTAATAACATAACAACCTGGAGGGAGGAAGCAGTGGAATTGTGTGTGAATTCCTTTTTTGACAAAGACAACTTGATTGCCTGGGCAAATAATGAAAATCTACTACAACATCCTGCAGTCATTGAAAGGATTCAAGCCATAGACAATCACCTGGTGAGTACAGAATGAGCTATTTTGTATAACAATTATCTGATTTTAATTAAATTCATCCAATTATTAAGAGGATGATACGTATAATCTAAATTTTTCTTTTTGGCTTTTAGGTAGAACAACCCAGTGATGAGTGGTGCTTTAATACCGAAGAATGGAAGGGCATACTGAAAGGGTTCACTTCGTTGGAGGAATTAAAAAAGTTTGCCATTGACAATGGTGTTGTAAATGATTATCAGGTCCAGCTGAGAGAGAAGGAGTTAATACATACAGCCGTAGAACCAACTCCTGGGACTTCTAGAGATGTAAATAATAAGCTTTCTGACAATATAGGGCACATCTTCGCATGTCTCATTATATACATATTATATTTGCTATTTTATAAGTATGCTTTGTTTATTTAATATAAGTAACTTTATATTAGCTATTTGAAGAATACCATATTTTACTGGTTTTATTTATTTTAGAATGCAGAAATGAACTCAAACTGGCAACCTGAAGCACTTGAGGGATATGTGAGTTTCTTTTATGAGAAACAGAAACTCATGGACTGGGCAAGCGCCAAGGGATTGCTGAATCATCCTATTGTTGTGTCCAGATTGGTGGAGATCGAAAATGGAGTGGTGACTATATACCTAGTACAAATATTTGTTTTGATGTTAGATTTAATGTTTGTATAACAGCTAACTGTGTAATGGTTTTCTGGCCCAGGTTACTCAACCGGATGATGATTGGTGTTTCTCCGAAGAAGAATGGAGAGGTGTATTATCATCTTTTGACTCAACAAAAGGACTGGATGATTATGTGAATAGCAACGATTTGATAGAGGACGAGAATGTGAAAACCAGAAGAAGTCAGCTATCACAGGAAAATTATCAACCAGTAACCAAGGTACATAATCCAAAAGTTTCCTTTTTGCATGAAATATAGATGAGAAAGGAAAGTAATTTTATTTATGTTATTTATTTTTTCATTTACAGAAAGTAAAAGGAAGGATGAAAGGTTTCAATCACGTAGATGAACTTTACGATCATCAAGGTATACAACACGGAGGAGCTCATGATTTACAAGAAGAACCATGGCGTGAGGTCCCTTGGATAGATCAAAATGGTCAGACAGATGATGCTCTAAGACAAGTGTACGAAGCAAACAGGCGTCATATCTTAGCATCTCATCAAGAAGGCACATTGTCATCTAGCTTCAATTTTCCTACTAATGATTTGGAGGGTGGGGTGAGAGAATTGGTGAACAATTTCGATATAATATATCAAAAGCAGAGGGACACATTCAAAATCAATGCTGCTTTAGGAATGATACTGATTCATACAGAAACGGGTGAATATCGCTACTTTGTTCCCTATCACAATATGACTCTATTTCCATCACCCTTAACCGTCTCGAAATTATCTGACAAAGACAAAGTGAAACAGCGTTTTCAAGATTTTGATTTGGGACTTTACTTTAGACAACAAAGACCAGACACAAAATGGAAACCCGTTACGGTAACAAACGTAGTATATTTCGTGACAGAAACAGGATTTAGGTTAGGAAAAGGTTTACTTCCAAAATATGTGAAAGAAAAACAATGTATTGAGGGTTTAGAACATCCACCAAATAATAGAAGTCATTATTATAATGACTGCTTATGCGCATTCCGTTGCTTGGCTCTTCACGAAGGCCAAAAGAGTAAGATAGCGCAGTCTGTAACCCTTTATTACAACAAGTGGAGGGCGTACTTGAAAGAAGAAATTCCCTCTAATCCCAAAGAATACAAAGGGTTAAGGTTGGAAGACCTTCCTGATTTCGAACGTTGCTTCCAAGTCTCAGTGTATGTTTATGAACTCATACCAGATGGTGATACTGAAGGTACAGCTATTCTACGTTATAAACCAACTACTAAACATAGATCTACTTTGTACATGAACGTTTACCAAAATCATCTATCTTACATCTATGATTTTAAAACATATGCTAAAAAGTATCAATGTTCGTCTTGCGAAAAACATTTTGATCATCTAAATAACTACAAAAGACATTTAACGACTTGCGTTAATCGCACCAAATACTCTTTTCCAGGCGGATTTTTTTCGACAAGTGAAACTATTTTCGAACAGTTAGCAGAATATGGAATACCCACAACTGACGATGTTCAAACATTTCCATGGTTTGCTGTTTTTGACTTTGAAGCTATATTAGAAAAGGCAGAAGAACATCCAACTAAAAAGTTATCCTGGCTTCAGAAACATTGTCCCGTTTCTGTTTCTATCTGTAGCAATGTACCAGACTTTGAAGAACCCATTTGCTTTATAAATGAGGATCTAGATCAACTCCTTATGGAAATGTTTGAGTATCTAGATAAAATTCAGCTGGTTACTCAAAGATTAGCCAATGAAAAATGGGGACACGCCTTGAATGAACTCAAAGATCAAATTAAAAAGTGGACTCCAGAAAATATGGTGATAAATTTGGAGAAAGAAGATTCTGATAATGACGATTCTGATTCTGAGGAGAACGAGGGAGCAAATGGTCAGGGTAACAAGATTATGTATCGTAAATTGAAATCCCTGTGCTCAAAACTAAAAGATTACATGAACCAATTACCTATTTTAGGATTTAACTCTTCCAGTTATGATATAAATTTGATTAAGTCTAAATTGTTTTCTTTTATGAATTTTGGTGACAATAATAATGAGGGTTATGTTATTAAGAGAAACAACTCATACATGTCTATTTCAAATGAAAAGTTTAGATTTTTAGACATCTTGCAGTTTCTAGCGCCAGGATGTTCATACTCAAAATTTCTCAAAGCATTCGATGTTACGGAATGTAAAGGTTTCTTTCCATACGATTACTTTGACAACATTGAGAGATTGGAAGAAAAATCATTGCCTCCTCACGAAAGTTTTTATTCCAATCTGAAACAAACCAACATCACAACTGAAGAATATCAATACCTTCAATCTGTGTGGAAAAATGAAAACATGAAGACATTCAGAGATTTCTTAGTGTGGTATAACAATAAAGATGTATCCCCTTTCGTAACTGCTGTAGTTAGATTGCAAAAGTTTTATTTTGAAAGAAACATCGACGTTTTTAAAATAGCGATATCAGTTCCAGGTCTTGCGAGGAAAATGTTGTTTCAAGCTTGTAAGAAAACAAACACTCATTTTCAAATTTTTGGTCCAGAAGACGAAGACTTGTACAGAACTTTTAAGACTAATATTGTTGGGGGACCCTCAATTATATTCCATCGTCATTACAAAGTAAATGAAACGCGTATTAGGGGGATAAAACCGTGTCGAAAGGTAGTAGGATATGATGCCTGTGCGCTTTATCTGTGGAGCATTGGTCAAGAGCAAGCAACTGGAGCTTATGTAAGGAGATTGGCGAGTAATGATTTCAAACCTGAAAGACAGAACCGTTATGTCAGCATGTACGAATGGTTGGATTGGAAAAGCATGACTGAGAACGTTGACATCGTACACAAAATGAATAGCGGACACGAAAAACGCATTGGACCATACCTCGTGGATGGGTACTGCTGTCAGAACAACACGGTTTATGAGGTAGGATTATTTGTCTTTTTCCCAAATTTATTGTTAAATCGTGTATAAGTGAAAGAATGATGCATTTATAAAACCAGTCACACTAGTTTCTAAATTGTCTTCCCTTTTCAGTTTCAGGGATGTTATATACACGGCTGCAAATGTCAAATAGGAAAAATGGATGAAACGGACAGAGGAAAACGAAGCAAAAGAACGGAGCTTAGACAGAAATTCATTCAGGATCTTGGTTACAATGTTGAAGTAATGTGGGAATGTGACTTTCACCGCTTGAAAAAAACGGACCCTAGACTTAATATCAACAAGATTATACCTCCCTTTGCAAGAAAATATCCAGGACCTGTCACGCAAGAGAAAATATTGAATGCAGTTGAAAAAGAAGAATTATTCGGAGCAGTTGAAGTAGATATATCAGTAAGTGACATTTCATTAACATTTCTATTTGATGTTGCTCCGTGATATTTGTTGATCCGATGTTAAAAAACATCTCTCTTTTAAAAGGTGCCGAGTCAATGGGAAAATGACAACATAACTCCACAGGAATACTTTGCAGAAATGAGCCCTTTGTTCTGCACTACAGAAATACCTTTTGAAGAAATGGGAGAACACATGCAGAATCACATCCGTGAGAAAGAGCTTTCACAGGTAATACATTATCCTAGTTTTCTATTGCCGAGTTAGCTCTTTGCAATGAAAATATATGTTTAAAGCTTTCTTATTTTTATTTTCAGAATCCTCGTAAATTATAGGTTGGAGGATTGGCAGCGAAAAAGATTCTTCTCGCTACACCGCTTTTGAAATGGTATATGGACCACGGCATGAAAGTCACTAAAGTTTACCAAGTTGTAGAATTCACACCGAAGAAATGTTTCAAATCATTCCAAAACGAAGTGAGCGCTGCTCGACGGGTAGGAGATGGTGATCCTAGTAAAGCTATAATAGCTGACACAATGAAACTCATTGGAAATAGCGGATATGGTTCTTTAATCATGGATAAGGAAAAACATCGTAACGTCAGATATGTCACGGGAAAGAAGAACGCCTGTCTTGCGGCAAATGAACCAGTTTTTCAAAAAATTTGTGAGCTAGACAACAATTTGTATGAGATTGAATCGAACAAGAAGATGATGAAGTTAAATTTGCCAATATATCAAGGATATTTCATTCTACAGTATGCTAAATTGAGGATGCTGCAATAGTACTACGACTTTCTCGATAAGTTTGTGGACAGATCCGACTTCGAGTACATGGAAATGGATACGGGTAAGTTGGTCATAAAGTGATTTCTTAGACCTAAAAAGCAGGGACCTCAAATATGAATATACTAAAGTATACTCTTTTCCCTTACAGATTCTGCTTATTTTGCAATATCTGGTGATTCACTGGAGGCGATTATCCGACCAAACATGAAACAACAATATCTCCATTCGGTATATGGAAAATGTGATGCTACTAATGTCGAAGGGAACTTGGAAAATTGGCTTCCTCGCGACTGTTGTGACAAACATCGTAACTTTGACAAGAGAACTCCTGGGTTATTCAAGGTAAGAATTCAATAAATAGAGATAAGGTATAAGCATTATAGTGTCATAAACTGGATATAAAATATCTGATTTTTATTTTTTCAGCTCGAAGCGAGTGGAGATGAAATGATTGCCCTGTGCAGCAAGACTTACATTTTGAAAGATGAAGACAACTACAAATTCAGTTGTAAAGGTATAAACAAAAACTCTCTGTTAAATCCCATGGATTCGTATCGCACAGTTCTTGAGAGGGAATCGTCTGGAAGTGGTTACAACAAAGGCTTTCGCCTCAGAGGGAACACAATTTTCACTTACGAACAAACAAGATCTGGACTATCTTATTTCTATTGTAAGAGGAAGGTCTTGAACGACGGCAACTCAACAGTTCCACTATCCATAACTCTCTGTCCATGGGATATACCAGACTATATTGGATTCTGGGGTTGCGAGCATCCCTTATCCAGTTACTTTCCAACCCGTCTTAAAATGTACGACAACTGGTTCAACAATGCAGCAGAAGCGTATAACTATCAAATGAGATTACAAAACAATGTGAACATTGAAACGATACGAGAAGAAAAACTGTCACACGACTGTTTAGAAAAAAGAAAAGGAATAATGATGGCTATTTTGATAGAGAAAATGAGCGTTTGTGATGCTGTACGTAAAGCTTTATTAAAGTCTAAAGATCTCCCCCTCATATATTGCACGAGAAACAGATATTGGGGGGTTGGCATGGGTCCCAGGGTAGTTGCAGTCACTACAATGCATAGAGGTGCTAATGTTCTGGGTAAGTTATGGGAAGAAGTAAGGGAAACTAGATGGAATGAAATCCAAAAGAAAGATGTTCTTCGTTGTACCCATTGTGTGAGAAAAAGAAGTGATGCAAAATATGACAGAGAGTTGGAAGTAATCCTTTGTGAACCTTGCAGTAAAATTAAATATCTTTAAATCAATCTTGTGTTTGTTTGTTTGTCATATAAAAAAGGATTAAAACAAAGTTTACTTCAATTGACAATATTCCATCAAAGATGTATGATCTTCCGGTATATACTTTTCGTTGTCCGACAACAATAATGATAACTGGAACAACAGGATCTGGTAAAACTACTTGGCTGAAACGATTTCTAGAATCTAAGGATATGTTCAGTTCAATTCCTTAGCGAATAGTATACTGTTATGGAACTTGGCAAACAGCGTTTAATGGTATGACTGGAGTGGAATTTAGAGAAGGTCTAGATATTCCGAATGATCTGAATGGCGAACACATTTTGATTATATTAGATGACCTTATGACCGATGTAATGAAATCTAAAACCGCAGAGGATTTGTTTACCAAAGGTTCACACCATAAGAACGTTACCGTTATCTTTTTAGTCCAAAACATGTTCCAGCAAGGAAAATGTTCCAGAACTATCATATTAAATACTCATTATTTGGTTTTAATGAAGAACCCTAGAGACGTTCATCAGATTAAGTTGTTGGGTAGACAGCTTGGCATGGAAAATACCTTGGAAGAAGCTTATAAGGATTGCGTATCCATACTGTACGGTTATTTGTTGGTTGATCTTTCACCGAATAGCACGGGAGATTTTAAATTGAAGTCAAACGTATTTCCTGGAGAAACTGAAATCGTTTATCTACCAAAATAATGAAATATCCTCGGTATGCAGATTTAAAAGCTAGACAACAAAGCTTTACGGAATGGAAACATCTAGTGAATTCGGAGAAGTTGAGTAGATCTGGATTCTTCTATTTAGGAGGTCACGACTCTGTGCAGTGTTATTTTTGTGGACTTATAACTCATACTTGGAATATAGCAGACAATCCTGATGTTGAGCATCTAAGGTATTCCCCTACGTGCCAACACATAAGAGAAAAAACAAAAGATGCTATCAAACTGTCGACTGATCTAATGTTTAGAATTTTAGAAGATTTACAAATTCAAAAAGAAAAGATGCATAATGTGGAAGTGCGTCTGAAAAGTGAATTATTCAAATACGCTGAAGATGAAGTGGACAGAACCTATAAGTTATTCGACCACTAGAGAGTTCCATCAGTGCTGAAAGGATGTCACAACGGATAAGATCAGCATCAGATTATTTGCGATTGTTGTTAAACACGACTAAAGAACAAGCTCGTCTGTTATTGAATTGTGCAACTCCTAAACAAGTGGAGGCTATTTGCGAAATTGCGTTTAACTTGCTAACTTTACCCTTACCTCCTAAGATAAGAAGATTTCTAAACCGCAACAAGAAGCTACTCCAAAGGTTAAGTAAGAAAAAGTTGTCGGCCAAAGGTAGAAGGACAATTTTAAAACATAATTTCCGCCTACTTCTAAAAATACTCGCAAAGGTTAAACAATTCCTTTTAAAGTTACTATGAAGAAAATGGTTTTGATTCCATTTGATCAGTACATTAATGGCAACCAAAAAGACTCAGAAAAATGTACATCATCGAATAGACTAAACAGAGACTTGATTCTTCAACCTTTTGGTAAATCTCAAAGGAAGCATGCGGAAACTATTTTGTCATACGTGGAAAGAAAATTGGATTGGAATGACAGAGGAGAAATAGTTATTCAAAATGTCAGTATTCCGGGATCACACATTACAGATTTGTTAAAAGATGCATTGTTCAAGTACAAAAACTTTGAACCTAATGGATACGTTTCATTTTACAAGGAACTTTCTGACATTCCAATCACCCTCATTCGAAATCCTGATAGGAGAGCTTTAATCGGGAGAGGTGGTTCTACACGCACACCACCTCCAGGAATTCCTATGGTAAAAGGACTGACTGATATTAAATCTGCTAGCATTGATAGCGGTTGGTTGAGTTCTTGGAAATCATTATGAACGAACAGTTAACGGCCATTTATTTTGATCCATCACATCCAGCGTCTTTCGGAAGTGTTGATGATTTGTACCGAGCGGCAAGAGATTTTGGATATAAAAGACGCGAGATTAAATCTTGGTTGGAAAAACAAGAAGTTTATACTTTACATAAACCAGTTAATAGACAGATAAAAAGACCAAGAGTAATAGTGTCGAGTAAAGATCAACAATGGGATGGAGATACTATAAATATGACAGCGTTTAATAAAAACAACAAAGGTTTAAGCTATGTGTTAATATTGATAGATATTTTTACCCGATACGTTTGGACAGTACCACTGAAAACCCTAACGGGAAGAGAAATGGTTGAAGCTTTAAAAACTGTATTTAGAGATGAAAAACCTTTGAAACTAAGAACTGATTCTGGCTCTGAATTTAAGAACAAATTTGTTAAAGATTTTCTAAAACGTAAAAAAGTCCACCATTTCACAACAACAAACCAGGTCAAAGCCAACTTTGCCGAAAGGGCTATTAAAAGCTTAAAGACCAAGATAACTCGTTACATGCATAAGACACGGAATAGAAAGTGGTTGAATGTGTTAGAAGAAATAACAAACAGTTACAATAATGCGATACATAGAACTATAAAAATGACACCTAAGCAAGCGAGGGAAGAAAATCATGTAACAGTCTGGAACAATCAGTACGGTTTAAAAAGGTCTAGAAACAAACGGAGACCCCCAACACAAAAACCAACATATAATTTTAACATTGGCGATAGAGTTCGCATCGCGAGATATAAAAGTCCTTTCGAAAGAGCTTACAATGAAAAATGGACTTACGAAATATTCACAATATCAAATCGAAGCGTTCAACAGTCAATCCCTCTGTACGAGGTTATTTCTTGGGATGATGGAAAAATTACGGGTAAATTTTTTGAAAATCAGTTGGAAAAAGTCCATGTTGACGATGACAGTGAATACATTATAGAAAAGGTTATCAAGAAAAAGAAAATGAATGGTGTAATGGGTTACGTAGTTAAATGGTATGGATGGCCAGATAAGTATATCTCTTGGATACCAGAAAATGAAATAAAAGATCTAGAACAACTCAATTAACTTTCATTTCGATCGCAGAGATGTATCTGTTTATAAGTCCTGAGGATTCCAAGAACAATCACCCTGAGAATTCAGTGACTGATTTTATCGTTGAACTTCCTAATCACATAGAGTTTGAAGGAAAATGGAGTTGCGCTCTCGTTGAATGTATGTTGGATAAACCTAGCAACAAGGATTTACTCATTTATTGCGATTTGATTCAAAGTAGCGTCGTTCAAGGAAAAATGTTGCCTGTCTTGAAAATAATCCGAAAGACTAGATCATTTTCATATCCTTTCTATATTCCTATATCTCGACAGTTTGTGAATAGAATTCGCATTTCGATAAAAACAGCGGAAAGTCATGCTCCAGACTTATCCGCCTCATCTTGTCGATTAGTGTTACATTTGAAAAACTATTAAATAAGACTCCATCAGTTAAGAGGTGCCATTTTAGAGACGCGTGCGAAACCGTAAAGATGAGTTTTATTCCTTACGTTCCAGACATGGATGTCTGGAAGCATCTTCCTGATAGCCATTCATCTCAAAAGTTTTATCCTCTACAGAGAGGTAAAGGTTCTGCCATTCAAGTTGTATCACCAGAAAAAGCGACAATCGAGAGAGCCAAATCCAAACTAAAAAGACAATTAAATAATAAATCGAAATCGAAAAAACGTCAGTCAGCTGTTGGAAACAGAAGGAAGAACACCTCTCGTGCAAAGAATAAAAAAAGGAAACAAAATAGGAAAACCAACAGTAAATTACGTAGGCGGTAAAAATGAATTTTGTACTTAACAAAGCGAAAGAGGGTTATGACAGCAGACTGGGTCTCTTCAATGTACCACCAGTTGAGACGGGGATAACGGACATATATTATAAGGATTTTCGCCCTACGGGACAAATTTCCAAGGGAGCTACTCTAGAATTCGATGTTAATAACGCTTCGTCAGACTATATCGTACTAAGCGATATTTCATTGCTACTAACGCTCCAAATCCACGATGATAAAAACAAACCTGTCGCGTCTGAAAACGATGTGGCTTTTGTTAATTTTCCAGCATGTTCGATATTTAGGCAACAGGACTTTGCTATTCAGCAACAAATTATAACTACCTCTGTAGGAGCTAATTTCCCATACAAAGCTTTGTTTGATGTTCTTCTAAAGCAAGGTCGAAACGATCAACTGAGTTGGATGGCTTTGGGTGGTTTTGAGAAAGATACCGCGGCTGCTATGAGTGAATATGAACCCAAGGATACTGGTAACACAGGTTTAAGTAACCGTTATAACAAAACTAAAGACGGTAAAAAAACAATCTACAAAACTAAACTGTTTGCCGATATTTGTCAACAAGAGCGTTTATTGTTAAACGGCCTACCCATTAATTTGAAATTGTACCCCTCTACAGATCAGTTTTCTCTCCTGTATAAAACTCAACCGGCGTCAAGTGAGCTTTCCAAATCCTACTCTGTAAATATAGAGGATGCCACGCTCATTGTACCTTTTGCCAAAATAAATGCTGGTATGTTAACCGCACAAGCTGAAGTCATGAAAAGAGAAATGGCGTTGTATCCATTTACTAGAAGCGAAATAAAAGGTTACAATATCTCTAAAGGGAGCTATAGTTGGACTATGGATAGTTTGTTTCAAGATCGCATACCAAAACGTATGGTCGTAGGGTTTGTTGAGTCAGCCGCTTATTCTGGAAATAATCAAAAGAATCCTTACGATTTTCAAACATTTGATGTATCCTATGTTGATTTCCAAGTAGAAGGTCAAACGAGTGGAGGTCAAATTCTACAACCAGATTATGCGAATAAAAACTATGTGTCATCCTTTTCTAAACTGTTTGAGTGTATGCCTCCCAATCAAAAGGAACCTCCCAATATATCGTATTATGATTATGCAAATGGGTATTGTTTGTATGTGTTTGACTCGGAAAAAAGTAAAGATTCTACTTACTCGAATCCTTTAAGAAAAAGACAAACTAGACTTACGGTCAAATTCAAGAAAGCTTTGACTGAACCCGTTACTGCTATTGTTTTTGGAAGTTTTGAAGCTTTAATGAAAGTAGATCTAGCTAGGAACGTTATTGTAGAAACATGAATGAATTAGAGATTGCTCATTATTTATCGAGAGATGCCCGTACGCATCAATATTTCCGAGGTGTAATGGCCTACGATGAACTTCCTAGTGACTTTCCACGACCATCACTGATAGTCGTCAACACCGATAAATCAACTGGAGTTGGAAATCATTGGGTTTGTTTATTTCTAAGCGAGTCGAATGAATACTTTGATTCTCTAGGAAAACCTCCGACTGAAGTTAAGAATTTTCTTGTCAATGATGGAAGAGACTATGTATATAACACTAAGAGATTACAAGGTTATACGAGTGATGTTTGTGGAGACTATTGCGTACTCTTTGCTTATTTTCGTTGTCGCGGATATAGTGTAGAAAGATTTGTTAAGATGTTCAGTAATAACCATATGTATAACGATGTACTCGCGAAATTGTAATGTGTATTCTAGGATTTGTAAAGATGATAATGTAACATTGATATTTTTGTATACTATCCTTCCAATGGTCACTGGCACGCTATTAATTTAGCTGTAAACCATCATCATCATCAACATCATGGTCACTGGCATGCTATTGATTTAGCTGTAAACCGTCATCATCACGAACATTAAATGGTCACTGGCACGCTATTGATTTAGCTGTAAACCGTCCAAAGAAAGAATATCTATGCTACATTGTCCCTATCGAATCGATTCCTAATAGAATGGAAATATATAATCATGTGTATGCTGCTCTTAAAGAATAAACTGAAGTATAAATGATATTTACGATTTTGGTTTTTATTAAACCTAGTTTCTCCAAAACGTTTATGATATATCAATATCTATATGTTTGTTGACTGCTATCATACTATAATGATAGTTTTTAGAATACTAGTACTATGCTATACGTAGTTGAGGATCTATAATGATAATAATAATCATTTTCACAATGTGCTAAGAAACAAAGACACAATCACACACATCGGGTTACATGTCTGCGGATCTCACTTTATTAAAAATCCATAAGATAACGGTCTATTCAGGCTTATAGAGATAAATATGCTCATTATTCTATCATATAAAGTATATATATATATATATATATATATATATATAGTTATACAGATATTTGTAAATTAAATGGATATATTCCTACATAGAATTCAAAACTAAATCTACATATCATATGCATGCTATTCTAATGGGTAAAATAAGTGTTCCCTTGACGACTATAGATAACATAGTTTTCAAATCAAAAGCTGTATATCATGTGCATCTATTCTAACTAGTAAAGTAATGATTACAAATTATGTAGGATTCAAAACTAAAACTGTATGTCATGTGGTTTTATGCTCGTTATACAATAGAATTCCATAATAGTGGGAATAATATATGAAATTCATCCATAGTAGTATTTTACTTCCATGATATTATTTCTAGTTTTGAAAGTTGATTTACAAACGGTCCAAGTAAACATATTCGTACTCAAACTTTGGTTTCGGCTCCAAGAGTAATTTGGCTGGAATAGCCTCTGCCAACACAACAAGTGCTGTACTGTAGGAGACGTACTGGAACCTATCAAAATATGCAGAGATCACGCTACAAGCTTCAACGAGTCTTGGAGCAGAAACTCTCAAATGACAGGGTCTAGCATATCTCTGGACAATCAGCTTTTGTTCGTCTAAACAGCCGTCAACATGAGAATCTTGGCTTTGTACCTTATCCTGACACCCATTACATCCCTTCCTAACCCTGACTTCTAACTCGTTTCTTAAAAGATAGTGATAAACTTTCCGTGCTAATTCCTTGGGAGTAGGGAGGTCGACTTCCACCTTTGTAACTCTGATAATATAGTCCTGTGTGTCCTCATTCAACACGAGTGTGTTTTTCATTACCTCTGATTCAGCGTCACAGTTTTCTTCTGTCAAATAGTCAGTTTTGGATTCCTGAATAATACACCCAGTCCCTTTCTCAATAACATAATGCCATAAGTCCATAGTTTGCTTGGCTTTTTTAGCCGGAGAGGGGACACTGTAAGTGTGATCATCAGATTTCCTTTTTAATTCTTCTACTGCCACCTCTTCATTAGCCCCGATGTCTGGGTGTTCGTCACAGCCTTGATGAATGGCACAGAGCTTCACAAAGTCCATTGCGTCAAGATTGATGCAGTTTAACCTGAAATATAAAAATATATATAAGAATTATTTTGAACATGCTATTACTTGTTTTTGAACAGAGTGAGTAACGTGACATATCTAAATGAAACATACATTTAACTTTAGTATTTTATCACTACATTTCTGATGACATATACGTGTAATAATGTGGTAAATATGTTTTTTACTTACCCTATTCTCTGACCATCCACGTACTTTGCGTATCCTATGTATGTTCGTCCTCTGAACAGACTCTTACACAGCTTCCATTCGGGGTGGGGACTGTCCAACTCCTCCTTTGTGTTATCTGCCATCAGCATTAACCTCTCAATTTCCTGTTTAACTTGAACAGACCAATCCACGACACTGCTTGGTACAATAACATAACGACGTCCTTTGATGTTTTCACGAATTATTTTAACTCCCGTATCTAGAAACTCTACGGAGAGTTTAGAGCTAAGATGATGTAGTCCAAACATATTTCTGCTGTGGCGTGCACTATCCAAGACAGTCAAAGTTCAAGTGACGTTGCAAGGTTGGAGCTCCAGCCTCGTTTCCACTGGCATCTACTTATTATTTCTAGAATTTGGTATACGTTAACACTTTACCCCCCTGAAGTGGATAGTATATGTTTACCAAATGTTTGTAGGTTCATAGTAATATTACAGAATACTAAGTTATACCATTTTAAACTCGTATAGTTCTGGTTCAGGTTCACTTTTTAATGTTTCTATAGGATTTTGTTGAAGCAAAACCTCCTGAGCTAAAGCGTAGGTAAAGTACGAATCAATTCCAGCCATCATTGTAACGAATGACGCAAAGCGTGCCACTTCCATCTTGTCTATTTGCGAGTGGCATAGTAATGCTAATTCTTCTGGTTTGGAAGTATGTAAATTCTCATTTTTCTTAAATTCTTGATGTAGAATATAAGTATAAGCTTGTGACAAAAATTCTTTTTTAGAAGGAATCTCGAGCACAATAGAATATATATCACAACCAATTTTATCCCCATAGATTTTTGATTGTTTAAGATTTAGCAATCTCCATTTTCCATGGGATATGCAAACAGAGTCATTCATAAATCTATACTCGCTCTCCTCTAAGACTTCGTCGTTTTCATTGAGTATTCTCCAAATGTACTGTATCATATAATCACCGTCCATTTCAACATAATCTCCAATGCCTTCTTCCATAACTATCCTTTTTAATGGAACTCAACGCACGGGAATCATCCAATTTAGACTGTTTATAGTTACATTTGGAAATCGTTCCTTTCTTTGTTGTACAGTGTCGTCCAACACCAGATCATTATCGTATAAATATTTGTCCATATCCTGTTCACAGGCAAAAGTATAGAGAAGATCAGTCCATTCTTCATCATCTGGTTGAGAAACCTACAGAACAAAACCACAAAGTTTATGCATTGGAGTATGGGAAGGGTATCGTTATAACTCTATAGATAAACGATTAATTATATTGATAACTCACCATGCCGTTTTCTATTTCTACTAAGCGAGAAATGACTGTTGGGTGGTTGATAAGTCCTTGACACCTAGCCCATCCAACTAGGATATCTTTTTCAAAGAAATAACCTATGTAGGCTTCCAGATAGTCTTCAGTCCACTCTCCATTTTCTGTGTGATTAGCCATTTTATCCGTGAAAAACATCTGTTAATGGGAATCAATTGATTCATACTGAACGGATTGGTTATAACACTCCGTATACAACATATTCTATTGCACGACTATCCAGTTAAGTACGTTAGCCAATGACGACACGTACACTTCTTTTTTAAGTAATGAGACAAAAATATGTTCTCGTGCGCTATTCTAACGTGTATATATTGTTCTCGTTTTGAATCTCTAGGTTTCAATTCATAACACCAATCACACATCAAATCCCGTGTCCAGCATACTTTGTAAAATGGCCAAAGATAGCCTCTGCATTCATTACACTTCCTCATGATAGTGAGTTGTATTTGTAAACACATTAACCCAGAGAATGTAATGATTGTTTAATAGATAACACCTTGGGGGTAAATGGATCCCGGGGAGTGAGTATGTTGGAATAATTGAATTATTAATAGTTTTCACCCTATGGGGTCAGAGTAAACAAGAGGAATCACAGCGGGTCATTAATGGGGTTGGTGGGGAAGGTCACGTGAGGTCAGGGGCATCATGGGGGTCCCCTCACAGCTGGAAACATACTAGTTTGTGGTCAACTTTAACTACTAACCTTTATTTATCATGTATTTCCTTACTTCATGCACACTATGCTCAGTATGCCAGATGCCTTGTGGCATCACCAGCATATATATTCTTTTCCAAAAAATATATCAACTGTAAACTTAGAATTAGTGATTGAAGAAAAATGAAAGTTTACTTTTTCATGGCCCTAAATTGACTAAATATATAAAATTGCTAACAATAAAAGTGTAGAAATATATTTTCTTTTATAGCTTTACAAAGAAAAAACAACCAAAAAAGGTTAGAAGGTTAGTCATATCAGGCTTTTGCCATATGAAATGCGGGTTAGACGTAACCACTATCACTTTCTAACCTCCCTTCTGAGAGCCTGTGTCTAATCCCCTAGTAAATAATTATCTACGTTTCTAACTCAAGGGTCAGTCAAGGAGCCATCTCTTTCATTATCTACTAGGTGGCATTCTTACTCAAAATAACAGTTTTAGAAATGTTAAATCCTAGAATTCTCATTACAGAATTATTTTCTAACAGCCTATGTATCCCAAATATTATAAAACACATAGAAATAAACTGAAGTTTAAAAACATGTAAGTCTTGAGAGGATTTGAATTATGTCCCATACCCACTAAGCAACTTTAGCGGCGATGGGCAATGGGCGATGGGCAATGGGCTACTGGGAGAATCGGCTGATTCTCCTGGTCGCCTGTAAGTATAGTATATTGGAATGTGCAGGTTTGAACTGAATCACCATTAAAATCGGCTGATTCTAAGGGCAGAATCGGCCAATTTTAACAGTGATGTGTCGGCTGACTCAGGGATAATCGCCTAGTGGATTATAGAATATGATGATAGCTGCACACAGGTAAACACATTTTTTTGTAATCAATTGCCTTTTGTCAACCCATTTTGGGATTTCTGACTGGCATGACACCTAACTGGAGTGTAACTGCTGTGAAGGCAGGGGCCTGACCTCTCTATTCAGAGAAGCCTTCATACACATGGCTAGAGCTCTGACTGAGAGGCTGATTTATAATACCCCTATAGGCGAACAATGCTATATGATCACCATAAACCTTTAAACCTCAAAAGATTTGTTTGTAGTGATTGAATCTATACATATAGGGATATAGTGATATAAGAATTATAATGATATACAGATTTGTTTCCAGTGTGACAGGTGATGTCTTTAATTTTATGAACAATGGGGTTAGTCAAAATGTCTAAGATTTTGTTTTAGGGATAGTCATTTTGCCTATAACTTAGTCAAAGAAGGGTTAGAAAGTTCGGACAAATAGGCACCCTCGAACTTGGTAAAGTCTTTTACAAAATCTTTTAATATTTGACTAAGTTTCTAACCCATGTTTTTATCTGCATGTGCACTGTAAAAGATTTTAGTTACATGAAGATATACAATACTCATAGATGTACATCTCTGTTTCACTGTATTGATTTGCCAAAGCTTATACATTATGTCGCATTGTCCACTTCCCACCCAAACGCCTTTAGCAGACTATACCACATTATCTTTTGTTTTACATAATAGCATTCCGCATTTTCATTTTTAACATTTTGTAGAATTACATTGCATATATATCTTTGGAGTCGATTTGAATATATTATAGTTCGATATTTCATATATATTTTAGGTGCATACCTCTTATTGTGTTTCCACGTTTTTTTGTCGTTTACATAAAATGCTTAAATAGTCAGCAGGGCCAGACAATACAGGAGGCACCCTTGATGGGGGGTCCTGATGTCGCATGTCAATCTTAAGAAATGGAAATGTCGCCCTGCCAGTTTTGAGCAATGGCCATGTTGCCCTGTCGAATTTAAGAAATGTCAATGTCCTCTGTCGCCATCTCTCAAAAATCCCAAGTTGCATGTCATTGGGCCTCAAAAGCGACAATGTCGCCCTGTTGATTTTAAGGGTCTAAGGCAGTAAACCGTGTCTTGGAGAATTAAAGAAAGAATCAGAGCTGAATCAGAGTAAATTTAAAGGCTTTTCTTCAACCATTCATTTTTGAATTGTCATTATCAGATTGCAATTAATTTTCTGTAAGATGAAACCTTGGTGCTATGTACAAAATGATACAAAATATGAGACATCGCTCCCTGTATTTGAATGTAAGCTGCATTCCCATGACATTTGGATCCATTTAGGATTGGAACTATATAAGGTGACAGAAGATAATTATATTATATTGGTTGACTGGGCCAACTTAGCATTTACATTATGGTTACATAGAAGTAGTAG